>JAJEJO010000404.1:420902-439058 GCA_020662805.1 Glaucomys volans
CTGTTATGCTAAGTGAGAACAGCCAATCCCCAAAATCCAAAGGCCAAGTGGTCTCTCTGATAAATGAATGATGAAGGGTGGCAAGAATGGAGGAAGGATAGATAGCATAGAGGGTAGGGAAGGGTGGGATCGGGGTGGGGGGGTAAGAATAATAACAGAATGTATGACAGATACCATTGCCCTGTGTACATGTATGAATGCACAGATGGTGTGACTCTACTTTGTGTACAACCAGAGAAACAATAGCTGTCCTCCATTTGTGTTCAATGAATCAATAAGTAAATTTTTAAAAAAAGAAAAAAATAGCATCTTCAGCATCTGTGGAATTATTTGTAAGAGTTGCACACTACTCTAAACACTTTAAATTGACTAACTCTGGTAATCTTCAGTATAATCCTTTAGGTAGCAACTATTACTTCCTCATTTTACACATGAGGAAACTGAGGTTCTGTGTTGCGATGTAATTAACTCAAGTCATCACAACTAGTAACATCAGTGTTGAGATTGGAATTCAGGAATCCTGAGCAAAATGCCTGTGCCCTTCCACTACCTTCCTCTTAACTATGAACTTGCTATCCAAGAAATGTTTCTTATCATTTCCTTTCAATCTTATATGTATGAGTAATTATATGTGTCCACACTTACGAATATCATCTTGCCCAGGTAACTACAAATCTTTAGATATTATTCAGCAGCAATGCATGAAATGTTTCCTTATTTTTTAAAAAATATTTTATTCATTCTAATTAGTTGTACATGACAGTATTGCATTTATACATTTTAATAGATCATACATAAATAGAGTACAATCTCTCATTTTTCTGATTATACATATTGCAGGATCACATCAGCTCACATTTTTCTGATTTTTTTATTTATTGCAAGATCACATCAGTCATGCAGCCCTACATGTACATGAGGTAACAAAGTCTGTTTCACTCTACTGTCATTCCTTCCCCCATCCCCCTTCCCCTCCCTTCACTTCCCTCTACCTAATATAAAGTAACTCTATTATTCCCTATCCCCCCACTTATTGTGAATTAGCATCTACATATCAGAGAAAACATTTGGCCTTTGGTCTTGGGGATTTGACTTATTTCACTTAACATGTTATTCTTGAACTCCATTCACCTACCAGCAAATGCCATAATTTCATTCTTCTTTAAAGCTGAGTAATATTTATAATATATATATCACATTTTCTTTATCCATTCATCGGTTGAAGGCATCTAGGATTGGTTCCATAGTTTAGCTATTGTGAATTGAGTGCTATACACATTGATTTTAACTATTCAGTTGAATACTGATTTATTTTTCATTTTCTCATTTCATATTTCTTTTTTTGTTTCAGTCAACCACTCCTCTAGGAATGAAAATAAATGCATTCTGGTTTCCTATTACAAATGATGCTTCAGAGATGGACCTGTCTATGTGCCATATCAAACACATGCAAGTGTAACTGGCATATAAAATCCAGTATGTAGAGAGGCTAATCCAAATGGCTTAAAAATTTGACTTAGGATTTAAATTTCGATAGACCCTAAGGAGATTATACCAGTTTCATGCTCTCACCAAAAATGAATCAAGTTTTCTGTTTTCCCACACACTGACCAGCACTGTTATAAAACAGTTGGTTCCTTGTCAGTATTATGAGTAAAAAATGATTCTGGTATTTTTGATAAACTTAACTTTCTATTTGAAAAGGTTTACAAAAATTGTTGCAAAATTTACTGGGAATTCTGTTCACCAAAAATTACTGGGAATTCTCATCACCAATGACCCTCCAATATCAACATTTTACCTAATGCAGAACATTAACCAACATCATGAAAGTAGCATGGATACAAAACTATAACTTACACACTTATTCTCACTTCACCAATTATTTTACAAATGTCTTCTAACACACATTACTTGGAGTTTCATGGGTCCTTAGATTCTTTTAATCTGGAAGACCTCTATATAACGTCCCCCACCTTTGTAACTTTGAAATTTTTAAAGAGGCTGCCTGCCTGTTCTTTTGTATAACATCTCTAATTTTAGCTTGCTTAATGTTTCTTCATGACTAGATTCTGTGGTAGGAATATCACAGAAGTAAAGGCCTGTCCTTTACTTAACCGTATCACAGGGAATATGATGTGGATTTGATTTATTATGGATGACCAAAATTGATCCAGTTTGGAGTGTACCTGGCAGTTTTCTATGGTGCTGAAGTTTGCTCCTTGTAATTGAGTATCTTCTGAGAAATAACTCAAGGTTATGCAAATATTTTTTATCATCCACTCATCCACTAATTTTGGTATCTATCAATAAAAACAGGTGATGATTTTGTGTTTCATCATTCCTTCTATATTGATTACATGGAATTCTATGGTAAGGAAGAGTTGCCCCCACCAATATGTTAATTTATTCCTTATTGATTGATGGATTCATTCATTTATGTGACTTTGGATCCATGAAATCTTATAGTATTTTATGGTTGATAATTTATTCTCTCCATTATTGATCTCATTCTAATAGTTCCATATTTGGCAATTGAGAGTTTCTTCTTGCCAATCCTAAGTATGTTCTTTGTTCTTCATGTATTATTAATGAGATGAAGCAATTTAAATTTTGCTTGAAGTGAAACTTTTTGTCCATTTTTCACTTAGTTGTTCCTTTATCTTATTGACTACTGGAAACATTTATCATTATTAGACAATGAATTCTTTTCAATATAATTTGTAAAATGTTTTGGGGTTGATCACTTATATTTTAATTTTATTGTTTATTAAATTCATGAATATTTTAATATAATAAGATTTAGTGGTTTTTTAAGACTTCTGGGTTTTCCATCAGCATAAGGCAGAGCTTTCCCACTTCTCTATTATTAAATAGTTTTACCTGTGCATTTATTTTCCTTTAAGTACCCTTAGAATTTTTTTAAAGATAGTTACATCTTTGATTCATTTTAGCTTACTTTAGTGTAAGAAGTAAAGTATGCGTAATTTGTTTTCTTCGAATGACTATACACAAAATATCACATTTTCCGTATAATTCATCATTTCCCAATTTATGTAAATTTATGTCTAATAGCAACATTTTGCACCTATTCAGACATATTTCTTCCACAAATGCATGTCTTTTTGTGATTTATACCATGCTCTTTTATTTTTACTAGTTTTATTATGCACTTAACATCAAATAGGCTACTCCTTTCTTTAACTATCTTTTCAGATTTTTTCTTATTTATTTTTATGCATGAAACTAACTCATATTTGTCTAGTTAAGAAATCAAGTCTTTTTACCAAGATACCATAAAACTAGGAAGAATTGATATTTGACAAAATATGATACTTCTTTTTTTCAGATGACAATATTATTTTCCATACTTTCAAGTCTTCCTTTCAGATTTTCAAAAATGCTTTAAATTATTTCTTTCTTTCTTTTTTTCCTTTTTCCTTGGTACTGGGGATTGAAATTAGGGACACTCAACCACTGAGCCACATCCCAAGCCCTTTTTTGTATTTTATTTAGAGACGGGGTCTCACTGAGTTGCTTAGCACCTTACTAAGTTGCTGAGGCTGGCTTTGAACTCTCTATCCTCCTGTCTCAGCCTCCTGAGCCTCTGGGATTACAGGCATGTGCCACTGTGCCCAGCAAATTATTTCTTATAATCAGTGAGTTTTGTTAAGCTTATAAAGATATACTTTAACTTTTTTTTCTGTTTTTCCATAGGAAAGCTATTGATTTCTGGATCTAAATTGTATGCTTTGGTGATGGGGGCATAGCTCAATAGTAGAGTGCTTGCCTAGTGTGTACAAGGCCCAGCACCAAAGAATGAACAAACTAATAAATTAATTACTTAAATTTGTCTGATGTTCTTATTATAACTGCTTTTATCAATTCAAACTTTGATTTTTGAAATATGCACTAGTATCAGTGGCAAATAATGAAAATTGAGATTATCTTTCTCATGTTCTTATGCCTAATTTCTTTTTACTTATTTAACTGAAATGAAATGAGAAAATATCTGGCTTTGTTGATTTAGGAGGGGGAGGTAGCATTCTCACAATCATTTCTTTCCATAGTAAATTCCCCATAGGTATTCTGTTTGTGTTAGAATCAATTAACTTTAGCGAGAATTCCTAGAATTTTTTCTTTTTTTTTTCCCTTCTATTTTCAACATCTTTTGCAGAGTCAAAAAAATAGGATCTTATTAAATCTTTTACTTTTCTCTATTTATAGTGATTTCCCTTTTCTCATTATACATACATACATATATATATATATATATATATATATATATATATGTATGTATCTGCTTTCTACTCCCGCAATATGTAGTGTATTGGTTTGCTCAAGGATTTAGTGCTTGGCTTATTTATTGGTTCACTGCTTACATTATTTCTAATTGATTGCATTCTCCTTTTATCTTTATTAAATCCAGCCTTCTGCTTTCCCTTGGCTGTTTGCTATTTTCTCTTTTCCTGTCTTCAATTAAAACTTTAGACCTTTATCTCGTTGTTTCTGATATGAATAGCTGTTATGATTAATATTTTTAGTGATCTGACAATTTGAGTTTAGGTTTTTTCTTTGATTGTTTCAGAAGATTTTTTAAAATTTTCATTATGCTAGGAAATTTTTAATATTCTGTTTTGTTATTACATACTTGTCCCAGTTCTGAATTATCAGAGAATACTCTCTGCACTATTTCTGTATCGAAATACACTGATTCTTTATGTGGCTTCATATTTGCTCACATTTATGACTATTCTGTATGCATTTCATTAAAAGTTGCATTCATTAAATGTTTATGCTAAATGTTTGTTATTTTAAGATTTTAAAGGAAATTTTTAACTGATTTTGTTAAATTCCAAAATCTACTTATTTAGGATTTTTTTGAGAGATTATATGGCAGAGAATTGCAAGATCACTTTGTAGATAATTTACTTTTTGTCCAGTTTAATTTTTTAAAATCCCTGAGCATTATCCATCTTTATTTTTTCAAATTTTGTTTCATGTGTCTTAATGAAAGCCTCTTTTGTGGAGTTTAAGTATTTTCATTTAGTGCCTATTTATTTTCTTTAAATTTGAGCTCTCAATATTGTGTATATTTGCAAACACATACATATATTATGCATACATACAAACATTAAAAATTCATAAAGTTAAGTGGAAAAATGGAAGGACAAATTATAATCACAGCATAATATAATTCAGCATTTTGTAAATTTTCATGCACTCAGACACAAATACATATGTGTAATTATTTTCATTTGTTACCCAGAATGCCTTTGTATGGTTTTACAATAAATGTGTTGAATTGATCCCCAGTTAATTGCCACTTGGGGTGTTTGGAACATTTTGCTATTATGAACAGTATAGCCAGACAGAAATGTCTGTACATATGGTTAGGTAAATGGGTGTGCTTATGCATGTGCATGCACACCCCAAATGATCATTTAAGTCCAAGTATTCTTTTGTATTTAAACATGTTGCTTCTCTGGATACATGTATCAAATTGATAGCACTTTGAATATCATAACCAAGTGCCACATTTTCTCCAGGAAGTGTTGTATTTTGAAGAACTATAAAAAGCAGGCCTGTTTATGCTAGTCCTGTTTCCTTTCCACCCCTCTGCTTAATCAGTTGGAATGAGGGAGGGTGAGGGAAGATCATGCATCCATGGGGCACTACCTTACAAAATTACCTACACATTGCATGTAATTTGCAAGTGCAAGACACACATGACTTGTATGTTAAGGGAGTCATTTTTGTGAGGCATAAGTGAGATAATTGCACCAAGAGCCCTTCCTCACAATGTCTCCTGCAACAAAGAAGTCCTGCAGAAGTGACTTCATTGAATCAGCTACATCAAAATGTCTTAATTTATCAACATAAAGTCACTATTTTGGGTGTTGTCATTATTATTATAGATTCTCCTTCCTTTATGGTGTGCTATATTTTGTATTTTTTCTGCTCTTTTATGTATTACTGTAATGAGACAAACATACTACAACAAGCATGCCAGATTATAAAGTTAGAGATTGGAAGTATAGGTGAGTTCCCACAACTCAGCCCTGAACTCTGTACCTTTCCCTGTACCAGATTCTAAAGGATGATTTGCTAAAACATGGGTCATATTTTGCCCTGTTTCCCTAAATATCTCTATGGAGTAGATCTGCCTTTTGGGCAAGAGGATTGTAAAGACTATGCTGAAACATTTGTTACTCTCAATTCCCAATGTCAGCAAGCAGGTGGAAAATAATCTTTGGAGTTTGGTGTAATCTATGATTCATAGAATTTCCCTGCCTTCTCTCACACTGGACAGGAAGCTACTGCTCAGACATGAAGACAGAGTTACAGGTCAGCTTCTCTTATAATGGCTTATTCAGGTTTCAGAGAGAGGTCCCAAGAAGAGATTTTAGAAGTGAATATAAGCAGTACACATGCCATCTTACTGAGCAGGGCATATTGCTGGTAATTTGCAAGTGCAAGATGTTTAGGAGATTGTTCAATGACAGTCAGAAGGTGTCTTAACTCTTTTATGGATCTTACTATTTACATCTTGAGCAAAATCCTCCTGTCTTATATGTAATTGAGCAGCATAGACTGACTGGTATCATGGTCTAGGGGTGCATGTTACTCAGAGATTCAGCAAGTAAAATAATCTGGGCAAATGGTGAAGGAAAGAGATTTGTTGGTTTTAAGTTGTGCAAGTCAAAGAAAGCAAAAGACTCCTTAAGCCTTAGGGCATCATAATGTCATCCTGTAATACCTGTGGCTGCCATAGTTCCTCACTGAAACCCACACACAAAAGAAAGCAAAGCCCAGGGATTCACAGAGAAGGGAGGATTTAGTCTTGATATAGTACAGTTGGATTCATTCCAACTCGGGGCTCCAGCACAAGTTCCTATGGTCATTTAGGAGGAATGAGGCATAGATCACCCTTAGACGCTGGAGGAATGGCTTACAGTCTAGTCTCTGGTCAGGACCCTGCTTCCTGCCTTCCTTCCACTTGACATTGTATGTTCCATCCTGCACTTTCTTTAGCATAGTTGCTTTAGGCTTTTACAATTTTTTTTCTGTTGTTACTTCCAAATTGATATATATGTGAATCCTCTACACGAAAATGTATTTCTCCACCTTGTTATTGAAATACCTAATGATTTGGAAGATATGCCAAACTCTGGTTCCCTAGAAACAGTTTGAGAAGGAGATGGGTTGCCAAGAATTCTTTAAAGGAGTACTCTTTTAGGGGATATATGTAAGGAAATAAGGAAAGCAGGAGAGTGAAGGGAAAAGATTTAAACAAGCAATTGTCTCAAATAATCTAGAATGTTCTGATCCACTGGGACCTCTGGCTCAGGTGTTCCCACTTGATGTGAGGGATGTGGTGTTTTACATCCTCAGACAAGTCCACCTTTAACTATGGGATGATTCTCTGGCAAGGTGAACCCTATAGTTGGTGGGAAGTGCTTCAGGAGATAGTTATGAGCCCCAAGCAAAAATACTGAAACAGCTGGCAGATGCATGAATTAACCAGGTTGACAGGCTCTGAGTGGGATACCAACATCATTTTCCATGTTTGCTCTGATCTGTCACCGCTGCTACCACAAGCAGACGCAAGAGCAGAATTAATGCAGAAAGAGAAAAGAACCAGAAATCAATCTTGAGAACAGTTTAGTTTTCTTGTTGTTTAATAAAGATCATAAGGAAGTTACTTGGCTGTTACCTGAAAGTACTGATTTTTTTAAGGATCAGCTTACTTTTTATTTTCATTTTAGAAAAATGCATATTTTCTCAATGAACATCCTGAAACAAAATACAATTCTGCTTTTTATGGAGGTTTAGATACATTATGTTTTTGTTATCAAACAAAAATAAATAATCCCTTCACAGAATTTTTCAAGGAAAAAAATACATGTATTGTCACCAGATATCTCAAAGCAGTTGCTGATGAAATTGAACCAAGATAGAAAAGGACAAAAGTAATTTCAATTTCACTAGATGGTATGCCTTTTTAAAGACAGCCCTAAGGCGCTAAACCAAGAGGAGATGAATCATCTACCTCAAATGTCTCTTGGTTGATGAAAACAAAACTCATATGGATTTCCCTGGAACCTGTCCTGGGGTTTCATGATCACATTAACTGCTGAGAGGTTGAGAGAAATGGTTCAATATCTGCACGTTCAGTATTTGTCCCCACATTTTCAAGAAAATCTTTAGAAGTTTGGTGAATACGCTCTTTGGGTAATAAAAGAACAATATCCTACAGCAAAGAAACATCTTAACTTTGTCGCTGTCCCCCGAGGTCAAAGTTTATGTGTTCAGTGCAAACACAACTTGAATTCATAGGTAAAAAATGAGGGATTTCAGAATCAGGTAATGGGATTCTTAAGTGTCATTCATTTAATCATCAACCACTGAACATAATTCCCATGTAGAGCTCTTCCCTTTTGACTTTTTTTCAGCAATCTAATAATGAATTGACACTAGGTAAAGAAATGTCTCTGTTTACCAGTAGAAATCACTTCTCCAAAGAGGAGGAAGAGCAGTAACTTCTGCTTTTAGTGAATTTTAGTGAATTTTCCACCATTTAGTGATGAAATATCTTTCCATTAACTGCCTTAAGCATGGCTTAGAGCACTCCCCAAAACACACACATCCCACTGAAAAAATAGAAATTCGCTTTTCACCATGATGGGGATCTGATGTCCTCACAATATCTGAAAATGCCTTGTGATCAAATAGCGTCTCAAAACTGCAGAATCCCTGTTTGGTGGATAACGAGTCGTCGCTGGAAACTCTCAAGGTGGATATTGTTCCACTGTGGGTGTCTTTAGCACTGTTGGCTGGACCTTTCTGGACTACATTTGTGTCACAGGATGCTTTCAGGAGGCCCCATCTCCTGCAGCATAGGTCCTCCTCCCCTTGATCATTGTGGATCAATTGCCTCTGAGATCTTGACACTTTATAGAAGATGTGCCACCACTGGGCATGTCAGTCTTCCCCTGCAGTTTGAATACCACCGTGGCTTCTCCTGTTAAGCACTGAGAGGGCCACTTATTCCTTGTTTCACTCCGGAGAGCCCATGGAGTCTTAGCAAATACCCACCTCCTCAACAGGACTTATACAAAGCTAGGAATGAGTATTGATTTCAAAGTGCTCTTTCTTCTGCCTTGAAAAAAAGGGCTGAAGTAAACATAATTAAAAGTGCAAAATATTTTTTAAAAACTGTAAAGAGAGGGAATACATAGGAAAAGGGGTGGAGGTAGATAAGATAGGGAAAACACACAGGAAAGGCACAAATTGATCCTTCATAAACCTTACCTCAAAGGAATACAACACACAACCAGCAATTTTGAAAAATATCCATCTTTATCCAAATATTACAAAGCAAAACAGGCCTAATAGTAATTTATTTTATATCTGTTCAATTTGTTTTTCCTTTCTAATACTGATGTGAGTGTAATATATTGTTGAAATCCCAAATTGAAAGTGATTTGGCAAATATCTGTCTAAATTATAAATATTCATAATTTTTACCCAGATATTCTACTTCTAGCAAATTTATTCTGCATTTCAAACCAGTGCAAAGGGAAATACTATAAGGATATAAACACTGTAAATTTTTTTAAATTTTTATATATTTATTTTTTAAAATTTTTACAGACTTCATTTTAATTTTAATAACAAAAGATAGATAAAAAACCATATAGGACCAATTTCATAAATTATAGCACATCCAGGCAACATAATACTCTGTAGCTATAATATGTGGTAAAGCACTTACCCAGTAGTACAAAATGGTATTAACACATTAAAGCATTGCTTTTTAAAAATTTCTTGACTTTTTTATTTTTTTAATTTTATTTTTACCAACTGCATTTGGATTCATTGCTCACAAATGGGGTACAACTTTTCATTCCTATGGTTGTACACGATGAAATTCACACCATTCATGTAATCATACAGGTACATAGGGTAATGATGTCTGTCCCATTCCACTATCTTCCTTTCCCCCTGCATTACCCTCATTTCCCTCTACGCAATTCAAAGTTCTTTAGAATATGGAATAAGAGAAATTCAACCTTCACAACATTTTTATCACATGAAAAATGAAGATGCAATATTGCCTCCCTCTTTGGATTATTGTGAGGGATTACATGAATAAATATTTGAAAAGTGGTTAGAATAGGACACAGAAGTCAGTGCTGTGTGTTAACTATTGTTGTTCCTGAGACTTAAGTGGAAGAGAAAAGTTCAAACAGTATGAATAGTATGCATCTATTTATATAAAAATGGGAAATGCAAATGTATATTTTGCTTACATTTGCATATAATACATTTAGAAGACCATACAGAAAATCATTAGCTTAATTTCTTACATAGAGGAGAAATGGGGTGAGTATAAGAGGAAAAGAAGCTTTGACCATATATCCTTTTATGGCTTTAAAATCATCAAAAATGTTAATTTATTATCAACTCAAGTTAAACAAGTAAAAATTGTAAGAAGGCCCTCCCTGCAGCCAAATTATAGAAAGTTGCTATCTATTTCTGCTTCGAGTTCTTTGCACTGTATTTTTACATTAATTTGTCTGAACTTTACTTGTAAGTATAGTTCAAGTTAGAGAATCTTTTATATTTTCTAATACGATCAACTTGCTCTATTCTTTTACTGAGTGACACATATTAAGTATTAATTTATATCTATGTGTCTAAATATTCACACATACCTCAACTTCCAATTTTTTGTTTGATTGCTTTTTCTTTTCCTGTCTTATTGCTATAACTTATGCTAATATCATTTTAAAACATATTGATGAACCTCATTAGTACTCTTTTTTCAATATGTTCTTAAATTTTCTAAAATTCTTAAATCCTTTGTTCACTGGTCAAATAATTTCTCAAGTAACGTTAATTAAAATATTTTTGGTGCTATATTTAATGTTCCTTAAAATTTATTAAACATTCAGGTAAAACTTGCACTTTCATAAGGAGACATTATATCAAGAAAAAGATTAGATAAGTGATATGATATGACTGACAGATGTTAGATGCATTCATGTATATTTTATCTGCCTTTCAACATTTTAACATTTGTATTAGTTTGAAACAATCATAGATTCAAATTCAATTGGAAGAAACAATAATAAAATAATCCTGTGTACATTTTACCAGTTTCCCCAGGTGATAACGTGCTCAGAAAAATTTTCATCTACAGGTTGGTGTATAATATCACCAGCAGGATGTTGCTATTGATACAGTCATTTTCAGGATATTTCTTTCAGCAAAGGATCCTTCATGTTCTGCTTTTATTCATGCTGTACATCTACTTATTTCTAGCCTCTGTCCCTCCTTCAACCTTAGAGACCATTAAATTGTCCTAAATTTCTACAAATTTCTCATATCAAAATATTATAAGCTGGGTGTGGTGGCATGTGCCTGTAATTCCAGTGAATCTGTAGGCTGAGAAAAGAGGATTGCAAGTTTGAGGACAATCTCAGCAATTAGCAAGACCCTATCTCAAACTAAAAATTAAGAAGACTGGGGATGTATCTCAGTGGTAGAGTGCCATTTGAATCAATCCCCAGTACTAAAAAAAGGAATATTATAAAAGTGGAATCAGATACCGTTAGCATTTCAGCATTGCTTTTTTAAAAAATCTGAATCATTCTTGGAGATTCTTCTAGGTTGGTTTGTACATCAATCATTCAATCATGTATAGTGAGTAATGTTCCATGGTAAGGGTATTCTGCAGTTTGTTCTACAATTCACCTGCAGAAGGACATGAGGTTTGTTTCCAGTATTTGGCTATTGGAAATAAAGCTCCTATAAATCTTCACGTACAGGTTTTTATGTACACATAACTCTTCATTCTGCTGGGATAAATGCTCAGGAGTGCAAGTTCTCAGATTATAGGTATAAATTTAGTTTTTAAATAAATTGCCAAGTTAAACATTTTTTTTTTATCCTGCAAACTTTCTGAACTCATCTATTAGTTCTAGTAGGATTTTGTTTGACTTTTGTTTTATGAATGCATACCTATATGTAGGTATCATAGACTACTTGAGGTTTCTAATGTAGAGCTTTGTGTAGTCTAAAAGTATGAAAGCTTACTTCTTGCTGTCCAAACTGTGTGTTTCTATTTCATTTTCTTGCCAAGTTGCATGGTCTAGAACTACTAGCACTATGTTGATAAGAATATAAGAGCAGACATCCTTGCCTTGTTCCCAAACCTGGGTGAAAATATTCACTCTTTACCATTGCCAAGATTTTTTATCTATATTTTTTCTGTACACACATTTTATCAAGTTGAAAAAAAATCCCCCTATTCTGCCATTTCTGAGGGGTTTTCTCATGAATGTGAGTTGAATTTTTCAAGTGTTTTTTTTTCTGCATAAATTGAGTTGATTTTTGTGATTTTAGTATTTTAGCACATTGATTTTATGGATTTCTTTAATTATCAAATATTAAACCAGTTTTACAGACCTGAAATAGATTCTACTTTGTCATAATTTTTAATTCTTATTGTATGCTGTTGAATTCTATTTGCTAATATTTTGTTAAAAATTTTACCATCTATATTCATGAGCGATAATGGCCTATAGATTTGTTAGTTTTTTTAAATTTTTTGCTCTTGTTTTGATTTTTTAGTGCTGACTTGGTCTCATTTTAGTATAGGAAATCATGAGCTTTGTGAAATAATTTGAAAGTGAGACTTTATAGAATAAATATTATTTGAATATTTGACAGTGTTCTCCAGTGAAATCAACTCCTTTGGAAGATTTTTTTCCCTTGGGAAGTTTTAAACCCATTTCGATACTAGTGGTGGGTCTATTCTAACTATCCATTTCATATTGTGTGAGTTATGTTAGTGTTTTTTGAGGATTACTTGTATTTTGTCCAAGTTTTAAAATATCCGTGTGCAGAGTTGTTTAATTACCTGCCCCCATTGTCTTTTTATGTCCTGATTCTTTCTTGATATTGGAAGTTTGTGTTCTCTTTCTCTGTCTCTCTCTCTCTCCTCATCCCGCCCTCCCTTCCTCTTCCTCTTTCTCTCTTTTGCCAATTTTTTCAAGGGATGGTTAATTTTATTAATCTTTAAGCAATAACTCTTTGTGTTATTGATTTTCTCTATTGACCTCCTGTTTTCAGTTTCATTCCTTTCTGTTCTTATCTTTGTTATTGTCTACCTTCTGCTTGTTTTTGAGTTTGCCTCCTCTCTATTCCTTTTCTAAGTTCTTGATATGTATAATTTTTATGTTTGTTTGAGTGTGTAGTTGTTGGCAGTTTTCTAGGTGGAACTGGGTGCTTCATGCATACCAGGTGGATGCTCTTCCACTGAGCTATGCTACCAGCAAAGTGCTCACATTGCTAAGTTGAGGCTTTTCCATATGTCTAATGAATGACTTCCATGCTATGAACTTCATTCTTATTCCTTTGGGTTTTCCCTACATATTTTGACGTGTTGTATTTTTTAATTTTCTTTAGTTCATTGTACTTTTTAAAACTTCCTTGAGATTTCCTCCTTAACCACCCATGGACTATTTAGAATAATGTTGGTTTCAAGTGTCTGAGGATTTCCTTTACGGGTTTTTGTTGTTGTTGTTGTTGTTGTTGTTGTTTTGGATTCATTTTTAGTTTCCTTCCCTTGTATTTTGAGAACACACTTGAATGATTTTAATTCTTTTAAGTTTGTCAAGGTTTGTATGATGGCTCAGAATAGGGCCTATCTCAGTATGTATTTTTATAGACCCTTACATATAAAGTTAAGTTTTCCCATTCTTGAGTAGTATTTAATAAATATTGATGAGACACAAAGTATTGATATTTTTATTTTATTCTTGCTGATTTTCAGTCTAGTTGTTCTACAGTTATTGAGGGAAGTATGTTGAAGTTTCTAGGTATAGTTATGAATTTATCCATTTCTTTTTTAATTCTGTTTTTCTTCACATTTTGCTATTCTATTATTTAGTGCATATACATTTAGGATTGATTTGTCTTCTGGGTGGAATATCCCTTTTATCATTACATAATGCCCCACTCTGTCTCTAGCAAGTGTCTTCCAACTGAAGTCTACATCATCTGATATTGATTTAACCACTCTATTAATTTTCTTTGATTAATGTTTTCATGACATATGTATATTTTTCCCTTGTTCCATTTTATACCTAACTTGTACTATTATATTTCTAAGTTCCTAACAGACAGTATACACTTGGTTCATGAATTTTTATCTTACACTGGCTATGTTTCTATTTTAATTCATGTATTTAGACCCTTTATATTTAATATAACTGCTGATGTATTTTAACCAATGTCTGACATTTTATTTTTTGTTTTTGTTAGCTCTTTTAGTCATTTCTTTCTCTGTAGTCTTTTTTGTGACCTCATGGGTGTATTTGCATGCATGTCTTCCCTTCACTTTTTTGCTGGTTGTGCTAGAGATCATGCTACCTATGCACAGGGTCAATTGGTGTCATCATTTTGACAGTTGGAAGTCTACAAAACTGATCTCCCTTTAAGTCTACTTTCCCTTGCCTATTTTTAATACTATATCCTTAAATTTGTCATCTGTACATATTTAGAAGTACATTGGACAATTTTTTTTCTTAACTGTCCATAATTCAGAAACTCAAGAAAAGCCTATTTTTACCTGCCCATATTTTTTATTATCACGTTCTTTCCTCCTTTATGATGTTCTGAGGTTCAATCTTGAATTTTATTTTCTCTGACACCATCTCAGTTGGAAGGGGCAGAGAGAAGGTACTCTGTCACTGCCAGGTGTGGTAGAAGTCTATCATCCCCCTAGAGCCTCCATGCACACTGTGCAATCAATTTTTAACAGGTGTGGCCTCCTTTGACATGACCCTGATGGGTCCCTTGGGGTAACTCCTTGTAGCTTCCTTAGGTGGAAATGCTCCCAAGTTGGCCTTGGTTGGCATGGTGTGGAAGGGAAAGTGTTGGTTGGTTTTGGTTGGATTAGAGGGATTGCTATCTATAAAGAGACATTCTACCCCTTTCCTGTTCCTTCGACTAAAGGGAGAAGAGCTTTTTTTTTTTTTTTTTTTTTTTTTTTTCCTTGTGTTCTGGAATGCTGGCGTTTAGCTCCAGATCTGGGATATAAGAAGAAAAAAGTAAACACTGGGAATTCAGCAGCATGTCATTCCTCAGGTCCCAAACTCTTTAGACCTTCTTCTTCAGATCTTCATCTCTGGGCCTTCTTGTTTTATGCCTAATGTTCAGGGTGTTAAATGTATTGATCAGGCAGAATATGGAAAACTATGTCTACATCATCTTCTTAAAAGCAGAAGTCATGTATTACATATTTTAAAAATTTCTTCACTGATCTGTTTCTTATCCTGATAAATCTTGAGTGATTTCTGTTTATGATGATATTTTGATTAGGGATCATATTCCACTGTATTACACAACAGATTATCCTGGTGAATAGGAAAATGATTGGCACATATATGCATAGAATGGATGCTCAACCAGATTTGACCAAACAGAGAGAGGCCGGTGTTCTGCATTTCATTTTAAATACTTCTAAGAAAAGAGAGGAGACTTTAGATCTCTTTCCTGTCATCTGAAGAATTTATAAGGTTAGTAAGCTGATATCAAGTCACTGCAATAGGAACATCTATTTAAAAAAAATTATATATATACATATGTGTATATATATATACATATGTGTATATATACATATGTGTATAATTATGTATATATATATACATACACATATGTATATATATAAAATCACAGATGTCACAGATGTGTTTTCAGTTTTGTTAGCTATTCCAGTGATTGTATTCAAAACTGTGGTGATAGAGCAGGGAACTAGTGGAATTTGGCCACAGCTCAGAAGTTTGTAGAGTTACTCCACCATCTTACTCCAGCAATCTCACACACAGGCTACAGCCTCAGCACAGATTGGACATTGTTGACCTCTTCTTAGTTAAAATAAGACACAAGTACAAGAGGAGGAGATCTTGCCAGAAGCTCAGCTGCAGTGTATGTGGGTGTGTAGTGTGGGAAGGGGGTTAACAACACTGTGCAGCCAGGCCTATCAAACTGGAGCTTCAAAGTAAATAGCCTAGTAAGAATGCAGACCCTGAACTCACATTGCTTGTAGAGACACAAATGAAACTCAAATGACTAAAGAATCATAATCACAACAATGACCAAAGGAGTGGTAGCATATTGCGCATCCATGAAATATTTTCCCTTTTCTGTACTTTCTATTTTAAATTCCCAAGTCAAAAAAAGGGAGTTATCTAATTTTTGCTTACTATCAAGTCTACCTCACTTTGTTATGATTTAGATATGAGGTATTCTTTAAAAACTCCTGTGTGAGACAATGGAAGAAAGTTAAGAGGTACAATGACTGAGTTATGAGTCTTTACCTAATCAGTGAGTGCACTGATTCACTTCAATGGATTAACTGGGTGGTAACTGTAGGCAGGTAGGGTGTTACTGGGGGAGATAGGAGTATATTTTTTGTCCCTGGGGAGTGGAGCTGTCTCTCTTTCTTGGCTTCCTGGTGGTCAGGTTATGAACTGCTTTCCTCCACCACACTCTTCTGCCATGATCTTGTGTCACACCTCCACCCAGAGCAATAGAAGCTGGCTGTCCATGGATTGAGACCTGAGACCTCTGAAACTGTGAGCAACAAATGAAGTTTTCCTCTTCTAAAATTGTTCTTGTCAGGTCTTTTGTTCACAGCAGCAAAATAGCTGACTAAAACATACCTGTCCGTTGTTCAGTAATGTTATTAATAAGGTTATTAATGTTTAACTTAAGAATGAATTTTCCCATTGTGTAAATGAAAGTGACATGCATAGTGTGAAATTGAGTTATATTTTTAAGTATTGGAATCTTAAGAAGAAATTCCATGAAATTATAAGATGCATGCATACCTGTAATCCTAGCAGGAACAGGAGGATGTTTGAGATCAGCGAGGACCACTTAGCAAGACCCTGGACTCCCTGCAAAAAAAAAATAAAATGAAATGAAAAAACTCGGACTATAACTCAGTGGTGGAGCTCCTCTGGTTTCAATCGCCAGTAAAAACAAAGTTAAACAAAACAAAATTAAAAAGAAAACTTGAAAGAAGATGCTTAGATTTA
The DNA here is from genome assembly GCA_020662805.1 of Glaucomys volans. Taxonomy (NCBI): domain Eukaryota; kingdom Metazoa; phylum Chordata; class Mammalia; order Rodentia; family Sciuridae; genus Glaucomys; species Glaucomys volans. Next base: position 438,020 of record JAJEJO010000404.1, read on the forward strand.
TTAATCTTTAGAACAATGAAAATCTAAACATGATGAGATATTATTTTGCTTTTAAAAATTAGTTAAAAATTTCAGTGCTAGATACTGCCAAATGTTGATTCAGGACACAAGGACAAAAGAAACTGCATATTTGATGGTCAGAAATCAAATATACACGATATCCAAGATGGCGGGCTAGAGGAAGGCTGCATTCCTACTTGCTCCGTGGATTCCTACTTGCTCGGGATTCAAACAGCAGGAATATGACTCTCAACGAGTTTTTATATTCAAAGCACATAAAAGGGGACCCCAGGTGCCGCTCCAGAACGAACTCAGCCGGGCTGGGCTCGGCCCCGCCGCAGGCAGCTACCATCCAGAAGCGCCGGACCCTGCAGCTGCTTCGGAGCCACTGACCTGGGTCTGCGCCAGCCAACAAGTGAGTGCGGGTCCCCAGCAGCACTTTGGAGTCACTGGCCATGGCTCTGGCACCAGCCGGCAGCCTCCCAGGCAGAGACCGAGCATCTCAGGCTACCTGGGGCATCCAGCGGCGTCCGGGGAGATCCAGCCGGGAAACTCTGGGATTGCGGACACTGGCAGGGAGTTGGAACTACCCCACGCCATTTTGGCGGCTTCACTGGCGGAGAAGGCCCGTTACCAGCTTCCTGGGGCCTCCAACTGCGTCAGGGGAGGTCCCGCAGGGAAACTCTGGGATCACAGTCTCTGGCGGGGAGTGGGAACTATTATGCACCACTTCCACAGCTTCCCTGGCGGAGAGTGCCCATCTCTGGCTTCCTGGGGCCTCCAGCTGCACCTGGAGAGGTCTGCCCGGAGCCCCTGGGATCACTGACTCTGGCGGGGAGTTGGAACTGCTCTGAGTTTGGCCGCTTCCCTGGCAGAGGGGGTCCATTTCCAGCTTCCTGGGGCCGCCAGCGGTGTCTAGAGTTGTCCGGCGGGGAGCTTAGGGCCTTTGGCACCAGCTTACAGTGTCCCCAGGAGAGAGCAACCACCTGCCACTGCCTGAACACCCAGCGAGGAGTTCAGGTCAGCCTGGGCTCTCAAG
>JAJEJO010000404.1:444058-500194 GCA_020662805.1 Glaucomys volans
AATAACCCAATCAATAAATGGGCCAAGGAAATGAACAGACACTTTACAGAGGAAGATCTACAAGCAATCAACAGATTTATGAAAAAATGTTCAACATCACTCGTTATAAGAGAAATGCAAATCAAAACCACCTTAAGATTTCATCTTACCCCAATTAGAATGTCTTTTATCAAGAACACAGGCAACAACAGGTGTTGGCGAGGATGTGGGGAAAAGGGTACACTCATACATTGCTGGTGGGAGTGCAAGTTGGTGCAGCCACTCTGGAAAGCAGTGTGGAGATTCCTTAGAAAACTTGGAATGGATCCACCATTTGACCCTGCTATCCCACTCCTTGGCTTATACCCAAAGGACTTAAAATCAGATTGCCTCAGTGATGCAGCCACATCAATGTTCATAGCTGCTCAATTCACAATAGCTAGATTGTGGAACCAACCTAGATGCCCTTCAGTAGATGAATGGATAAAGAAACTGTGGTATATATACACAATGGAATATTACTCAGCCATAAAGAAGAATAAAATTATGGCATTTGTAGGTAAATGGATGATGTTGGCCAATCCCAAAAATCCAAAGGCTGAATGGTCTCTCTGATAAATGAATGATGATGCATAATGCGGGAGGGAAGGGTGGCAAGAATGGAGGAAGGATAGATAGCATAGAGGGAAGGGAGGGGTGGGGGTAAGAATAATAACAGAATGTGTGACAGATACCATTGCCCTGTGTACATGCATGAACGCACAGATGGTGTGACTCTACTTTGTGTACAACCAGTGAAACAATAGCTGTACTCCATTTGTGTTCAATGAATCAATAAGTAAATAAAAATAAATAAATAAATAAATTTAAAAAAAAAAGAAATCAAATATACAGTATGGTCACTGTGAGCCTATAGTTCCACTTTCAGGATACAATTAATTTTCAATATAACCTGTAAACAGAGGTCTAGTAGTGAACATGAATGAACGTTTTGAAGACTTTTTTTGTTTTTGGTCAAGAAATTTGTTGGCTATCTAGGGTTCTTTTCAAACCTTATATAAACTATTTTTTCCTACGTAAAAATATTTTCCCATCACCTTTACTCTACTTCACTGATCTCCCTTTGATTGTCATGAGATTCTCCCCCACATTTTTTTTCCTTTTTTCTTCCTAGCTTCCACATAAGAAGGAAAACATAGGAACCTAACCTTTACTTTCTGAGTTTGGCTTATTTTTCTGAGCATAAAGTTCTCAAGTTCCATCCATTTTTATGCAAACGACATAATTCATTCTTCTTTGTGGCTGAATAAAATACCATTGTGTATGTATACCACATTTTCTTTATTCATTTATTCATCCATTGATAGACACTTAAGCTGGTTCATAGTTTAGCAATTGTAAATGGTGCTGTTATAAACATGGGTATGCATGTTCAACTACAGCATGCTGACTTTCATTCTTTAGGATAAATACAGAGAAGAGGTATAGAGGCCAAACAAAGATCCCCCACCTCGTAGCCTGATTTTTGCAATCAGGTCAGAAAGATTTCAGATGGGTCACTCAAGCAACAGGAATGAGTTTATTGAAGGGATAGGGAAAAGGGAAAGGGACACTCATGGGGAAAGAGGAGGTCCTCTCAGAGAGGAGAGGGACAATGTGCCTCTACTGCACTCCAGTTTTACTGGGAATCCCAGAGAAGTTTCCAGAAAGTCCCATCCAGATCTACCGCTTGACTTTTGACTGACATCAGGATGATATCAGACTTTTAAGTCCTCATTGCCATGACAACTCTAGGTCACTTTGGCCATGCTGACCAGTTCTAATAGGCTTCTTAACCATTAATTCTTATAGATTTTTTGGCTAGGAGAAATTATCCTTATCTCCCTGAGTTTCAGGATCTTGTCAATGAAAAGGGTCACACGTCTCCCCCTTCAGGGTAAGTTGGTTTCCTATTATCAACATTATTTTGTGCCTGCATTTCTCCTGCATATAAAGACAGTTTGCTGAGGAATGTGACATATCCTTTCTATTTAAGTCAGGCAAAACTGTAAATTGCTTCTTAGAAAAGAAAGCATGTGGGGGTCAACACTGTGGGCCCATTTTATAGAATTTTTCTCTTAACCTCGGGATCCCACCATTCCTGTCTGTTCCCTAAAACTACCGTGTTTCCATTCCTAGTCTTTTGAGGAACCTCCACACTGATTTCCATAGAGGTTGTACTAATTTACAATCCTACCAACAGTGTGAAACAGTGTTCTTTTTCTCCACATCCTCTTTAACATTTACTATTGCTAAACATAAATATTTATGATAGTTTAACTTATAAAATAGACACAGTAAGAGATTAGCAACAATAACTGATAATAGAATAATTATAACTATAAAATATACTGTAATAAAAGTCCCGTGAATGTTCTTCCATTCAAAGTATTATATAGTACTGTTATAGTTTAGTTAGGAGGTATCTCCCAAAAGCTCATGTGTGAGACAATGCAAGAAAGTTTAGAGGTGAAATGATTGGGTTATGAGAGAGTCACAAAACAAGTTATAGTTATAGCTACTATTTTCCAGTAATCCTGTAGGCGAGCCAGGGATGTGCAGTCTCTTGGATCTTCATTAAATCTTAGGATTGTCACTTTCCTTTTGATCTTACCTTGGGTAATTTACTTCTTGGGGGATATCTGGCAATATCTGGAGATATTGTTGTTGTCATAATCATTGGGGGCTGGGGAGAGTGTGCTTCAGGTGTCTAGTGTCAGGTAAAGTGTGGGAATGCTGATAAGTCCTCTACATTGCATGAGACAGGCCCCACAAAAAAAGCTACTCTGTCCAAAATGTTATCAATGTCAAGTGGCAAAAACTTTTATATATGAAACTGAAACTCAAATAGGTCCAAGCTGAACATCTTTAACCACTCATTTCAACCACTTGTTTTGACCATGAAATGGAGATGATGACCCCCTCCATAAGGTCATTGCTGAGAAGATTGCATGCCAAATACAGTGTAGACAATTCACATCACTATGGCTCAGTTTGGCAACTATCAAATGTAATAATGTTGCTTCATTGAAATGTCACTGCAAGCATTAAATAAAATATGCTCAAGGTTCTCAGCATGTAGTGCTGAATATTAAGTATCAGCTGCTTTCCTTCTTCCCTTCTCATTAATTTTTTTAAAAAAAAATAGAACTTTGATCCTCTCAGGTGATTAGGCAATGAGGGAGCTACTGAAAATTTAAATAAATAAATAAATAAATAAATAAAGTGACTTACACATAGCTTGGTTCTTCTGAGAAAAGGATGTCTTTTACTATTCAATTGCCAAAAAATATCCCTCGTGAATTCCATTAGACCAATTAGGCTGGAGGAAAATAAAGAAGAGTGCATCTAGCTCCAAAGTCAGAAGCATGAATTAGAAACAGAAAAAAAATCAGTATTCCATTTTCCTCTTGAATTTTACAAGACCATTACTTCTTTAACGGCATTTACGATAATTTGTAACACAGAAGTTCCACATGGTTACCGGTCAACTCCCTGTAAACACCATTGTGCATATGTATTATAAAACCTCATATTATTCATGTAATGAGTCTTGGTAATAAAACTGCAACCAGTGATTTGTTTCTCTGTATTATTTCATGCAGTGCACTTTTGAGGTTTGAAATACGGAAAGCATCTTCCTTCAAAAGGAAATATCACCGAGAAGAAAGGTGCTCTCATTGTGCAGGTTAAAACCAAATGAGACCTGAAGCTAATAAAAGCTGTGAAGCCTGACCTTGCAAGACATCCCCACACCTCACACTGTATCTGGCTCAGACAAGGCATAATGGCCAACATAAACCATGCTCAAATCTCGGCACCACTTAAAGATTCACAATTGCAGGCCAATAAAATGGAAGAGAACCTGTGCATTCACATGTAGGAAATAAAGAAGAAAATTGGGTAAAGAATGTGGTGGCTAGCATTGGGAGGGGGTTGGGGGCTCTCAAGACAAAGCACCAGATACCAGCAGTAAAAGGGAGAAGAAAATCTCACTGTGGCAAATCTAATTGCCATGGAATCAAGCCAGCAGGGGTGATGACATCAGCCTGGGCTTTCAGTGGGTTGTTTTTTGCTGTTTGCAGTATGTTTTGTTTGCTTTTTATCTTTTGTAATGATTATAAAGCAGACATCCAGTGAAGAGGGAAAGATGAAAAATGCAGTGAAATATTTACCCGATATTAGTTGACAAAATAAATGCTAATGAATTTCTTCCCTCCCTCTGTGTTAGAGAATATTTAGAAAAGCTCTAAATATTCACATACATTTTGCCCCTCAGTTTTATACTGAGCTAAACACATTTTGTTGTTGTTGTTTTTTGTGTACATGTTTTGTTTTTCTCAATGATCTTATTTTTAACAATTAGGTTTACATGAATCCTTATAGGAATTTGAAAAGAAAAAGACTTTTTTTTTTTTTTTTTCCCACAATGCTGGGAATTGAACCCAGGCCTTAGTGCTTACAAGGCAAGCATTCTACCAACTGAGCTATATCCCCAACCAAGGAAGAACTTTTCTATAGCAGTTATCCTATCTTTTAGTACAACATTCCTTATTTCTATAATATTTATAGTTTCCTCATCATTCTAACTGTATTCCCCTTAAAGCTTTCCGGGTGGTTCCAGCTTTTTCTTAGCCATCATGCTCAGAAGTGAAACTAAAATGTTAAGTGTGGCCCCAGGGAGAGCTTCATAACTCTAGCACGTGTCCCAGTCTCCTGGAGATCTTGTAAGGCTCAGATTCGGATTCAGTAGGTAAGGAGTAGCTCTAGATCCTTCATGCTGAGGGACTTTGCCTGCCATGCAAAAGTTGCCATTTAGTCAACAAATCTTTGGGTAACAAAGTCTCAGAATGTAGAATAGAACATACTGAGTTCCTTATTTTCAGTCTTATCCGTCAGTTCATTTTAAGACAAGGTTGTATTTATGCTTGTGAGAGCCATCTCCTTTCCTCTACTCTGTGAGAAAAAAAAAAAAACTTTAGATTTATTTTTTCATTTTGGTATCCATGCTTTCTATTCTCAGGAATATAAAACATTGGTCTGGGGTTGTAGCTCAGTGGTAGAGTGCTTGCCTAGCATGGGTGAGGCACTAGGTTCAATTCTCTGCACCATTTATAAATAAATTGATTAATTAAATAAAGATCCATCAACTAAAATTTTTTTTAAAAAATTTAAAAGTTAAATAAACCCTATTGCCCAGGTAAACAGATCTCAACATCCTTTATTACTCAGGGCAACCCTTAAAACAATTTGTAATTTTTTTTTCTTTTTGGTTCATGGAATGGAATCCAGAACTTCATGCACACTAGGCAAATGTTCTACCACTAACCCCCTCTCCTTAAATCTATTTTTGCAGGTATCTTATGGCTACTTAGATGACCACATGCTTTGCCATTGGCATCAATTAGTCTTTACATTTTGAATCTAAACTCACTATGATCTTGACATTCACCTGTCATCTCCAAGGAATGCCACCATGATGCAGTTTGGTGCCCAAGACTGAAATTTGGAAGATATTTATTTCCCTCCTTATCAAACCCTTAGTCAATAAATCTCTGAAGTATCACATGTGCTACAGATTGGAGCTTAAACATTGCTTTCTCCAGAAAGCCTTCCATTTCCTCCCTACCACCCACATCCACAACCACATCTACATTCCACCAATTGCTCTTGTTCAATTCTTTCAGTTCCCCACACTTCTCCTCCCTTCATCTTAGTGTCTTTAGGATGGCAGAGGCTTTTGTGTTTTTATTTTCTGTTATCCTAAGCCCAGGAGAGAATACAGAAAGAGAAAAGACCTAGTAAGAATCTTTTGAACATTTTAAAAACATTAAAAGAAAAACAAACCCCTTGTTTGACTTAGCACTCTGTCTGTACCTATATGAATTGCATTGACTTGGATTTGGAATGAAACTCTACTTCAATTGCTTATCACAATAACTCTGCCTTGCAACTATAAATGCTTTTTGTATCAGTGGAAATAATTAAAAATGACTTTTTCTATTAACATATGAAATCATTTCTAAAATGGTGCTTTAACCTATTCAGGTTTAACTATTCAATGTTAGTAGATACCAATATACAACATCTTGTGAATCTTTTACTTACTCTTAACTCCAAAATAAAATCATAATCACAGTCTAACACATCCTAGATTTTAAAGATGATACTGATGCCCGGTTTTTACTGATGCATGGATGACTGATGTTCCTTTATGGAAGTATTTATTTTTGCTCTCCATAAAAAAATGCTAAATGCTGACACCAGCTGTCAGAGTTACAATCTTTAGCAAATTGGGATGATTGTTCACAATAGCCAATGTTGGCTGGATCTGAGACTTATCATCTTCTTATCACACCTAACCCACTCCAAAACCCATACCAGCCAGGACTGTTAAAGGAAGTTATGAGAATACCTGTTATCTAGTTTCCGAAGAAAAATCTTACTTAAAAGGCTTTTGGGGTAATCTGGACTTTCCAAGAGATTGATTCCTTCTTCCTTTATATTGAGATCATTGCCACCAAGGACCAGTTATAGCCAAAGCTCATGCTTTTTTTTAAAGTTGAATTTTGATTCTCTCCTTTGCAGTAGCATCAGCCATGGAAGCCATCTGATAGTAATAATTTAACCATCTGCAACTGCAATCATTTACTAAACTGTTTGCAAAAAATAAACCATAAAATGAAATGCAAATTGGATGAATTCAGAGGCACATATTTCTCTAATTAGTATTGCTTCCTTAGGGAATTATAGGTTCCTTTTAGTAACCTTCATCTTACTGAAAACTTTTCTGGAAATGCCATTGAAACACTGGGACATTAAATTTTGGGAAGGAAATAACAGGATCTCTTCAGAAATGTCTTCACCTAAAGTCTAATTTAGTAAACAGGGCTCTGGGAAGAGTAGTTAGGTACAAAGTCTGTTCCCAACCCAGAGAAAAAAACATGTAATGGCTTCCTAATATCTAATAGATGACATTCAATGTACTTCTTTCGGTTTTCAAAGATCTTTTAAGGTGGTCTGAAAAGAACATCCTGAATCTCTTCATGATCTTTCTGAAAAGAACCCTCCATTTGCACCTGTTAGGTCCACAGTGTTTTTCAGACACTACCTGCACTATCTTGCACTTAGTAGGCATGCAAGAAATTTATATTGAATGAATGAATAAATAATGGAGAAATGAATGGAGTCATATATTTAGTCATCACTTCCTCCCTACATAGAAGGTGGTCCTTATTTCTTTCTCTGCAAGCACATACATCTGTTTTACTGAAGATTTCTGGTGTTTTAGTTCTAATGTTTAAAAATTTAATAAATTTCATTCATTCCCCCCTCATCCTAAGGGATATGTTGCAAGGCATAAAACCAGAGAATACTGAACCCTGTATATACTTTTTTTTTTCTTATATATCCTCAGGTTTTCCATGTTACACCAGAATTACTTTTTCCATATTTTATGCCCAAATGTCTCTTTTTCATCACTATTTTCACTTTAGGGCTGTTGTTAAGTAAAATAAGAGTAACTTAAATACAGGCACTGTGATACTGTGACAGGTGATTTGATAACCAAGATGGGTACTAGTTGCCTGATTAACCAGAAGGTAGTAGATATAGCATGGATTTGTGGGACAAAGGGATGATTTATGTTATGGGGGGATGGAGTGGGATGGTGAAATACTTCAACACAGTGCTTAGAACAGTGTGTAATTACAAACTTATGAATTGGTCATTTCTGAAATTTTCTGTTACAGTCAACCATGGATAAGAAAGGGCTGTCTTATTGTACCGAACATTCAACTGTATGTTTCAGGCTGCGTGTTTGTCTATCTCTGACACTTTAGTTGCCCTTCTAGACTTTCAGCCCCTTTTAGGAAGTGTTTCCAGTGACTGCCGCATTCAATATATAGATGCTTTATTCCAGAATTTGCCCATGAAGTTTATTTATTTATTTAATTAGTTTTTTTAAAATTTATTTTTGGTACTGGGGATTGAACCCAGGGGCACTCCACCACTGAGCCACATCCCCAGCCCTATTTTTGTATTTTATTTAGAGACAGGATCTCACTGAGTTGCTTAGGGCCTCACTAAGTTGCTGAGGCTGGTTTTGAGCTTGCCATCCTCCTGCCTCAGCCTCCCAAATACTGGGATTACAGGTTGTGCCACCACACCCGGCGCCCATGAAGTTTTGATTCTTCCCCTCCTAAGTTCCTCTCTGATTCTTTCTTGTTCCTCCTTTTCCTCCTAACTTAAAGATGGCCCAAATTGGATTTCATGTCCAAAAGACAATGTCTGAAACACACCTCTCTCTATTTCTTCCTTTACTCCCTAATCCTTATCTAATTTCTATGAAAAACATAGAAACAAATACTTTGATTAAACATCAGAGTTCATTCTGAGGTTCCACCACATACATAGAAGTATTTTAGTTTTTTAGTAGTCCATTTTTAAACCTAACACATGTCTATCTTGTAAAATTTCAGTGCTAGTTTGCTTGATAGTCTTCAGTTTGATAAGGTAGAGGAATGAATGTGGATGTGCATGTGTACCAGAGACACACATGCTATGGAGACAAATACTGATTTTTTTTTGTCATTAGCAATATCTAAAGCATGAATTATGATAAGGATGCAGAAAGAGTGAGAGGGCATAGACTAATAATGGGTAGTTATAGAGAGAAGTCTTAATTGAACCTTCAGTTAAATGGATTGTTGGTGGTGAGGGGTAAGGTTTGCTATTCTTTTATTAAAACAGAGAGAAACTGAAGAAAATAAAATGGCAGAGAGCTCCTTCTTAGATTCCTCAATGTGTTTTACAGAGGTCATAATAACTTCACTTATAGCCTACATTTTCTATTTCCCATGTTCTGAAAATTGGAATTGATGTCCTAAATGATGACCCAAAGTCCGACATGGGCTATAATAATGAGGCAATGAGATAATATGGGTGAAAGCATTTTGTGAATTACAGTGCACTGTTCAAGGAAAGCCTTTTAATGTGTCTCTAGAAATTAATATTTCTTTGTACTATTGTGAGTCCTCCTTTGTAGAATTATCTAATGAAGGTAGATGGCCACATTTTGAGAATGCTATTCAAGAAGTTCCACAGAGGGTCAGAGGTCCAGCTAAATCACATCCATTATTTCTTCTACCTCTGATATGTATTGTAATATGAGTGGGGAAGTACTGCCAACAATTACACTCCAACATGAAACTAATACAGTTTCTTTGTATTAGTGTTGTACCTGCCTCCTGGAAAACAATTTAGTCTGAAATTACAAGATAATATGGTCCAATCTAGTGAATTTTTATCAACTTGGGATATGTAAATTGATGTCAGTTCAATGTTTCTCCACATCTGATCTGTCTCACTGACCACCCATCCCTCCTGGCCATCAAGTGGCTATTCTTTGTAGTCATATAGTGGCAGTGAGAGGTGGAGGGTTAGCTTCTAGGACAGGTTGTTCTTGAGGGAGTTGTTCACTGAGGGTTGATACCAGACACAACCTTGGTTCACAGTTGATGTTCTCATGACAGTAAATACTTGGTACTGGAAGAAATGAACAGGTAACAGTAGATTCTTCAAGAGAAGATTTATTTCCTATGCAGCTCTTTGGAGATACTCTGAGAGATGAAGATGGAAATTACTTATGGTCACCCATCATAGCACTCTTTCCAGGAACCTCACCTTATCCTACTTCAAATGATACAGTACACCTACTGACAGTCAGAACAGATGCTGGCCAGAGTAGTGGAATAGGGTTTTGGAAGCCCTGGCTGTGTCAGATTAAGCTCTCTCTTTCCCTGATCATGGGACATCTATCAGAGTATCCTGGGAAGGGGCTGGGAGGCAGAAACACTCGGAGGCAGGGGCAGCTGCTAGCTGGATTTCCATTTTAATAGCCAGTGAAATCCTGTTGCAGCATATCAGCTATATATTAGTCATGCAAAAATCCCAGAGGTTTTCAGAAAGATCATAGATGCCCATGTCAGTCATCATCTACAAGTGAAGCCCATGAGAACTTTTGATGTTCCCTTACATAGAACTATGGAGAACAAGGAGGTCGTCTGGGGTTGGCCTTTATAGATGGAGTATGGAGGCATTATAGCATAGGCCTGATTACAAATCAAAAATTCTCCATTTACTATTATCTGAATAATATTGAGTGAGTGACTTAAACTCCTTGCCTCTTGATTCCATTATTAATATCAGAATAATAATTCTGCATGTAGGTTGTTATTTAAATTAGTATGTATAAAAGACTTAGGAGAGTGACTAATACAGTAAACACTGCTAGTTGCCTAAAGATGTGGCTAGTATCTGTAAAACCACTAATCTGATACTTTATCTAATAACCAGTACTGCAGACTTCCACAATACAAACATAGGCCTCCAGATTTGGATGGGTCCTTCCTTCTTTTTTTTCATATCCATATTGGCACTTAATGCAATGAGAACAGAGAGCTAGGAATCTATACTGCTTTCATTCTCTTATGGTTTCTATAACTCATCTTTTTATAAATGCATATAAATTCTTTTTAGGAGTTTGAACCAGTCTCCGTCTTTCCTCTGGAAGTAGGAGTGGAAACATTGCCTATGTGACAATCTAGAGGGCCTCCTTCCCAGGTAAGGCCAAATTAGCCTTGCAGTGTAGTGGGGCATTGCACTGAGTGCTATTCTTATCTCTATCAGAAGGAACCTTCCTTCATGATGTATGGATTGCAAGTATCAGCAACAACAAAAAAAAGTGTTGTGTGCAAACGGATCATTAATTAGTATTTGTAAGAATAGACACTGAGGTTCTACAGCCCTCTGTAGCACGCTCAAGTAATTTTCTCAATAGCTTTTAAAGTTCAGTTGTTTGGGCTTTTAATGCCCTTCCATATTCTACCATTGGAGTATTATATAACATTTAGTTTTCCAGATTCTTACATAATTGAAAACTTATTGGAAAAAAGAGGTAAAAGATGTATATAATGGACTTGGAAACAGTAGGAAAGGACCAATTGACCTAGATCAGTAATAAGACCCCAAGCTGGTGAATGGAATGGAATAAACCAGTACCTAAATTGTTTTAAGGGGATGAACTTGCAGAGATGCTCAATTTGATCATGGATGACGTGGAGAGACATTATAGGGAATTGATCTGCTTTTGGGTTCCTGTTACATGAAACGTTACTGTAGTTTAAATTTGCTCTATTGACTCCCATTGACTTGTGTATTTGGGTGAGAGACCATCAAAAGCATACCAGGAATCTAACTTCCTTGGTAGGGCTAAGAAATTTGGAGGGGAGTACCTTTACCTCAAGACCATGAACATTCTTTCTCTAAGCTCAAATATATTTATTCTGCTGCACAAAAACACAGGGCATTTGTTCCATCTGCTGTTGAACCAGATGTTTACCTTGATGTTCATAATGGATATGATTGACAAGGTTTCTTTGTTTTTCTTAAATTCAGCCCCCAGTGGACCAATAGCTGCAATTTCTTCTGCTGCTGTTCTGAGAGAGAAAGAGCATGCTACAAAAAAGCTAGCATTAAAAAGTACAGGATGATGTACTTTTTAATAATTCAAATGTTAGCTTTTTTTTCCTAGTAAAGGAAGAATGACTCTTCTAGCAAAATCCAGAATGGCAAGAGGTCACTATACAGACACTGAGGAAATTGAGGACCCAACCCCTGTCTGAATGTAGGAATGAGACAGACATCATTACCCTACGTACATGTGTGATTAACAAGAATGATATGAATGTACATCATGTTCAACCATACAAATGAAAATTTGTACCCCATATGTGTACAATGAATCAAAATGAAGTCTATAAAAATAAAAAATTTAATAATAAAAAATAAACAAATAAATTTAAAAAAAGAAAAAGTACAGGAGGAGGGGAAGAGGTATGGGGGTAGGAAGGATAGTAGAGTGATTGTCTCATGTATATATATATGACTGCATTTCTCATATGATCCTACAATATGTATAATCAGAAAAATGTGAAATTACACTCCATTTATGTATGATCTATCAAAATGTATAAATTCATTCTGTCATGTACACGAATTAGAACAAATGAAAAAAAATTTTTAAATACAGGAGAAAAAAACTTGTGGATTTTTCATACAGCAACAGATTCCTGTGGTGTTTTTCTAGATTTTTTTCTAGACAAGAAAATTACACTCACCCTATATCTAACCCGCAAACTCTGGATCTATATTATGTGGAACTTGTAAGACTTTTATTGCTAGTAACCCTACAGCACTATCACTTCTATTGTTCTATGCATTTTGGAAAATATTAATTTTATTTGGCAATAGGGAAATAAATTTTCATATAGCTCAGTACCTTGTAAGGAACTTATAGATGCCTTATTTGCTTTCTCACACCATATGGTAATTGTAAATATTTTAGGAAAATTTCCAATTGTTCAAGAGGCAATTCATTTTGAAAATTAACATTATTTGTTCAGTATAATATAATTCAGTGTTTTATATTGTTCAAGTAAGAACTATTTTGTTGCTGTGATATTTTGATATGGCCTTATGGGATATTATATTTTTGTTCCAAAAATCCATAGGGAGATTCAAGGCCTCATTCTTTAGGACCCTGTACATAATGCACTGGCAGTCCCTCTATATAATAGTGTATTAACTTAGCATATTAATGTCCATTTTATAGATTTTTACCTCTCTCTCCATTTTATTTATACTCTCAAATATCTATTCCAAATTATAATTGTGTCTCTAAATCTCAGGATCATAATGGATGCCAATTCCTTCTCCATAAATCAAACCTACAAAACCTAGTGTTATTTAAAGAGGATTATTGTAGCTTGGAAAACACTTTTCTGGGAGTATTTAGACTGTACCAAATGGGACAATAGGTAATGGCTGGTTTCTAAAGGTCTTTGAATTTTTCTGCTACAATTTAAGTTGTTGACATTATACCCCATAATAATCATTTCCATAATTGAGAAAGAAGGGGGGTGCATGGAAAAGGAGAAAAGGTTCATTTTCATAAGAGTCCCTTTAATTCGATGATAGCTTAACTGAAAGTGATGAGGGATTCCAGAACCCTTTGAAGGGGCTCTGTATTCCAGGATCCTACCATTTCACACAAAACAAACCAACCAAGACAAGAGTGTGGGAAACAAATAACAAAGTTCAATATGCGTTCACCATGCACATTAACACACCTTTGCTTAACTGGGGGTTTATTTATTCATTCCACAAATACATACTGTAAGTACAAAAATCTGCTGATCTCTTCATCATCTTTATGTTTGTCAGATGTGGGGCATGGCAGAAACCTGGGCACCTTGAAATTAGACACCAGATTAGTGCTCCAATGACCTACCACACTGAGTTCATGTTTTATGCTTGCTTGTTTGTTTTAACCCAGACTGAAGCACTGATATTATTAATAAAAGCTACTAAACAAATATTTATTGAGTACTTCCTACATGCCTGTTACTATCAAGGAATAAAGAGATTTGTAAAAATATCATTCCTACATTAAAGAACTACAGTGTCAGTGGATATAACAGAAATTTTTTGTTTCAACTTAATTGGGACCTGGCTACCCAGATCTTTGCTGAAACATTATTCTGGATGTGTGCCTGAAGGAGTTTCTTGAAAGGATAAGCATACGAATTGGTGAACTGAATAAAGCAGATTGCCTTACCTAATGTGGGTGGGCCTCATCCAATTTCTTGGAAGCCTCAATAGAATATAAAGCTGAGTAAGAAAAAAATTCTCTGTCTACCTCTCTCCAAGTTGGATGCATATTTTGTTTGTTTGTTGTTGTTTTTTCTTTCCCTGCACTCTGCCTGGAACTTTATTACCAGCTTTCTTGGGTCTTCTGCTTGCAAATGGCAGATGATCAGGCTTTTCAGATTTCATGATCAAGTGAGCAATTCCTTATAATTTTCTATCTATCTATATAATTGATGCTGTTTCTTTGGAGAAACCTCACTAATACAATGAGGAAGAACAGATAAATATCTTCTTAACTCTATGTCAACAGTTATTTGTGAGTCATTTGATAATAGTAAGAGCAGAACACCTTGGGAGCCCACAGATGGAAATGAATACATTAATTTCAGTATCATTATCATTCATTTTATCTATTTTTAAGAAATGGTCAGAGGTTCAGAATGACCAGGCTGCAGGATATAATTGCACATACCAGAAAAATACAAGGAGACCATATGTAAAGCAAGATGTGTTTGAATCTTGTCCAGTCAGGCCTACTTCTCTGCAAACTGCACACATTGCTTGATTGCTTAGTTTACCTGTACAATTGTTCTTGGTGCAAAATTCCAAGAGTTCTATATTCATTTGTAAAATAGTCTTCAACTTTCTTTTATCCCCCTGTTCCTATACTGGCTTGAATCACTATCATATTTTGCCTGGATAATTGTAAACATCTTCTAACTTTCTTAGCACCTTGAATTCAGCCACAAGCTGGGCTCTTTTGGACTTCTCACCTACAAAAACTGTGAGATAATAAATGTGTGTCATTTTAAGCCACTAAATTCATGGTAATTTGTTACAACAGCAATACAGAATGAATATGCTACTGTCAGGTGTTACACAGAGGAGAAAACTGTTGAATTGTGTCTTTAAAAGATAATGGAATTCTCAATGGGGACACATTAGGGAATACAGCAGAATCTGCCCAATGGAAATGGCATTTTGTAATTATATTTTCTTTATCTTTATTTCCTGGAGGCAGTAGAGATATAGAAAAGTGGTTGGATTTGAACATTGGGCAGATATTCTAGGACTGGTAATGGATTAGATACCCAGAGGGGAAAAATGTGATATGTCGACAATTAGTCTTAAATGTCAGGCTTATGAAAAAGTGAGTGCTGTTTTTATCCATGAAGGAAACGTTGTAGGGGAACAGGCTGCGAAGGAACGGTCAGTCTTCTAATTGTATGATTGTGTGTGTGTGTGTGTGTGTGTGTGTATAATTATTTTTTCTTTAAAGAATTGATGTCCTTGTGAGGGAAAATTACCTGTTTATCTTCGCAAGTATACTTATGAATTATCCATCCAACCTTCCTTTTTTTAAAAAAAATTTTGAGCTACTAAAATGATCCAATACCTGTTATGTTTTGACCTCAGAAAATAACAGATTTGCCCTTGGTTCTCTGCAAAAATTAGCAAAACTCTTTAAACTCATTTACTCACTCAGTCCTGAAATACACATCTGCAGGCTAATTACTAGAAGAGATTAAATGTACTTTTTAAATATGCAGAATGGCATATTTATTCAAAGAAATTCTTCCAAGTACCTTTACCTATGGGAAATGTAATGAAAATCAACCCCCTGGTGCTGTTCATCATCCATGGTCCAATTTTCTGAGCTGAACAGTTCAGTGCCCTATCAAAACAGGAGACTCTTTCACTTGGCTTGGATGCTAATGTGAAATACATGTGATGCATATGCTACACACAATGTTTTGCTGTCCTCAGAACCTCTGCTGGCTTTTGCTGGTTTCCACCCAGCAGAGTGCTACAGAGAAGGGAAACTGCAAAAATAAGTGTGGGCGCTGGCATTAGCTTTCTTTTGAATCATGCACCCATTCAGTGTCCTTGTTATTTGAGGATGTAATCTTTCCACTTCAGTTCATGCATACATATGATAAAGATTTTTAAAAACAACTTAAAAGTATTCTTTTTTGGTGTTTAATGTGTTACCAAATGCAAACACTTAGCACAGGGCTAATCACTTAAAAACTTTCAGAAATATTTTTGTAGCCCTCCTAAAGCTTATTTAAGTGAACCCATTTATTTGAGAGGTAAAGAAATTAAATTGCACATATGCAAACTGTCTCATATATAGGCCAGGGATTGCGAATCCTAACCAAGGAAAGTGAGATACCATTCTACTCATTCTTGCTGTGCTGTGCTTGAGGGTAGCATGAGTCAGAATCACCTGGAGGGCTTACAAAGCCTCAGAATACCATGCCTGACTCTCAGAGTTCTGATTCAATAGATCTCTAAGAAATTTTTAGACTGGGTGTGGTGAGGCATGCCTGTACTACCAGAGGCTTGGGAGGTTGAGGAAGGAGGATTGAGAGTTCAAAGCCAGCCCTCAGCAAAAGTAGGGCCCTAAGCAACTCAGTGAGACCTTGTCTCTAAATAAAATACAAAATAGGGCTGAGGGTGTGGCTCAGTGGTTACGTGCCCCTGTGCGCAATCCCCAGTACAAAAAAAGAAAAAAAAGAAAAGAAACTTTCAAGTGAAACTAACATTGCTGGTACAGTGAATACATGAATACATTTATTTTGATCATTGAAGATACAGAAATGCAGCAGGAGACTATAAATTGAAAAAGAGACATAGGAAGAAGACCATCAATGTTGAATAGTGGCGAAGGGACTAGCAACATGAAAGAAACCAAGAAATATTTGTCAGAAAGGAGAATTAGATGAAGGCAATAGGTAGATGAGAAGAGAATTTCAGGAAGAGGGTGACCTACATTAGCATAAATTTAATACTTAGATTATAAGGGGAAACATAGGAGTTTTAGTAGCATAATGGAATGGAATGGATGGCAGAAAGTAGAAATGAAAAGGAGATAATATAAAAATAAATTAGACTATGATCAGCCTGATAATTACTATAAACATCCAGTCACATTCTCACTTTCACATAGAACATCTCTTCCTGGATGACCTTCATTTAAGTAATTGTTGAATCTTTCAGGTTGAAAAATTAAAATAGTCATAGTTAAACTGATCATCATGGCTCACTCAAGCTGACAATGGCCTGAATCCTCCAAACCAGAAATCTGAAATCATTTGTTGACCTTTTTCTATCTTTGGAGATTCTAATTCCTGATGACTGTCATATTTGATACTATCTCTTCAACAGTTGTCATGCTCATCTGCACACCCTCCCTCATGCCTCTAGCTTAGTTGATATGCAAGAACATGCCCGTATATACATAGTCGTCACCAAGTTACACTTCTACCAATGCCAGTTCTTTCCAGCCTGTCAATCACAAGACTATCAGAATGATCATTCCAAAAGGCAAATATGCTCATGTCATACTCCTGCTCAAAACCACAGGCTTTAAGCAAATTCCAGAGCCTCAGTCTATCCTTTTCTCTTCCAATTTCAGCTTCCATTTTGACAACTTTCACATTGTAAACAGAAAGCTAATCATGGAAACTCTCTGGATAGTCTACATAGATTATAATTTTTAATATTTGCCTTGTTCCACTATCCCCCATGTTTACCCCTCCCCCAAATCTCACAACTAAATTGGGATCCCAGATACAGTCTCCGAAACATAGGCCTGATTTAAATAGGTCCACACAGAAAAGATCTAAGTTTTAACTTAGACCTAGAAGTTCCATTTTTGATTTGTGACTTAAAAGAAGATTAAATTTGGGAATTTAGTGGTTGTGCCCATGATTACTTGTCCTGGGTCACTCTAACAGGAATAATTACTAATAATATACCTACTGGAGGAGCACCAGAAGAGGATGTGCATTTTCAATTCTATGAATAAACTCCAAAAATAACTTTTGGCAGATAAAAATTCTTATCCCTGATTAGAAAATAATTATAAAATAAACTTCAGGATATTTAGGTGAGTGCCAGCTATATAGATTAAATAAGATACAGATACAGCTTTATATATGTGTATATATATATATGTGCATATATACAAATATCTTATATGTATACATATATATTTTATAATTTATCTTTTATAACTTTTTGCATTTATTATTGAGACAAAAACTAATAATGCACACACATCTTACATGTACAATATAGTGAGCTTTGATGCATGTCATCCATACCTAATCTTGATTACAATAGCTTTAGAGTAAGTCTTGAAGTTAGGTAATATAGCCTTTGCTTTTCTTCAAAGCTATTTTGTTCATGATTTGAACTTTAAAAATTTTGAAATCAATTTTCCAATTTCTACAAAAAATTTTGCTAGGGCTTTGTATGATCTTTAATTTAAGATCAATTTAAATGTTGGGATTTCCAACTCATAAATATGGAGTCCCTGTTGAGTTAGAGTTTCTTTAATTTCTCTCAGAAAAATTCTATAGTGTTAGGAACAGAGTTCTTGTGTGAGTTTTGTTAGGTTTACTTCTAAGTATTGGAAGTTTTAGAATGTTGTAGTTTTAAATTTCTTTTCACAGCATGATTATTCCTGAGCTATGGAAATACAATTGATTTTTGTATATTGCAGGTCCTGTAGTATTGCTAACTACTCTAATTTTATTTGGTTTTATTTTCTCTTAGAATTCTTCGAATTTTCTACATACACAACCATGTAATCGACAAATACAAACAATTTCCTTTCTTCCTTTGGATTTAATTTCAATTTGGATTTATTTTTCCTGCCTTATTGAACTAGCTGGAACTTCTGGTACAATGTTGCAAAAAACTGTTAGCAGTGAATATCATCTTGTCATTATTGATCTTACAAGGAATGCCTTCAACATTTCACCATGAAGCACAGCATTAGCTGCAGGCTTTCATATAAGCACTGAAGAAGTTTCATTTCAATTCTTAGTCTTCTGAGAGATTTTATTTTGAAAGTGTGATGAATTGTTTTTCTTAAAAGGGTAAATTTCCTTAGACCAACTTCATCAAACAGTTTATCTGTGCAAAGAAAAACAAAACAAAGTAAAATAAAGCAAAAGAAAAACAATTTGCAAATTCAGTGACCCTCAGAACAAATTTAGAGAACTCCAAACTAGCACAGTGATCTGATAGCCTTTATTGAAAAACCAAAGTGAGACGTAGAAAACAACTTAATTGGTGATAACATAGTCAATCAACCAGTCACCTGGTTAAATTGTTTACAGCTTGGTTGGCTACAGGATCTCCTGCAACCAAATCTCTGTTACTGTGATTAAATGCTGTATTGGTTTGGTCTGCGGAACTCAAGAGAGGTGTCCAATCCAAACTCATGACCTTCTTCAACTTAACACATCAAATGCTTTCTTTGCATGTAGTTAGGTTCTACATAATATTTTAAACCAGTTAATGTAGTTATATATTTTGTATCCTTTGTATATAATGTGTAATCAATTTTCTATTTTTCAAACATTGGTGTTCAAGGGTTGAATGTCTGTAGTTTTTATCTTTTATAATATATGGCTTAGAATCACAGTTATACTGACTTCTAGAATGAATTGGCAAGTGTGGTTACTCCTCTCTTCTGCGTTAGTAGGGTAGGTTTATTTATTCTTTCACAATTCACCAATGAAACCGGGGTCCTGAAGATTTTTTTGCATGTCAAAGTTATGTTAATTACAAATTCAATTTGTCTGAAAAATATAAAGCTATTTTTATTTCCACTTTTATCAGTTTTTTAATTTTTTTTTAATTTTTACAGACTTCATTTTGATTCACTGTACCAGTTTTGAGAAGCTGTTTGCAAAAATCTGTCCATTTTCTTTACCTTTTAAAATGTGTTATCATAAAGCATCATGGATCATCCATTCTGTTTGAGGCACAATATTGTTCATTTCAAATATTCATAATTTATCTTTTTTATTTTTTCATCCGCCTTACTCAAGGTTTATCATTTTAAACTCTTCCAAAACTAATCTGTGGTTTGTTTTCTCTACTGTTTGTATGTACTCTCTTGATTTCTGTTCCTGGTTTATTACTTCCTTTGTTACAGTGGATATACTTTGATCTTTTTTTTTTACCTTCTTAAGGTGGCAGCATAAATCACCACATTCCATTCTGTTTTTCTACCACAGCATTTAAAACAACAAACTTCCCTGTGGACACTATCTTACTTGCATTTTTCAACTTTGGATACATTGTATTTTACCAGTCTGTTCATAATATTTGTAAACTCCTGTTGAATATTTTTAACACAATATTTTTAGCTTCCTTGAATCATGTTGTCCTCTTGAGTTGTAGACAATCTGAAGTTGGTTGTGACAGATGAGAAAATATCTCCTCAAAGACGTCACAAAGATCTCCAGTGGCTGTGAATACATTACCTTGCACCAACCAAAAGCTCTTTTTACAGTTCTGTTTAAGGATCTCCAGAAGGGGTAAGTAGCCTGATTATCCAGGTGGGTCAGATGTAATCAGCAGAGATTTTATAAAGGATTGAGGGCAGCAGAACAAATGAGGAGGGAAGCAAGTCTGGGTGTAGGGACAGCAGCTAAGGAAAGTGGGCAAACTCTAGAAGCTGCAAAGTCCAGGACACAGGTTCTCCCACAGGCCCTCCAGAAGGAAGGCTGTGCTGTGGATGCCTCAGCCCTCCAACCTGCAGAACAGTGACATAAGGTATTATTTACCTGCAGTTGTGATTGCAGTAAATTGCTACAACAGCAGTACTTCACTAAAGCAATTGGTTCTTACTTTCTACCCAGTCTTCTACCTAGTTTTGCCATATCTGTCCTATAGTTGAAGTTGATTTATTTACATTTGTGTGATTGTTGTGATATTTGCTTCTGATTCTGCCAGCTTGCTATTGGCTTACATTGGTTCCATCTGCTTTCTCTCCTGTGTTGTTCAGATAAACCAAGTTTGTTTATTTCCCCTCCTTTCAGGTTCTTCATTGCTTTTTTTTATTGTACAGTGTACATCTTTAATCTCCATGATTTCCCTTCAAAATATTTTAGTGATTCATAAATAGTGTAAGACATACCAGTCTATTTCCAAATATCAGCCTCCTCTTTCTACCTTTGTCACATGCTGTATTTTACTTCTACCTTCACTATAAGCCAAACAAGATTGATTGATTTATTTTTTAACTTTTAACCTCAATCATATTTGAAAGAAATAAGAAAAAAAAACTAAAGGACAGATTTTTAAAAGGAATTCTAAACTGCTTAACTCCTTTGAAGTTGAGCTCTTGTCTTTCCGGGTCGCTGATGGTCACCTGCTCTATGTCCCACCAGGGGCTGATGTGGGCCTGGGCTTGCTCTATCCTGCTAACAGGTGTTTGATATTATTTTGAATTTCACTTAATTTGTGCAACCTGAGTTCACTTAGATGTTTTAAAAAATTGTAATTTTGAAGTATATTTAACTTTTTTATGTGGGAGACGTGATGCTTTCTTGGGTCTTTCTACATCTAAGCTTGTTGTTTAATGTTGTGAGATAGTGCTCCAGTGTTTTTCACGTTCCAACCTGACAGCTACCAATCATTGGGAACTGGTCACTTTAGACAGCATGACATTTTGGTCTTAGTTTGCATTTCTCTTATGATTAATGATGGTGAGCATCTTTCCATGTGATTATTGGTCATTCTTCCATAATCTCCTGGAATACGTCTTTTCAAATCAATTCTGTTATGCATTGGGTCGTGTGACTCTGAATTATTGCTGATTTGTAGTTCGCTACGTACTAAAGTCCATTATTAGGTATATGTGTTGTGCTCTTTTCTACCAGTCTGGATTAATGGTGTCATTTGTTGAAGTTTTAAATTTTGGTGATGCCCAAAGGTTGTGTGTGTGTTTACATTTTAACTATAACTAAAATAAAATTCCCTTTCGCCGTAACACTAGCCACATTCAAGAGCTCAATGGACAAGTGGCTGGTAGTTACCATATGGAACCTGCAGATTCAGAACATCTGTCTTCACAGGAAATTCTGTCATAGAGAACTGTTCTGAAGAGGAGTGTTCCTGGTGTTTGCTTTTATGTATGTCAATCTATCTCGAATTTATTTTTGTGTGATCAAGTTAGAAAGGCAGGGTTTATATTTTTCAGCTATTTTAGCACTTTGTTGAAAGAGTCCTTTTTTTTTTTTTTTAAATTGCTTAGGTAACTTCCTAAACGTTTCTCATGTACAGGATTATTTTGTCTTAATCCAGTTTCATATCTTCATGCTAATACCATGTGGTCTTGATTACTATCACTGGATAGTGAATCTCAAATTTGGATGATTTGAGTCCCCACTATTTTCAGTACCATTTTGCCTCTTCTTGGACCTCTGTGTCCTGCCTACCATACCCTCATTGGTTTCTTAATACTAAAAAATAACTTTCATGTTATGATTGGTTTTTCTTTTTAAATTTTTTTTATTGTTCTAATTAGTTATATGTGACAGTAGAATGCATTTATACATTTTGATAGATCATACATAAATGGAGTGTAATTCTCATTTTTCTGATTGTACATATTGTCGGATCATATCAGTCATGCAGTCATAAATGTACATGAGGTATTAAAGTCTGTTTCACTCTACTATCCTTCCTACCCCATACCTCTTCCCTCCCTTCACTCCCCTCTACCTAACTATTCTTCCTAGCCCCACTCCCATTGTGAATATTGTGAATTATATTCCGCATATCAGAGAAAATATTTGGCCTTTGGTCTTTTGGGGTTTGGCTTATTTCTCTTGGCATGATATTCTCCAGCTGCATCCATGTACCAGCAAATGCCATAATTTCATTCTTCTTTAATGCTGAGTAATATTCTATTGTGTGTGTATCACATTTCTTTATCCAGTTATGATTGATTTTAATTGATAAATCAAGAGAGAAATTATACCTTAACAATAGTACATCTCTTAGTTCAAGAATATGTTACAATATTTAAATAGTTTTCATTAAATTTATCCCAGTCTTATGATATTTTTCAGCTATTGTACCAGTACTTTATTCAACTCATTTGCAATTTCTTTTTTTTAAAACATTTTTAGTTGTAGATGGACACAATACCTCTAGTTTTTTATTTATTTTTATGTGGTGCTGAGGATTGAACCCATTGCCTCATGCATGCGAGGCAAGTGCTCTACCACTGAGCAACAACCTCAGTCCCTTGTTTTCAATTTCTTGTTGTTCATAGGTGTACATAAAATTGAACTTGTACTCTAAGATTTGTAAATTAACTTAGTTTTAGTAATTATTCTGTAGGTTCCTTAGGATATTCTGCATCACAATTATGGATTCTGCAAATTATAACATTTTAGTTTGTTCATTTCTTGACTATTGGACTAGTTGATACCAATAATACAAAATATAGAAACAATGGGAATGCGTACCATTGTCCATGGTAACTTAATAAGATGGAGAGTTCCTTGCTGTTTTAAAATCACTGAGAATTATTTTTCTTTATATTTTTAGTGCATACCATAATTGGTTTGGTGTGTATTCTAGAATACACCCGTGTGTGTGTGTGTGTATTTTGTGGGGTTTTGATTTTATCATTTGGTCAAGTTCTATATGTAGTTTTATAAAGCATTTTTTCATTTTTTCACCTGGTATTTGTCTAATTTTGTATTGGTGTTTTTACGTTGTTTGGTTTCCCATCAAATGTATTGGGAACATTCCCACGTGTTTCAGTCACCTTTTTCACTGCTGTGACCAAAGACCCAAGGAGAACAATTTTAAGAGGAAAAGTTCATATGAGGCTTCATGGTTTCAGAGATCTCGGTCGATAAACTGAGACTGCATTTCTCCAGGCCTGAGATGAGGCAGAACATCAGGCTGGATATGTTTGGCAGAGGAAATCAGCTGGGAATGAGGCACCTGGAGGCAGAGTTCTTCTCATGGACAAAATATTAACCTTAAGGGCACTCTCCCAGGGCCCACCTCCAGACACACCTTACCTGCCTGCAGTCACCACCCAGTTAATCCCAGGATGGGATCAAAGCACTGATTAGATTAAGGCTCTCACAACCCAGTCATTTCACCTCTATACTTTCTTACATTGTTTCACACGTGATCTTTGGGGAGCCTTTTATCTCTAAACCATAACACCACATTGTTTTCTACAAGGATGTATAAAATATTAATACTGCTTATCACTTGAATATTTGATAAAGTTTGCAGTTTTGATTTCTGGGTTTAGGATTTTCTTTGTATTAAAAATTATAGGAACAAATTTTTTTTTCCCAGTAGAAATGTGCTTATCCAGATTGTCTAATTCTTCATTTATGGCAACTTCTATTTTTCAAAAGATTGGTCAGAGAATTTGTTGAATTTGTTGATATAAAGTGGATATTTCTTTTATGTCTATATTTTCTTCAGTGATATCCTCTTTAATTCCTGGTGTTGGGGGTAATTTGGGTTTTTTTTCTTTTTGATCAGTGTTATCTATTTTGTTGATCTTTTCAAAGAATGTCTTTTAGTGTTCATTTTCTTTCTAGAATATAGATTATATTCCTTTTCATTTTTTGTTTTTTGTTTTTGTATTAGGGATTGAACTGGGGGGCACTTGACCACTATGATACATCCCTAGCCCTGTTTTGTATTTTAGTTAGAGATAGGGTCTCACTGAGTTGCTTATTGCCTTGCTTTTGCTGAAACTGGCTTTGAACTTGAGATCCTACTGCCTCAGCCTCCTGAGCCACTGGAATTACAAGCCTACACTATCTTGCCTGGCTAGATTGCACTCTTATCTATTATTTTTGTTCTGTATACTTCATATTTAAACTACTATTTTATTTTCTAGCTTCTGAAGGTAGCTACTCTTGACATGTTACTATTTAATATTTCTAAATATAGGTTTTTAAAGCAATTAGCCATCTACTACATGCCCCAAAAGTTGGATTTGTTATATTTTTACTTAATTATTTCCTTATTCTTTAACATGTGAGTTTCTTAGCAGAATGATCTTTTACATTTTTTAAAAATATTTGAGGTTATCTGTATATAATTTTGCTTTGTTTTAGTACTGGGTATTGAACCCAGGGGAGCTTTACCACTGAGCTACATCCCCAGTCCTTATTTTTTGAGACAGGACTTAGTTAAGTTGCAGAGGATCTTACTAACTTGTCAAAGCTGGCCTTCAATTTGTGTTCCTCCTGCCTTTAACCTCCTGAGTTGCTGGGATTATAGGTGTGCACCACTGCACCTGGCTATATTTTAAATGATTTAATTCCATTGCAGTTAGAACACCTATAAAATTCCAATATAGGTCATGTAATACCACCTTTCTTCTGGTTGTAGTTGCACACATCACACCTGCTTAATATTGCCCCACAGGTAATGTAAGCTCCTTTTAAAAACATTGTCTCATCAGAGGAGTTGCATTGACATGTCGCAAAGTTCACAGATTCTGTATCTTGTCATGCAGAGAATTTTCTATTACAGGTATTGAAATTCTCCATTCTAGAATTGGTTTTAGTTTTCATTTCTTGACTGAGATTCTCTACCTTCTCACTCTTTATGACGTCTTCTTATAAATTCTACATCATATTCATAATGGTAGCTTTAATTTCTTTTCCTGCTAAATTCAACTATGGAATCATCTGGAGAGTGATTTCAATCACCTGATTCTTTCTTATAAATCACATTTTCCTACACCATATATTTCTATCTATGTATATATCTAACAGTGTTTTATTGTAAATTTTGTAGAAATTCTAAATTGTTTTCATTAAAAATCATTGTTATATTCTGGGAAGCAGTTGAAACTCTGGTTGATTCTTTTGGCCCTCAAAAGGTTTCTGTTGCTACTCTTGCTCATTAGTATTGTGGGGGTCTCTTTTAACTTTCTGCTTAGGAAAATTTTTCCTGGCCTCAAGATTCTCCAACTGCTACCACAGTAGGGGGACTGTTCCCCAGAGAAGCAGGGCAGGCGGGCCTTAATTCCTGACTTCCCTTTCTTAATTCAAGGAATATTCATTCATGTTCTCTGCTTTTTCAATGCATGAAAAAAGTTGTACCATGTTTTGTCCAGTTTTATAGTGTTTGTGCAGTCACTCAGGCATGGTTGAGGTCTTTGCCAAGTAAAGGTACATGGTTTTTGTTTTCCAAGCACTACTGTTATTTGAGCCTTTATTATGTGGTATATTCTATCTGTTATACTTGATCTTTCTATAACATTCCTAAACATTCCTTGGGGTAATTTTAAATGTTATCTTCCAAATGTTGTGTGTGTGTGTGTGTGTATATATATATATATATATATATATATACATACATACACATTTGGAAGATATATATACACACATACGTATACCGGCACATGTAGATATATGCTCACACACCTGTATGTATATGTATGTATATATATATATATATATATATACACACACACACATGCCTACACATGGAAAAAATGTCTGCCACTAATCTTTCTTCAATTGTAGACCAAATTAAGATATTTCAT
This sequence comes from Glaucomys volans, assembly GCA_020662805.1. NCBI lineage: Eukaryota > Metazoa > Chordata > Mammalia > Rodentia > Sciuridae > Glaucomys > Glaucomys volans. The sequence continues at coordinate 470,148 of JAJEJO010000404.1, forward strand.
TTTCTAGAGCCCATGCTCATAAAAGATATTAGACTCCAATTTTGGTTATAAATCAGACAAAAGGTCAGGATCGATAAATTTATCGCACTTTAGAAAAATCCAAAAAATTTTGCTAACTTCCTAGTGACACTATAATTACCACAACATAAATGCTTAAAATTATAAAAAATTATTACCTTACAGTTTTGGAAGTCACATGTAAAATGGGCTTTATGGGACTAATATCAAGGCAACAGTAAGGCATCTTCCTTCTGAAGGTTCTAGGGAAACTGTTTCCTTCCTTTTTCCTGCTTCTAGAGGCCACCTGCATTCTCTGGCTTGTGGCCTCTTATCTCAAAACCAGCACTAGAGCACCTTCAACTGTATCACATCTACCCAACGCTATCTTTGTATATTTTTATCTTGGACCCTTCTACCTCTGCCCTTAAGGACCTTCATGATTTATGTTGAGCCCAAATGGGCAATCCAAAATAACCCCCCTGCCTCAGGATCCTTAATCATACCTGAAAAGTACAAAGTTTGCCTTTTTCTGTGTAAGGTAACATTCACAGGTTCTGGGGATTAGGGCATGAAAACTTTGGGTGTCATTAGTCTGCTTACCATACAGTTTTAAAAAAATCTTTGAATTTCTACTTTGGTCATCCCAGCATTATGGCAGGTGCAGGTAGGATGACAAGGTAAAAGGTCTTGTTCCTGTGAGTGATTTGGGCACTCCTATGGTTTTGAAGAAATAAACTCAAACATCCATTATTTGAATCTGTGAGCAGATTATTTTTCTTTCCTCTTTACATAGTCCTAATTCAGAGATTATTAACACATACATATGTGTTAGAGTATGATATAAAATGTATACTAACTAAAGATATACTATGTATTTTATATGTATTTAGAGATATGCCCTATGTAGTGACAATGAAAGAAGTGAATAGATTTTCACTCACTTTTTTTCTCAAGAGAGTTCATATTTTAATGTTTTTTGGTTGGGGGCTTTGAGGGTAAATATATTTAGGTTTTTTATTTGAAATAGTGTTAAGATTATTGAGATAATGGTAATAAAACATGTTGATGTGGCAATTCTTATGAAGAAATTTATATTCTCATTCTTTAACTTAAAAACTTAATTCTAATATATAATTAAAGAGAATCAATGAAAAATTATTCTAAAAAAAACCCCAATTCTATAATAGCTTCCAACAATGTAGTATAGATGCTAAGCAGTTTTACAAATGTTTTAATGGGACTAATTCAAGTATAACAGGCATGAAGTTATGGTTTGATTCACTAGTTTCTTAGTATTGCCTTTAGTATCAACCTGGTTGTGTAGATGTTAAGGTTGTTTGATCATGGTGCCCTAGAATTGCATGCTTCTTAAGCCTGATGATGGTGCAACTTATTAATGTAATAACTTTACCAGATGAAAATAATGTGAATAAATATTAATTTTAGTAATAGTTATCTACTTCAAGTAGTCATAATTCTCCTGATTTTAAATCTGTTGTGGAAGCTTACAAGTCAAAGTTTAAATGTTCATAATCTGTAGTCGTAGCTTCAATATCATTGATGGCCTTTAGGTTTTACAATTAAAGATGGGTTATTAATTTCATCTCTCACATAAGATTTGTAAAGATGCTAAAGCAATTAGAATTAAAACAGCTGGTGGAATTGTTCATATTCTTTCTACTTCTTGGTCAACTATTGTGCTCATGTGAGTTAAGCGATTTGTTAACTCTAAGTGAAATGATATAGAGGAGCAGAAAGCTAATTAAAAATATACTTATTAAGAGGCAATCAGGAAAATGTGAAGTTCTTCTATTGCATGGGATGTTTCATTTTGAAATCCTAATGGAAAAGAGTATGCCATAAAGTTATGTCTGTTCTTATTTCATAAATTCATTTTATGTTAGAACACTGTATGTGACATGCACACAGTTGGTTATTCTTAGCAGTTAAAATTAGTTACAATTAATTTTCATAGTTAAATGTATAAGTGATTATGTGGAGATTGTCTGTTCTAATATTTTCTTGGCTATAATCTTTTGGTATCATATCTCACATAGTTGTACATGGCTAAGTTGTCATGTCTGGTTTTAACCTATAAATTAACTTTGACAAAGTTATGTGATCATTTTACTAATAGCTCACCTGTTGAGAAAGTCATAATGGTTATGCAGGTGCCTTGAATGTTCTTATAGGAGTTCAATTCCTTTCTTAGACTTTAACATAGTAGGTTTTTCAAGTGTGTATGTGTTGGGAGATTAAGGTGGAGACCACAATGAAGTCACTCTAGGCTTACACTTGAGAGTTCTACAGAAACTTCTCATATTGAAGCAAAGGCTGCTGAAATTATGAAAAAGATTATTGCAGTTGTTACTGAGATGAATTAGCCTATACATGGTACTATTGTGTATGTGTCTAGATAATCAGTCTGTCCTTGTACTATACCTGATACTCCAAGGAAATGTGGGAAGAATGTTAAATTTACTTCAAATATAATTTTACTACAAATAAAACTGTAAAGTCATTTTTTGTTAATGTAGAATCAAGTATATAACCTGATAATAGTGGGAATCAGTACACAATCCAGCTATAATTGTGAAAACTGCTCCAATAGATAAATGTAGTGGAAATGTGCAAAAACATGTGTAATGAAGGATAATGTCTAATGACAACTGACTTTGAATGGTCCTGCAAAACTCCTTCTATAAATAGAAAAATGGAACCTAAGGCCTATAACATGGCTGGAGATCATTTAGTAATACCTCTGTATAAAGTTGGTAATCAGTGAAATGCTTTTACTCCTGTAATTATCGCAAATCCTAGTAGAAAAATATTATCTGGAGGAGCCACCTCCTGCCTTAAATTAGGCAATTATTTAGCAATTATTGTACCTGATATAAAATATACTTGGGTGCATACCATCTATACCTACTACATACAAGGTAAGCTCATACAATTAATAACGAAAAGCCAGCCAATACTAAAGCTCATACTATTCCTGTGTAGCCAAGTGGTTCTGTTTTTCACAGATTAATAAATTGCAATGTGTGGAACTATATTGTGTATGTGTGCACATGCATTTGAAAATAATTTTATCAAGGAACAAGTGCTGAAAGTGACTCTGTCCTTGTGATTTCTGTGTGTGATGAATGGTAGTATGGGTGGGCCATGGTGCCTACTGCTATGTAGAAGCTCTTGCCAGTTCTTCTCCATCTTCTTGCAGTTGAGGAAGGCATCCTCCAGCATGTGCATAGACTCTGCCTCTGTCGGGTTGGTGAGCATGACCACCATGTCATCCATTGGCCATCCAGGTCACCTGCACTGAGATTTTTTCCCATCTCTTTCCATAGTTTTCAGAAGTCTTTAGTCAGTTCTCATGGCATTCTTAGCATGTTTTAGATTCTTACTCTAAGGTCAGAATTATTCATATTGGGCTGGGATGGCTCTGTTGGGTCCACTCCAGTTTCTATACCTCCGAAGGCAGGAGGTGGCTTCTCCAGATAATATTTTTCTACTAGGATTTGCGATAAACTTCTGGGTAACAAAAGAGTCAGAATATGTGTTGATATTAAATTAGATCCCCTCCTCTGGGAGGACATAGCAATATTAATGTAAAAGTCAGTTAATTATATAGTAATGCCCACTGCTAATACTGGACCACATAACAGAAGAGCAGTTGTAATTAATACTGTGATGTAGTGGGTGATATCATGTTGATGATGGTTGTAATAAAGTCAGTAGATCCAATCAATATGTACATGTGTCAATGTCTGTTAGAAGACCCAGCTCTGATTTTCATTTATATCTTATGAAGAAGCCAATGTGTTTATCAATTGTGTGTGCTTGGCATAAAGGAAAAGTCAGAGCTGGGTTTTAATGGAGACAGCAGTATCAGATATATAGCTCCCAAGGAAAATTACATCTTAAAGCACATTGGTTTCTGGGTGAGGTTAGGGGATGATTTGTCAAATAGGGAAAGTAGCATACAGCAGTGTTGAATCTCTATGGAGATGATCTTGGGGAGGTGTTTGTCATAGGGGATAACTGGAAGAGACTGTGATGAGAAATGGAAAGAACAACATTTTAGTGAGGGATGTAAGAACCATTTAGGATTGCCATGAACTGGGTTTTGAGTTATTTTAGTAATGTTGTTTAACCATTTTTATAGTACAGCCAAAAAAAATAATTATTGCTGAGTATGGGAACGCTGACCTGTGTGTCCTCTTCCCTTGCCTCTCTAGCTCCTAAAATAGAAAGTGAGCTCACAAATATACTTCAACCCTTAGTACATTCTGCATTGTTTTAGGGCTATCGTTGTATCTTACCATAGTTGTTTTTTCCCCATTGAACCAACACCTGGGAAAAACAAACTCTAGAGGCTGAAAAGTACCATCTTGCTCTGATTTCAGTAATTTCAAGTTCCTGTTTGAAATCCATGTGATATTTTTGACATGTTCTTTTAGAGCTGAAACAAGCAGTAGTATCTATGTAATCATGCAATGTTACTTATATTCACTTATTTTTTTGAAATACCCCTTTTGCTGGCAAACTACAAATAAAGCACTAGAAAATGAAAATGTGGGAAAGCAGTTATTGATTAGTGTGGGTTTCCTATATGTAGTGAAAAGAGGTCAGTCTTTAGAGTCAAATGGTTGTATTTTGAATCCTGAATTTGTTATTTAATGTGTGATCTTCAGCGTAATTCTTCACCTCACTGTACTCCAGTTTCTTCATCTCCAAAGGCAGGACAATAATATCTATGTTGTTTAGGTTTCTGTAGAATGCAAATAAACTATGGACTGAACATAATGTTAAGGAGAATCAAAAACTTCTAGTTATTATCATTATAGTCATTCCCCACATTGAAAAATGTACTTTTTAATCTTAAAAAAAGTATTTATCACTAATCCCAGCTATGAAGTATTTCCACAAACTTGAAAGAGTGGGCAGTCACTGAAATAATTACATTCACATACTTTCCTTCTGCCAGAATTTCCTACTGATTAAATACCTTTGCATATGCAAATTAAAATATTGTGTACTCGTTACTTTAAATATGTTTTTCATTAGGTAAATGAAATGCTTATTGAAGATGATATAAGGCTGAAAGCAGAATATTGTCAAAACAAGTTTCAGAATAGATTTTTAAGCATTTATTTAAATGTGGCAATACTATCATTATTTTTAACCATATAGTGTGCTTATATTCCCTATATTCAGTGTTTCTGTCAGTACAACCAAATTCCACTAACAATTACTTCATTAAATAGCTTCAGTACAGGTGTGACAGTCTTTAAATGTCATTTTAATTACACAAGTATAAGTCAGCTATTTTCTATTTCATACACTGTGATAGACCAATGCAGAAATGAAGGCAAAATTGTAAAGTTCTCCTTTGAAAACTGAAGTCAATAAAAATCTATTTTTAAACAGGAGGGGTCTACATATTATGTATCTGCAGAGCATCTCCACCAAAGAGACTTGAAAATCTCCCTGCTGTGATTAAAATAGCTGGTTTTCATTCCATTTCTTCCCACATTTCATTAAACATCTTTACTGATTTTTATCTTGGCCTATGTACACCTTAAAATTGTCAATAGATTTATTATTTAGTTCACATCTTTCCCCCACATGATGGCTCCAGCTCTTTCCTCTTGATCTCCTAGGTACTGTTTGCATATACATTGGGTCTAAATGCTCATGCTTTTTACCACCTTGAGTTTTTCAAGAAAGTATGTATTTGCAGCTTCCAATTTCCATTTCTTATTCAATGAATTCTTAGCTTCTCTCTGGTGCCTGAGCCTTCTCATTTCCCATAGCAATGAATGAGAGTTCCCGTGGCTTCACATCTAGCTAGTCCTTGGTAATGTCATGATTCTGCATTTCGACTGTTTTATTCTCAAAGCCTAGTGCAGGCGGGGTGGGTTCTGTGTGCTCTATCAAGAGAGGATGCAGAGCCTCCACAGATTATCACTACTCCAGAATCATATTTGCTTGGTGTCTGAGGCCCACAAAGGAATAGGCTTTTTGGGAAGGAGATTAAAAATATCTTTGGGGATCTGGGGGTGCCCCATGGTACAATGCCTCCTTAGCATACATGAGAGCCTCTGTTTGATCCCAGCACCACTGCACAAATTTTTTTTTATTTCATTGAACAAATATCCTAGAAGTACACATATATGAATTGCTCTTCTCTCACACTGATTTTCTAGTGTTGTATGAATAAAAGTATAGGTCTTCTGTATTCTCTAATTCTGGAAATATGTATTTTTAAGAAATGTATAGTTCTTAAATATGGCCTGGAATATTTAAGACCTGGAACACCTCAAAAATATTGGTTGATATCATTTTCTCACATGAGCCTCTTTGCTTTTATTGCCCAAGTATCATCATATACTCTAACTTCCAAAAGTTTAAGAAACCAGGTTACATAGAATACCCTCTAGATTAGATATAGAATATCTAGATATGGATATATTAGATATAGAATACCCTCTAGATTATTCAGTGGGACTGTAGCTACAGAGAGAATGGATGTTTAAAAAAAAAATCTGTATGTCTTGTTGGGGTGATGGCAATGCAGCCCAGAGCTCTGGATGATAAACTTCTAGTCCTGGATTTTAATGCTTCCACTGACACTGATCATAAATGTCTTTGGATGATTTTTTTTTCATGTATTCCTTTCACTTATTCAATAATTTTTTAAAGGCAAACTTCTCACAAAAAGACATAAGAATAGCATTACTTTCTATAAAAACTTATAGTCAGGGGATCAATCAGCCACATTATAAAACGCATAGAGCAGAAAACTGAATAAGCCAATTACCAACAGAAAACAAATTGCATACAATTTAGAGTAATTTGAGGAGGTTAACATACAAAGGAACCATTTATAGAAGTGCAGTGAGGAAAAGAAAACAAGGATAATTCAGTGTCTGCAGCTGATAGTGGCAGTGCTCTTATCCCCAAGGATGGGAGGAGGGAGGAGTTGATAGAATATTGAAGGTAAAAATGCATAGAATGCAGATGTTTCTCCAGCATAGTGATTTCTTTTCCTGCAGAAATATGCCGAATAGTGGATGAGTAACTTATGGTGATTCTACTTTTAATTTGTTGAAGAACCTCCACACTGTTTTCCATAATGGTTGTGCTAGTTTATGGTCCCACCAACAGAGTGTAAGCTTTCCCTTTTCTCCAAATTCTTACCAACTCTTGCCAAAAAGACTAAAGAGCCAGGCGTGGTGATGCATACCTGTAATCCCAGCAACTTGGGAGGCTGAGACAGGAGGATTGCGAGATCAAAGCCAGCCTCAGCAATTTAGCGAGGCCCTAAGCAACTCAGTGAGACCCTGTCTCTAACTAAAATACAAAATAGGGCTGGGGATGTGGCTCAGTGGCCGAGTGCCCCTGAATTCAATCCTGGGTTCCAAAAAAAAAAAGACTAAAGATAATAGCCACTTTTTGCTGGGGTGAGGGGATAACTTATTGTGATTTTGATTTGTAGTTTCCTGATGATTAGCTGTGTTGGGTATTTTTTTTGTATACCTGTTGACCATTGTATATCTTTTTTTGAGAGATGTCTATTAAAATCTAGTGTCCTTCTTTTTTTTTTTTTTTTTTTTTTTGTATCTGGGGTTGAACGCAAGGGCACTCAGCTGCTGAGTCACATCCCCAGCCCTATTTTGTATTTTAGTTAGAGACAGGGTCTCACTGAGTTGCTTAGTGCCTTACCCAGGCTGAGTCTGGCTTTGAACTTGCAATCTGCCTGCCTCAGCCTCCTGAGCTGCTGGGATTACACATGCACCACCATGCCTGGCTTAGTGTCCATTTTTAAATGAGGTTATTTGTTTTGATATTGAGTTTTTGGAGTTCCTTATATATTCTGGATGTCAGCCCCTTGTTAGGTGTTAAGTTTGCATCTGTAGGTTTGTCTCTTCACTGTTCATGGTCTGTTTCTTTGTTGTGCAGCAGTTTGTGGTAATCCATTTATTTTGGTTTTGATTTCCTGTGCTTTTCCTATGTTTTTTGGAGTCTTTTCCAAAAACATTCTTGCCCGTTCCAATGTTCCAAAACACTTACCCTATGTTTTCTTCTAATACTGTCAGTTTTATTTTGCATTTACATATTTAATCTATTTTGAGTTGATATTTGTAACTGGAGAGAGATAGGGGTCTGATTTTATATTTCTATACACAGACATCCAATTTTCCCAGAACTATTTTTGAAAGCACTGTCCTTTCTCCAATGCATATTCTTAGCACCTTTGTCAAAAATCGGTTGGCTGTAGATGTTAGGGTTTATTTCTAGGCTGTGTTCTGTTCCATTGGTCTATGTGCTTGCTTTTATGCCATTACCATGGTGTTTTGATTGCTACAGTTTTATAGTATTTTCTGACATCAGGTGGTGCGATGAAGTTAGTATGTTGAAAGGACATTTACACTCCATGTTCACTGAAGTACTCTGTAAAATAGCAAAGAAATGGAAGCAACCTATGTGTCCAACTGATGAATGGGTAGAGAACATCATCTATATACACTATGGAATAGTAGTCTACCTTAAAGAAGGAACTCATTGCAATAATATGGATGAAGCCAGATATCATTAAGTAAAGGGAAATAATCCAGGTCCAGAAAGACTACATGATTTCACTCATGTAGTTTTAAAAAGTTCTTATAAAAGTTGAAAGTAGAATGGTGGTTACCAGAACCAAGGGAGAGTTGGTGGGATGGGAAAAGGCTGTCAATCTCTGCTGTTACACTTAGGAGAAGTTCTGATGCGATATTTGTACAGTAGAATAATTAGAGATAGCAACAATATACTATACATTTAAAAAGTTAGAAGAAAGGATTTTTACCATTTTTTTTTACTGCAAACATATGTTTGAGGAGATAGGTTATAAAATGTTTAAGTTGGGATAACATACCTATTTACTGAAATATATTACCCCACTAATATATATATTTGTTTTTATGTACCTTCTAATATACTTCTAATTTTTTTAAAAAATTGCATAGTAAAGGGAGTCTTTGGGTCAATTGAAACAACAGTTCAATATCAATTTGAAAAGAGGAAGCCAGGAAAATAAGAAAGGTCTGAAGCGTCTCCTTCCCCAATTCCCTGAGATGACTCCGTATTGCTTGAAGGAAACCAGGAGACAGGATAGGAAACATTTATAGTCCTTATAATTATCTCTGGGTATCTTCAGGGCACTGGTTTGAGGACTCTGAAGAACCAAAATTCATGTATGCTCAAGTTCCTTGTATGAAATTGTGTTTCTGTAATATCCTATGCATATAATCCTGAATACTTTAAATACTCTTTGTCTATTTATAATCCTATTACAATGTAAGTGGTTATAATATGGTAATGTTCAGGAAACAATCACATCAAAATTCTGTACACATTTAGTATAGATGCATTTTTAAAAAAATATTTGTGTTTTGATCCACAGTTGAATCCATGAGTGTGAGACTTGCAAATGCAAAGAGCCATATTTAGCAGACCCAGCAGTAAGCTAAACAAAGAAGGGTGGAGAGTAGATCCAGAGGGGCAACAAAACAGTACCTTTTATAGTTTGTTTCTTTTATGGTTCAGCATCCCATCTTTCCATTCCTCTGGAGAATAAGCTAACGTCCCTAAAACGTAAGAGCACAAAGTTTCATTACCTACTATATTGAAAAAGATAAACCATTTTGGTTCTTCTTATACCTAAAATCTAAAGCAACTTTTTCTTGACCTTTCCACAGAAAATAGTGAGAATGGGGATGAAGAAAAGGGACATATAAACATTAAGTAATAATGCGTCTGTTATTTTTAGTCCATGATCTTGTAAAAAGAGGTGTATTATGCCTACCTCTTTTCAGGGCATACAGATAAGGATTAGCCACTTGTCTTTCACTTTCAAAGGACTATTCCATCATTCCCTGGACCTTTGGACCCCTAGAAATGTTATTAAATGATAGTGACCCTAACTTTCTCTGAGTCTACACACCCACTGTGTCTACATCAGTAAAATATCACTTAGTAATGACATAACAGCAACAAAAATCTCAGCAAAAAAAGCAGTGTCTATTTCTTACAGTTTGTAGATCAGCTAATGTGGCTCTGCTCAAGGCCATTGCAGCTTAGGTAGCTCCCCTTCATTTTGTGGGTATTTCATTTTCCTTTATACATTTCCTGTATATAGTAGGCACATGTCCTTCTCATGGTGACTGGGGCACAGTAACAAGCAAAAGCAAGAAGTGTTCTTCGTCCTCAGATTAGAACAGTCATGCTGATATTGCTGCCTTATGCCATTGACCAGAGTAAGGTACATACTAAACAGATGGCAAAAAACTTCCACTGGAGAAATACAAAAGTCATGTGAAAAAGGGCTTCGATAAAGGAAGAGGTAAAGATTGGACCAATAATGTAATCTGTAGCAAGGATCTAAGTGGATCTCAATGACATGGAGTAATATTAAATTCCATGGAATATCAAGATTAAAGTCATTTCAGATTATGTTATGATCTAGAGGTTAGAACTTTGAAATAGTTGTAGATGAAAAAAATGATAAGCTATTGTCTCTTTCTTTGAAACCAAAATTACTTTTGAATTTTCTCCAGGGTTATGGTCTCATAACCCTCTGTTACACGCACTATCTCTTCCTGTACTATGGCATCCAGAGCATGTGGAATCTAATCCACTTTATAAGTATCATGAGGCATGTAGATGCGATACTGATCACTTCTGAGGTCACTTCCAATTTGCAACATTTGAAGGGCCATGGCTACTCTCACCAAGAGAATATGGCAAAATAGCACTACTCAAGTTCTGGGTTGGTATTTCTACCTTGGCAGGTCTAAATATAAGACCACCATGCTGTAGTTTAGATGAGTAGCCCCTGAAGGTCCCCAGGGTGGTGCTGTTGAGAGGTGCTGTGGACCTTTAGGAGGTGGGGCCCTGTGGGAAGGCCTGAGGTCATTGTGAATATGCTCTCCAGTGATATTGCAGGACTCCAGTCTCTTCCTAATTCGTGATGTAAGCAGCTTGCTTTGTCATGCACTCATGTTATGTGCCACCCAGTCTTGAACTGGAACCTCTGAACAATAAGCTAAAATAACCCTTTTCTTGTTATAACTTAATATGCTTGGATACTTCATTACAGTAATGTGAAACTAACTAATATAATAGGAGTAAGGTTGTAGGAAATATCACATGTATTTGACCTGATAATACCCTGAAAGGGAGAGAGTTTCCTTTATCCTAATCTTCTAGCCATTTCACAGTTCCCATCTGGTTTTTGCCATTGGAGCAGAACACTTGAGACTAGATGATTTATAAAGAACAGGGATTTGTTTCTTGAATTCTAGAGCCTTGAAAGTACAAGGTTGAGAGGCCCATATCTAGTAAAGAGCATCTTGCTGCATCATCCCATGGCAAAATGGCAGGAGAGCACATGACAGAGTAAGGAAGGGCAAAAGATAGTGACTTTTATAGCTAATTCATTTCTACAAAAATCACATCAGTCCTTCATGAAGGTAGAGTCCTCATGGCTTCATTATCTCTTAATGGTCCCACCTTTAACATCACAATGGAAATTAAATTTAACATGAGTTTTGGAGACAGCATTCAAACTATAGTAACCACCAAAGTGCCAAGGATATTAGTGAAATCATTTAGGCATTCTGCACCAGAATCTACTACCAGATTTGTGACACTGGTTTAAAGCTACATGGGACAGAAGAATTGGAAACCGTGATCTGTCTAGATTTGTGACCCATAAACGTGTGGCATAAGTTGTTTTACTCCATTAATTGTGGACCTAGTTTGTTATGCAGCAATAGATAAGTGGAACAGAATTTATTGCCAGGAGATGGGATGCTGTTCTCATATATCAAAAGACTGTGTGACATTGGTTTGGGGATAAGTTGAGAATGGAAGCTAAAAGATACTTAAGGAGACCATTTCCATTTGGAAAGGCCTTTGGGAGACTATTGGTAAAGCCTGGGAGGTCATGAAGACAGAATTATTGGAAACTGGAGGAGAAGACTATTTTGTCACACTAAGCAATACGGTTGCTTATGGGAACATGGAAAATAATAAAGGTGCTTCATGTGTATGTGCAGGTTGATGGAAAAATGTCCAGGCAACGTGTAGAAAGTTTTAACTAATTCTAGCTATCTTTGAGCAGAGAAATTTATGAGGAAAGAGAGTGACTAAAGAAAACTTATTAGTCTGTTTTCTGTTGCCAGGAGCAGAATACCACAGATTGGGTAAGTTGTAAGAAGAGAGCTTTTTTCAGGCTTGGCTCTGTATCTGGCGATGGCCTTCTTGGTGGCAGAGTTCCAAGGCAGCACAGGATATCACATGGCAAGAGACAGGGAGCACATGTATGTATGCATGCATTGGGGGCTGTGTCAGTTTTTTTGGTCTCTCCCCCTCTTACAAACCACCCTTATGACCTTGTCTGACCCTATCCACTTCAGAGGCCCCGCCTGTGCATACCATAGTTAGGGAAAATTTCCACCCTGTTAATAATTCATGATGGGGATTAAATTTTGACATGTGAAACCTTGGGGGGTAACTCAAACCACAGAAGAGGAATGTTTAGTTTTTGAGGAGAAGTTAGAATATAGAAAGCCTTGAATAGTCTTCTTAGCTTGAAAATTGCTTTCAAGTAAGAACTGGCCTCAAGGCAATGTTCAAACCCAGGGGAAGTAAAGTGATCTTGGGCAAAGAATAATTCAGGGACATGGATCCTGAAATAGGACCTAGGAAGGAATTTTAGGATGTATGCCTTAGAAGTAGCCTCAGTTATAACGAAGGCTTCTAGGACACATAGGGTCCTAACTCCTAGTCCTTCTGAATTTAGCTTTATCTGGGGATAAGCTCTTTACCAAGTCAAAAGTGCACCATTCAGGTAAGTTCTGATCTCCTTTACCACTTGCTTTTATTTTATTTTGGTACTGGGAAATGAACCCAGGGTTTTCTACCACTGAGCTTCGCCCCAGCATTTTTCATTTTTTGATTAGAGACAGGGTTCTTGCTAAATTGCCAAGGTTGACCTAAACTTATAATTCTCCTGCTTCAGCCTCCCGAATCACTGGGATTATAGGCATGTTCCACTACTCCCAGCTCTCCACTAGGAAAAATCCTGAAATATATGTTGGTACCTGTGCAGTTGAGCAGTGGATAGAGGCTTCAAGAATACCAAGGTAGACAAGAGGAATTCTTAGCTGCCTTGAACAGCCTCTTAAAAGAAATACGAAAATCGGAGTACAGCCAGTAAGGGCTGAGAAGGGAATGAACAGCATGTTACTAGACACAGAAGGAAAAGGGTGCTTCTTTAAGTTCAAAAAGCTTAGAAGAATTATGTCCTGCAGAAATGTTGACAGAAGAATTAGCAAGTGAATGTAAATTCAGTGATATACTTCGTAGAATTATAGTATAAACATATAGTTGAGGTGTACAAAAAAGTGGCAAAGGTTCTGTCTGGTTTCTTTATTGCTTATAGTAAAATCTGAGAGACAGGATCAATTGTTTAAGAGGAAATAGAACTTGATTGTTTTGAAAATTCTTAGCCTCTCCCAGAAGGAAAAACACTGAAAGTATTAAGGCATAAAGAAGAGGCTGCATAGGGCTGGGGGTATAGCTCAGTGGGTAGAGTGCCTGCCTTGCAAGCACAATGCCCTGGGTTCAATCCCTAGCACCACCAAAAACAAAAAAAGGAAGAAGAGGCTGCATATCATCTATCCTTTTAGGTGATGTCATTCAGGGGCAGCCATAGATGAGACAGGAGAGACTCAGGAAAAGATTAAGTTCATTATATTCACCTTCCCTTAGAGTGGGTTACCACATGCCCTGTAGGGCCAGTTAGGAAGTACATTTTGGTCAGAAATCAAGATAGGAATGAGAGGAAAGCCTAGGTAAGGGCCTTTACTGAGTTTTTGTGGGAAAAGCAAGATACACCAGAGTAAACCATTTGGGATTGACTAGTTTGAATAATTTGGTTGGCTCCAGACCATTGTGGTCATCCTCTATTTGCCAAGATCCTGACCCTGGGATGATGAGGCAGGGTCACATTGACTCATGTGGGTAGCGACCACACAGAAGAAATACAGCTCTTGACTGGTTAACTTCTACAGTAAAGGCCTGCCCCAGGCTAAGCCCCTCACTACCTGAGAATTGGGGTCCCCCATGAAGGAGAAGTCTTTACACAACCAGGAAGCCTTTTAAGATGTCAAAACATTATATTATTTGTTTTCTTTATTGTAAATATTACTGTTAATGTGGAACTCTACTAAGTCCTCAGAAAGATAAAAAAGACTTGTGAGTATAGTTTTTGCCTAATGGAGTAAAGCCCAGTAAAATGAATGGAAGACCCCCATGCTCTTGATGGTTTTTTTCCCCAGCAGAAATATTGATAGCTTGAAATGAAAAGTTCAGAGGGAATATAAAATGAAAAGCTTTCAGATGACCAAAATTCCATTGGCAGCAGCCAGGCTAATAAAACTACTTGGCTGTAAACACTTGCTACATGTCATGAAAAAGAAAAGATGACTGAGAAAGTAGAAACAATAGCCCAGAGGGCAGATCCTAGAAAACCAGGGAGTAAAACTCAGTCAAGAAAAATGTCATGATTTGCCTATCTTTATTACTGGAATTCCAGGATCCAGTTACTCCTTTTAACCATCTGTTTTTACCCCTTTGAAACAAAATATCTATAATAGTGATTCTGTATTTGTCTCACCAATTTTCTGTCACTGCAACAAAATACCTGAGAAAATCAACTTATAAGGAGGAAAGATTTATTTTATCTCATGTTTTCAGAGATTTCAGTCCATGGTTTCTTGGCCATATTGCTTTTGGGCCTGTGGCAGCACCATATTTCATGGCAGGAGTGCATAGTTAGAGGAAGAAAGCTGATCACCTCATGGTGGCCAGGAAGCAGAGAAAAGACCAGCATCCCACTATCCCTTTCAAAGATACACCCCAATGCCCTAACTTCCTTCCACCCTCCCAAGGGTTCTACCACTTCTCAATAGTGGCCATAAAGGTTGGTGATGAAGCCTTTAACACATCGGACTTTGGGAGGGCATTCCAAATCCAAATCTTACCATCATTTATATATTGGGAGGATTGGGGAAAGATAACTTATTTCTTTAGTTTTCTGAAGTTCGCAGATGGAGAAATCTTTTTCTTTAGAACATGAACAATATGGATTAGATCCAGGAGTTTTGTTTTCACCTGATTTATAAGATTTGGATGATGAGTTCTTAGACTTTGCACTGATACTACAGTGTTTCACATGCTTGAGAACCACTGTGGGGTGATCCTATTTCTCATTTTGGAGAAATATGAATGGTTAGAGACCACAGAAATCCTGACCAAACTTGTCAGGTGGCCCACATGATTGTCATCCCTAATGAGCATCATTGGGATTTGGAAATTGATGGGATATTTGTTATATTGCAATAGAAAATTTATATAGTCAAATAATAGCCTAGTTTTTAAGAGGATTAACAGCTTCATATTGTTTTACTCAAACCAGATTAGAGGATCTCTTCAAGTCAGATTCACCATGTAAAAGACAAGATAGAGATGCCCAGAGAGGACATTGAAAAGGGTAGGGCTCATCTGATCCCAGTCTTCCAGCTGTTTCTACCAATGCCCCAAGAATATAGGTGATACCCTTTTGGACACTCGAGTCTATCCTCCAACTGAAAGCCACCAAATGAACACAGTAATCAGAAGAATTAGTCAACCAGATCTTGCTAAAATTCTTAACACTAAAGATTGTGAGAAAAATAAAATGATTCTTAATAAAATCAATAAGTTTGGAAGAAATGTGTTATGCAGCCCTTTAAAAAGGGGATATTTGATCTTGGCCATTGAGAATTCAATTGGCTTTCTTGAGGAGCTGTTGCTTGGAAAGTTAGGCAAGCGTTTTATAAACCAACAATTGAAGAGAAGACACGTTAGAATAACAGAAAAAGTCACAGAAAAAATAATCCATAAATTTATTGTAGCTCTCTATCAGGGCAATTAGAGGACAGCAATTAACAATGGCATTTATCGTAGTATGTCATTACTGCTTTTCTTGTTTATTTTCAAAGCTTGAGCTTCAGCAAATGGAATCATTAGGTGACACACTCTTAGTTTTGCTCTGACATGCATATATTACATCCCCCTGTCTTTTTATAAATGAGTATAAATCAACACGTGGAAACAGGAAAGAAAGAACATAGGTTGTGGTGGGATGGAGAGGTTGCTCAGTGGTCAGATCCAGATAAAAGGTAGGAAATAATTAATATTTCTGATCCTTTCCAGTAGAAGAGCACTCACAATGGTGTTTTAGGGTTCATGTGGTATTTGTGAATGCCCCTTTTACTGAGCAGAATGTCAGGCCCATTGTCACAACTGGTGAGCTCATGAAGTACAACAGGTATCTAATGCAGCAATCAAAAATTAGATTCGTTTTGAAAAATAAAAGTTGGAAAATTTTGTTCTAATGTGGCAGGAACACAATAGGAGACACCAACGTTGTTAGACCACAGGTAGGAAGAAGTGCGACTATGTTAGCAAATACTTCACCTTACATGCAACTTTGATTAAAATCCAGTGAAGGCATTACAGCCTTCCGTATTTAATAAGCACTTCTGTCTGGTGTTTGTGGTCAGACGCACAAAGGCACTGACTTCCTTTTATGCACAGAGGCTATTTTCTGTCATCTTCTCTCAGCTGCTTCAAGTCTTCATGGGCAAGAAGCCAAATATTCAGCATAAATTTATTTGTAGGACAAAGCAGTTACAAAAGGCCTGGACTATTAACACAATAACTGTGATTGCTCTTTTAAAGAAGCAAACTGGGGTTGTCATAAGCTTTTTTTCTGAGTGACTTCTGCTGAAAGCACCAAAAAAATGTATGTATAGTGCCCAGTGGAAAGCATTTTTTTTATGCGTTTCCTCAAATTTAAGCATTCCTTATCTATCCAGGCATTTAGAGTACCTTTGAACACATGTCCTTTATTATTAGAAAGAACTGCATATTTTCATTCCCTCCCACCATTCCCAGGAAAGAGCAATATCTTATTTCAAATGATTGTGAATGAAAACAAGTGATAAATTGATTTCTTCTGTTAAATTCAACCAAGGAGCATTTACAACAAAGTGAAAGTTCATCTTCATATACTTCCTCACATTATCCCTTTTGCCAGATTGGAGCACCATTATCATTTTGGTGTGAATAGAGACAAATTTGGGGAACCTCAATTGTGTATCCTTGTTTTCCTCACTCTTGAGGTGTTTACTTAGCATAGTTTTGGGTCACCCAAAAGAAGTGGATATTTACATCAATCAATAAGCTCTAGAAATTCCCTGTTCTAACAAGATCAATGACTCCACAAGGAAACTTACTGTGATCTCTTATTTTTTAAGACATTCTATGCATCCCCTTTCAACTTTCCTATAAATTTATAAAGGTATGGGGGAACAAGTTCCCTCTCCTGGATCTCTGTCCTTGGGGCATTAATGACAAGACTATATACACTTCTTCTTGGGGTTTTTGCCTGCTAGTTTTCCCCAGTAGACCTTACTTTAGATTGTGTAGTTCTAGCTATATGTGTGTCTGCATGAAGTATGTATTTTCTCAAATGTTTTTCATACTGTTTATGTCCACATATATTTACATACATATGTGGACATATATATCATTGTTTTTTATTTTATTTTTTTAACCATTGTTTTTTACATATCTGAAATGAATATAACTTATTCTCCTACCAATTGTGTATTGAGGTTTTTATATTCATGCTAACCAGCACTGATATATATTTTTTCTGTAAAACTTGTTTTCATGTCCATTGGCCATTTCTTAATTTTACTTGATCCTAAGTATGTTGTCAGTGAAAATATGGCTGACAGATTTTTCCATTAAATTTTTTCACTACAGTATTTTTTCCATAGAATTGAACTATTGGTGTGATCACATATTTCTTTCTCTATGTCAGCAGGTATTGTTCTCCACTCTATGTTCACTACTACTAATTATTCCTTTCTGTGCTAATGCACAATCTCATAATTCCTCCAGCTCCTAACATATTTCACAACAGAAATACTTGTGTCATGTTCTTGATTATTATAGCATCTATAGCATTTCATATGGAGTGTGTTTAACATTCAAGCTTCAATTATTTTGTAAGGATTTTGATTAAATTTGAAGTAATTCTTCACTATAAGTATGTAGTTTTCTCTATTAAAGTTTCATAGAGTTCTTGTTAATGTATTGCTCGCTTAAGTATTTTATAGACATAATCTTTTTATATCTTCAAATTAGTCATTACTGGATACATCAAAATACTGGTATATATATATATATGATGCATAGATAGCATCATATTTAAGTCAAGTGATTTATACACATCTAGCACCCATAAAGCTTATTCTAACCATTTGAATTTTACATGTAATCATTTCCTCTATGATTTTTCTCTTAACTTTTTTGAGATTTATCTTTATTTTCTTTCTTTATTGCATTTGCATAGGTATCTGATACTAAAATATTAGTCCTAGCAGTCATCCCAGTTTTTCCCTCATCTTAGCATTTTGACAGATAAATTTCTTATTTTTAATTTTTTGCACAGCTGGGGATTGAACCCTGGACCTCACACATAACAGGCAAGTACTTTACCAATGAGACATACCACCAGCCAAGTAAAAAAATAATTAGACCTCTACAAAAAGCATAGAGTAGGAGGGATCCTGTGTTTCTAACCAGGCAATGCTTGGTGCTTCCCACCTCTCTTTCCATACTGATCCATTTAAAATGTTATTATGCATTTTAGTTTTGTACCTTGAATTTATCATGATTTTTAAATATCTCATCCTGTGCCTCTGTGCTAGCTTTCCATTGCTTAACAAGATCATCAATTTAAGGGAGAGGTTTATTTTGACTCATGGTTTCAGAGTTTCAATCCACAGTCACTTGGCCATGCTACTTTGGAGTCTGTGGCAAAGGCAATGAATCATGGTGGTGACCCATGGCAGAGGAGGCTTCTTGGGTCATGGTGGCTGGGAAGCAGAGAGAAAGACAGGAAGGGGCTAGAGCCTGGGCTTCACAAAAAGAGCCAGTGACACAACTTCCATGCAGTAGGCCCCAACCACCTTCCTACAGTGCCACAAGCAGGTGACTTCCAACACATCAGCCTTGGGGGACATTCAAGATCTACAAACTACCTCTGCTTCTCATTCAGATTCTTTTCACCTGTGAAAACCCTGTCCATAGCTCTTATTATCCTGCCTTTGTGTTGGATTTTGTGTGGTTTCTAGATTTTTAGGACTTGGGTATATTTCCAGGTAGTAGTCCCCCTCATCCATTTGGGATCTTTAAATATCTACCTTCCCAATCTATCATCTAGTTTTAAGTTTCCTCCATGTCGTTTTCACTAAACAAATACTTAATCCTGATGTAATCAAAGTCACATTTCTTCTGTTCCCTAGGCTACAATCCTTCCTTTACCCTCATTCCTACCATTCCCTCACTTAGTTATTTCCCAGAGCTTTGTGATTCTGTCCTTTTCATTCAGGTCTTTAATCTCTCTGGAATCCACTACATTTATAGAATAGGAAGGTATAACCCTGGGCTCTTCATCTATTGGTCTACTGCTTTTGTTACTAGGGCTTTGTTTTATTATGATACTGCCCTTCCTTCCACGTGACATTTGCTTTACATTTCAAAGCTATCTGTGTGCTCTAATTTTTTCATGGAAAATTAAAACTAAGTGTATCAAGTTCTCAAATTTTTTCCAACTAGAATGTTTATTAGGTTTACAATGAACTTATTAAATGATTTGGAATAGTTACCTTTACAATACTAATTTACCTTATTCAAAAATCTATATTTTATTTACCCCTGTTCTGGTAAGGTAATTGTATAGGTAGAGGTATTTGTATGGGTAAATATAAAATACAGGATGGGTGAAATTTTTTAAGTATTTTCCATCTGATATTTTAAAATAGGCATGAAGAAATAATTACAAAATGAGGTGTTTGTTACAATGGACAATGACATAATCTCTGAAAATGATAGTACAGAGATGGAAGAAAGAAATACATAGAAACAATTTTTTTTTTTGTACTGGGATTGAACCCAGGGGCACTTAACTACAGAGACATATCCCCAGCTGTTTGTTTGTTGTTCTAATTAGTTATACATGACAGTAAAATGCATTCCGACACATCATACATAAATCGTGTATGACTTCTTGTTCTTCTGGTTGTACATGATGTAGAATCACACTGGTCATGTGATCATATGTATGTACATAGGGCAATAGCATCCAGCTTATTTTCTATCCTTCCTACTCCCTACCTATCCTATCCTATCCTTCCTACCCTCTTCTCCTCACTTCACTCCCCTATGTCTGATGCAAAATACTTCCATTTTTTCCAAGTCACCCCCCTTACTGTGAATCAGTATCTGCATATCAGAGAAAACATTCATCCTTTGTTTTTGTGGGATTGGCTTATTTCACTTAGCATGATATTCTCCAGCTCCATCTATTTCCCTGAAATGCCATAATTTCATTCTTATTTAAGGCTGAGAAATATTCCATCATGTGTATACACCACATTTTCTTCATCCATTCATCTACTGGACAGGCATCTAGGTTGGTTCCATAGTTTGGTTATTGTGAATTGAGCTGCTATAAACATTGATGTGGCTTCATCACTGTACTATGTTGTTTTTAAATCCTTAG
Organism: Glaucomys volans; assembly: GCA_020662805.1. NCBI lineage: Eukaryota > Metazoa > Chordata > Mammalia > Rodentia > Sciuridae > Glaucomys > Glaucomys volans. Next base: position 490,882 of record JAJEJO010000404.1, read on the forward strand.
GATATAAACTGAGGAGTGGGATAACTGGGTCGAATGGTGGTTCCATTTCAAGTTTTCTGAGAAATCTCCATACCGCTTTTCATAATCATTGCATCAAATTTAGAGTTCCACCAGTAATACATGAGTATACCTTTTTCCCCACATCCTCACCAACATTTATTGTTGTTTGTGTTCTTCATAATTATCATTCTGACTGGAGTTCCCAGACCTTTTTATATTTTGAGATGGGTCTTGCTAAGTTGAAAGTTTTTATATATTAAGAAAATTAATTCAAATTTGATTCTTATAAAGTAAGATATTAATGTATCTTTAGGACAACAACAAGGAATATTACTTAAACATTTGTGTGTGAGAGTATATGTGCTGTGTATATGTATATACATATATATATGTATATATGTATGTAGAGAGCACGTGTGCACGTGTGAGATAGCATAATACAAATTACACTAGAAAATTTGTATTTAATACTGAAGTTAGTAGTAATTAAACTGTTAAAAATATTAGGCACATAAAGGATAAATGGAAAAATAACAGAAGTCCATCATTTTCAGTAATTACCTTAAATTTAAAAGGATTATACATTTCCAACTACAACATCCATAGAACATTCATATTGCTAGAATGAATGAAAAAACACTATCCTACTATGTATTGTCAATAAGAGACTCATTTTACTTTCAAAAATATTAATAGATTGAATTAAAGGATAGGAAAGGATATTCCATGTAAGCAGTACTGAGATTTAGAGTAGCAATATAATGTCAGACAAATATACTTACTGGAAAAACAGGCACAAAGAAATATTATAATATTAAATACAAGGGTATACATAATGTCATACATATTATATAAGAGTAAATCCATCAAGATATACAAACACTCATAAATAACATGAACTGAAAAAGAAATCATAAGGAAAATAAGACTGTAATTGGAATAGAATGAAAACATAAACATATAGCATACCAAAACCTGGGAGATGCAACCAAATGTAAAATCCTCAACCAATTACTGGTTACATGAATCCAGCATATAGAAACCAATTATACATCTTGGCCAAGTGGGATTTATACCAGATATGCAAGGATGGTCCAATGCCTGGAAAATAAATAATGTACTCTATTAACATAATAAATGAAAATAGGCAGAGGTTTATCTCAGTGGTTACCTAGTATGCATGAGTCCCTGGTTTCGATTCCCAGACTATGAAAATATAAAAGAAAGCAAGTTTATGACCACCTCAGTAGATGCATAGTATTTGGTAAAACTCAGTTTCTTTTAATTATAAAAAACACTCAACAAACTAGGAAAAGGAGGGATTTTTTTCCATTTCATAAAGGTCATCAATGAAAAACTGATAGCTATGACCATCACACTTAATGATGAGTGACTGAAAGCTTCCCCCTGAAAATCAAGGATAGTACAAAGATATCTGCTCTCACTCCTGCTATTTAATATTGTACTGGCAGTTTTAGCTAAGGCAACTAGGTAAGAAAATGATATAAAAGCATTCATGTAGGTAATACAGTAGCAGAAGATATTTTTGAAATCTATTTGCTTAAGGACTTGCATCCTAAATACAAAATATCTATAGATTCAACAGCAAGGAAATACAACTTCACTAAAAATGGACAAAGAGATATAAATATAGATGTATGTATGCACACTTATGTATATGTCATAAAGAAGCCATAAATTATATTAAAACTTATTTATGCAATTGCAAATTTAAATAATGACATATAGACTCATGGTGTAACTAAAATTCAAAACCCTGACAATTCCAAATGCTAGCAAGGACATTAGGTGCTATTGACTTGTTTAGTTGAAACAGAAAATCCCCATTTCTTTTTTGTGTTTTCCTGACTCTGTAGTCTACTGGCGACAGCTTGTTTCACAGCCTGAAGCAAAAAATTTTGCCACAAGTTGAATAAGAAGAAAAATCACCCTCCTGTCCTCTTTATATTAATGTTTTCAATCAACATTTTGAATGTTGCCACCCCTGAAATGTACCTCGTCTGGTGTCTGGCAGGTGTTCTTACCATACCAATATTTTGGTTATAGTTCTTTCCTACAAATGGAATATATAGATATTATATTCCAGGAATTTCTCCTATTTTTATATTTGTTCATGTCATACTTTATTTTCCATGATTTTTTGGAGTTGTTTTTAGATGTTTATACATAGATCTGAGGATAACTCTATAGTCTGATAAATTTTAGGGATTTGTGACATGAGGATAAGTTTTAGAACTAAATTCAACAACAACAAAACTTTGATACATTCTACTTGTATTTGCCCTTCTCATGTTTATTCCATTCATGGCATTTATTCAATAATGAATTTTTTTTCATCATAGCTACATGGAGGTCAAAGGTGGTAATTTTAGTGGCTTTCTCATGGATAAAACAGTTTGTTCATATCAAGTTTATTGTTTCTGGAAATATTGTTGGACAGATATCTAGACATCATCCCACTTGAGAACACACAAAAATTCAGATTCAAATAGAAATGTCTATATCAACAAATATTTATATATAGAAATTCGTACCTATGGAGAGAAATTCCTCAGTATCCAGAAATAAGAGTTCCAATCAGGGGAGGTTCGTAACTTTCTGTTGTGAATAACTCTGGGGACATTAGCTTGTCAGTGATGGCTCAGCTGGGTTTTGCCATGTGCAGGACAGCAGACAAGTGTGCTAGGTCTGTGCAGAGAGGCATTTTAAATTGAAGGCCTTTCACTGGGGTGAAACATAGGAAAAATGCCTATTCTTTGGGCAAATAAAGAAAAACCAGGTACAAAATTGTGTTGGCCTATGTATGTGATAGCAAAAAAAAAAAAAAAATCCTGAAAAGCAGACTTTATATCCAGACCTGCTTTGGATTTCCACAAGTAATTCAAAGAAATGGATAAACCTGAAAATTACAGGAACCCTGAGGGAATATATCATGAACAAGAACAGCAAAAATTACCTACTGAATTGAGCCCACAGAATGTTGAAACATTGGGATTATTACAAAATATAAAGCAATGATGCTTAGCACATATGTAAAAGATATTTAATAAGTACAATATGTAAGTGAAAGTTATGGTTTGGATGTGAAGTGTCCCCCAAATTTCATGTGTGAGCACAATGCAAGAAGGTTCAGGGAAGAAATGATTGGGTTAAAAGAGACTTAATCAGTGAATTAATCACATGGTGGATTGCGTGGTAACTGAAGGTAGGTGGGGTACGGCTGGAAGAGGTAGGTCACTGGGGACATGCATTTGGAGTACATATTTGGTGAATCTTTCTTTCTCTGCTTCCTGATCATCATATGAGGCACATTTCTCCACCACACTCTTATGCCATGATGTTCAGCCTCACCTTGAGCCCTGAGGAATGGAATCAGCTGTCTATAGACAGAGACCTCTGAAACCATAAGCCCCCAAATAAACTTTCCCTCCTCTATAATTGTTCTGGTTGGGTCTTTTAGTCACAGCAGTGAAAAACCTGACTAAAATAGTGAATAAAATAGTTTATATGATAGTGTGCAAGATACTATCAACTTTGATACTATCAAATGTATCAAACATACAATTTTTTAAATGAAAAAAATCTTAAAGTTATAATTATAAACCACCAAATGATTTTGCAAGAGACTAAATGCTGAGAAAAAGAAATCAGAAATTCAAGATTGGAGAAATTATTCAGAATGCAATAAAGAATAAAGCTCATGAACATGTAATAAAATCAGGATGTATAAATGAGAAGATGGTAAATTTGAAGTTTTAATTTTCAAAAAGAGACTAGACAATAAAGGAATGCAACTATTTGAAGATTAAATGAATGAAAATCATCTTTTGAAAGTCACCAGTTCAGAATCTCAATGAGTACTAAGCAGGATAAATGAAAACAAGTACAATAAAAAAATAAATACAATGAAACTGAAGAAGAGCAAACAAAAAAGTTTTCAAGTCAATAAACAAGGAAAGGAATTTCCTATATATGCACTTAACTTCTTAATATCCACAATGGAAACTGATGGAAAGAAATAGCTTGACAATTATGAGTGAAATCTGTTAGGGACCTTGTATCCTTTTTTTCACATGATAGGATTCAGATTGACTTAAATATAACAAGGGTATACGTATGTGAAACCATAAAATGCACCTTTAGTGCAAGGATTCCAGGTGTCTAACAGACTCAGGGGTCGACATATACACAGGGCCTCTGTAGGAACCGGAAAAGCAGGAGACACTGTAGCAGTTTCTTGTTTCTAGTGGTTCTCTTCTCATTCCCTTCTGTCCTCATTCGCCAATTTATTTCTCTCTCCCTCTTCTCTTCCCCCCACCTCTCTGTGTCCATGAGTGATTGAGGTCATGGAAGTCTGAAAGTACTGATTTGGAAGTAAGTTACAAAGAAGATTTTGCAAATAGGTTAGCTTGCAAACAATCTGTGAATAATGGGGATGGTATACAATTTAGTCTTCATATTTTATGCCCATGTTGCCTTGTATATTCTCTTGAATATTGTCAAAGAAAGCTACAAGTACTGATTCATGATCTATGACAATATTTCTCCTTTGGCTATATTCTGAAATATGTCAATTGCTAGGGAGTGTTTTATAAACTAATATTCTGCACTGGGAATCTTTTTTGGAAGTAGAAAATATGAGCTGAATGTGATTAAAAAATAAACACTATAAAATGTCCTTTAACATTGGGTTGTTGTTATTTCCATTAGTGATACTCCTGTTAGAAGAAAAGACTCCATACAGGAGATTGCCAATTATCAAAAACACAACTATGTATTTGTCTTACAATTAATATATTTCAAGTTGTGGTTTTCTTGTTTTTACTAACTCTACTCTCCAAATTTTGATGTACCATGTTAAAGATTATTTTTAATTATAATTATCAAATCTTCCCTTAATAATTTTCAATATTGGTTTTTAAAAGTTTCATTGACCACTGGAATATAAACTATACTGTGTGGAGAGTGATGACAGAGGATGGGAGAGCAGTGACTGAGATTGAGGGTCTCTGATGACCTCATGGCTGTGGCATGCCTGGTGCCTGGGAATGTTCCTGTGCAAGGGCACTGGATACTTAGCTGCCATGGCAATGCCCTGCATGAGGAGGCTCTGGGTACAAGAGTCCTATCAGTTCTGATCTTTATCTCAGGCACATAGCTCCTGGGAGGGAAGGAACTCATGCTAGACAACAATGTTTCACCAGCTCTGCTTCTCCAGTTCCTGCCCACTTTACAGTAACTTTAAACAATGGACTTTCTTGAGAGCTACCCAAAGCTAATAACATTGCACTTTGCAACTGTGGGTTACAACTGTAGAAAAGCTACATAGATGTCCTAGTTTCTGTAACTTTCCTGAATACAAAGAAGAAGGCTTCCACACTGCTTTCCAGAGTGGCTGCACCAATTTGCAACTCCACCAGCAATACCGAAGTGTACCATTTTCCTCACATCCATGCCAACATCTGTTATTGTTTGTGTTCTTGATAATAGCCATTCCAATTGGAGTAAATGAAATCTTAAAGTTGTTTTAATTTGCATTTCTCTAATTACTAGAGATGTTGAACTCTTTTTCATTTATCGATTAATCACTTGTATATCTTCTCCTGTGAAGTGTCTGCTCAGTTCCTTAATCCATTTATTGATTGGGTTCTTTGTATTTTTGGTGTAAAGTTTTGTAAGTTCTTTATTAATTTTGGAGATTAGTGCTCTATCCGAAGTGCATGTGGAAAAGATTTTCTCCCACTCTGTAAGCTCTCATTTCACATTGATTGTATGCTTTGCTGAGAAAAAACTTTTTGGTTTGAATCCATCCCATTTATTGACACTTGCTTTCATTTCTTGTGTTTTGGGAATCTTGTTAAGGAAGTCTGATCCTAAGGCAACATGATGAAGATTTGGGCCTACTGTGTTTTCTGTTTGGTGCAGGGTCTCTGGTCTAATTCCTAAGTCCTTGATCCATTTTGAGTTGAGTTTTGTGCAGGGTGAGAGATAGGGGCTTAATTTCATTTTACTACATATGGATTTCAAGTTTTCCCAGCACCAATTGTTGAACAGGCTATCTTTTCTCTATTATGTTTTTGGCTCCTTTGTCTAGTATGAAGTAACTATATTTATGTAGGTTTGCCTCTGTCTTCTATTCTGTACCATTGGTCTGCCTGTCTATTTTGGTGCCAGTACCATGCCATTTTTGTTATGATTGATCTGTAGTATAGTTTAACATCTGGTATTGTGACACCTCCTGCTTCACTTTTCCTGCTCAGGATTGTTTTGGCTATTTGAGGTCTCTTATTCTTCCAGATGAAGTTCGTGATTGCTTTCTCTATTTCTATGAGGATTTTAATTGAAATTGCCTTGAATCTGCATAGCACCTTTGGTAGAATGGCTATTTTGACAATATTAATTCTGCCTATCCAAGAACATGGGAGATCTTTCCATCTTCTAAGGTTTTTTTCAATTTCTTTCTTTAGTATTCTGTAGTTTTCATTGTAGAGGTCTTTCACCTCTTTTGTTAGATTGATTCCCAAGTATTTTACTTTTTTTGAGGCAATTATGAATGGAGTGGTTTTCCTAATTTCTTTTTCAGAGGATTCATCACTTCTGAATAGAAATGCATTAGATTTTTGTGTGTCGATTTTATATCCTGCTACTTTGTTCAATTCATTTATTAGTTTTAGAAGTTTTCTAAGTGGAGTTTTTTGGATCTTCTAAATATCGAATCATGTCATTAGCAAATAATGACAGCTTGAGTTCTTCTTTTCCTATTCATATCCCTTTAATTTCTTTGGCCTGTCTAATTGCTCTGGCTAGTGTTTTTAACTCAGTTATCCTACTCCTCAGTTTATACCCAAAGGACTCAAAATTAGCATACTACAGTAACACAGCCACATCAATGTTTATAGCAGCTCAATTCACAATAGCTAAATTGTGGAATCAGCTTAGATGCCCTTCAACAAATGAATGGATAAAGAAACTGTGATATATGTACACAATGAAATATTATTCAGCCATAAAGAAAATGATACTATGGCATTTGAAGATAAATGGATGGAATTGGAGAATATCATGCTAAGTGAAATAAACCAAGCCCCCAAAACCAAAGGCAAATGTTTTCCCTGATAAGTGGATGATAATATATAATAGGGGTGGGGGTGGGAAGTGAGAGAAGAATGGAGGAACTTTATGTAGAGGGAAATGAGAGGGAGGGGATATGAAAGAAGGTGGAATGAGTCAGACATCATTACCCTATGTTCATGTATGATTACATGAATTGTATGAATCTACATCATGCACAAACATAGAAATGAAAAGATGTACCCCATTCCTGTACAATGAATCAAAATGCAGTCTGGAAAAATAAAAAAGCAATAAAGAAAGAATAATGTTTGCATAATCTTTAACCTGATAATGAGACATATATAAAAGATTGCAGGCATAAATTTTTAGATCATCTTCTCCATCATAGATCAGTACTCCACTTGATCATAGATTTATCTTCAAAATCTGTGAGTCTTTATTTTTCTAATCACCTTTTGTTTTTCACCAGAAACACAAGTTTGGCCATGCTGGATGTGATAGTACTGTTAATTATTTTATTTTAATTAACACAAAATAGTATTTGTGAGGTACTATAATGTTTCAATATATGCATATATTGCATAATATTTAAATCAGGGTAAACATAACTGTCTCCTAAAACATTGATAATATCCTTGTGGTGAAAATATTCAAAATTCTTCTAGCTTTTTTTTTCAATATATAAGTATATTTTCATTATCTATAGTCACTCTATTATACACTAGAACAGCAGAATTTATTTTTCCTGAAATTAGTTTCCATTGAGCAATCTTTCTGTAGATTCCTTCCTGTGCATTACTCTCCTCAGCCCCTAGTATCCTCTCTACTACTGTTCACCTCCATGAGATCACCTTTTAGATGTCACAGATTCTTATGTAATATTTGTCTTTCTGTGCTTTGGCTTACTTCACTTAACACATTGTCCTCCAGTTCTATTAATGTTGCTGCAAATGAATAAATTAAATTATTTTTTATGACTCAAAAATACTCCATTGTATATAGGAGAACATTTTCTTCATCCATTCATCAGTTAGAGGCTTAGGTTGTTTCTTGGCTATTGTGACTAGTGCTGCAGTATACATGACATTGTGGATGTCTCTTGGACATACTTCTCATTTCTTTTGGATATGTGCCAAGTGGTGTTTTTGCTGGATCATATGATAGTTAATTTTTTGAGGAACATCTTTATTATTTTCCATAATAGCTTCACTACTTTACCTTCCCACCTACAGTGGGCCAGGGTGCCCTTTTCCCCATATCCTTGGTAGCACTTATGTTTTGTCTCTTTGATGATAGCCATTGGTGAGGTGATATTACATTATGGTTTTGATTTGCATTTCCTTAATGATCAGTGAAATTGATCATTTTTTAATATACCTTTGGGTCAGTTCTCTCTCTTTTGAGAGATGTCTAATTTAGATGTTATTGCCCTGTTTTAATTAAGATTGTTTGATTTTTTTGCTATTGAATTATTTGAATTTAATAACTTTGTGACTTTGCAAAAAGAATTGGGAGCATGCAGAAGAATTTTGTCTTATAAAAATTGATATGTGAAAGTATAAACATGAGAGTTACCTATTCATTATTGTAAGAATTTCATTTATTCCCATAATTTAAAAAGAGTATTTTAGAATATTTACATATGTTACCCATAATAGTGTAATTACAATTAACATTTAAGAATATTTTGAAAAACTTTCAAAAGAAAATCTTAGTGAATACAAAATTAATATACCACCAATAAAGATCTTTTTTTCAAAATCAGTCAATATATTTGAGGTTAAAATTTAAGAGACAACCAAAGGAACCCCCCTAAAATTAATCATAAAATTATCAAAATCCATGTAACAATATTATTGACAAAAATTTTAATTGGTTGGAAGTAAAGCTATTGCTACACAGTCAACAAATCCATCATTTAACCATTACATGCAAAAATGGCCAATTTCATTACTTTTTGATTGTGTGATTAAACACAAAAGAAGAATCACTTAAAGACATTATGGTATTAATAGAATTAGTGTCCAGGTACAAGATAAATGTGGAAACATGACTGTCCTGACATAACCAATCAGAAAATAAAGAAATTCTAGGAGCCATGATATAAACTAAGTATTTTGTGAAATGTGTGTGTGTGTGTGTGTGTGTGTCCCCTAAGGAATAGGTTTTGCCTGAGAAGAAAAATCCATTCAAATTCACTAAGATAGTAAAATCAAAA
>JAJEJO010000404.1:500294-537062 GCA_020662805.1 Glaucomys volans
ATATATATATATATATATATATATATATATATATATATAATAAAGAGTATAGACATAGTGTCAAATTGTCCAAGTTCAAATCCCAACACTGCCAGGTACCAGCTCTGAAATTGGAGAAGTTATTTAACCACTTACAGTTCACATCCTAACAATACCTATCTGTTACAATTATCTGTAAGGTGTGAATGAGTTAAATGCTGGCTAAAATAATTGCAAGGACATTCCTATTGTGGGTAAAACTTGGATTATCATTATCTTGAGTGTGGAAATACTGTAAAGCTCAAGCCTAGTACCAACACTAGCAAGCACAAAAGGATTTTTCTTGAAATGCATAACAATAATTTAAAAAAATAAATTATAAACAAGACTGAGAAATAAGGGTAATCTGGAACAAATGACCAGATATATCTATTATTTTTAGGTTAGTCAATGCAAAGTTACATAAAACTAAGATATTGTGAACATTAATAGAAACGTAGCCCTGAACTTGTCTCTAATGGCCTGTGGGACCTGTCTCCTGGAAGGAGGCCTATGTAGCTTTCTGTCAGGAGACAGACCAAACAGGCCAATCGGGGACTAGAGCTTCATCCCCATCCTGTGTTCTGTGAATTGGATATTCTCCTGTGGTTGGTAAAACAGTTCTTCTGTGGTCTGTGAGCCTGTCACCTCCTGTATTCACAGAACTGCTTGTTACTTTCTGTTACCAGTTGATAGTCTGCCAAATAGGCTGGTAAATGCTTATGCAAGGCTTGGCATTTGAGATGTATGGCTAACTTATGAGCACATAAAGGACAGTGTTATATGCAGTAAAGACAGAAGCAGCTTCTTCTGTGACAAGTGTTCCATTTCTCCTGAATAAAGTTCTTCTCCTTAGACCTCGGTGCACAGAGACTGAGTACCTTTTCCATGCTTTGCTTCAGGGGTTGGCACTCAGGTAGTGTAACCCACTGGTCCTACCTCATGGTTGTAGCCACATGCAACAATGATCCATTAAAATAATACCAAGTGCCATACATTTAAGAATTGTTACATGTCATATATGCCAGCAGGCTTCTATCAACAACACAGGACCAGCACAGTCATGTGCAACATAAAGGTGACTCAGTCCATGACAGATTATACATGCACAGTGGGCTATCCCACATAGCCTAGAGTTGTAGTTGGCTATGTCACATAGGTTTGTGCAAGTGTGCTCTATGATCTTCACACTGATGAAATTGCCTAACACTGTGATTCCAGAATATATCCTTTTTCTAAACAATGCATGATTGATTGATTTCCTATCTCATTTTAGAAATAAGGGCACAGAAAAAAAAAGAAAAAAACCAGGGGTATCACATAATTTGTTCTTTAATGGAGGACAAGAAAATATTTTAAATATGCAATAATAGACTCCAATCATATGTTAAACCTTGCATTATTTATCTCATGAAATACTTTTAAAATAGTACAAATAACATTTGGTGACTTTTGAATCAGGCTGCAACCAGAGCTTGAATCAAATAAATAGCAAATTAGCCCTGTAAACCTTGGTCAATATCAACCTCCCTCCAGCTTAAGATGCCTCTAGAGACATTAGCAAAATAAGATGGAGGACATCTCAAACCATTTTTATCCTTCCCCCTCCTCCAGCCTTTATCTTGTGAATCTCCTTGTTTCTACATATTCTCCCCATAACCTCCCCTATTTCCCCACTACCTGACATCCCTGAACTCCCTGCATCTGGTAACCAGGTACATCTCTTTACATAATTCACAATCTCTATCCTTCTGTTGGTTCAATTTCTATTCCCATTTCTGGTAATTAACACAATAGCCTATTTCTCTATATCATATACCCATTTAAATTCTTTTTTATTGCATAAAATTCGCAAATGTATATAAATGTCTGTCATTCACAAGACATTTTAATCACCTAGTAGTCATCCATTGTCTGAATGCTTCTTACTACATAAAATCAATTCTCAGTTGAGGAAATTGTTGTTCTTTTCAAATTTTTCACTACTACAAACAGCTGCAAACAAAACAGCCTTGCAGTTAATTATGCAAAAACTTTGACCATATGCTTAATTATTTCCTTAGGATAAATTTCTAGTAATTGAATTTTTGGTTCATTGTTTATACATATTGTTAAGGTTTTTGATATACATTATCAAATTTCCCTGTAGGTAGTTTGTACACATTTAAATTCACTCCAGCCGATACTGGGTATTAATATATTTTTTAAGAGTATCTCATTGTTATTTTCATTTGCATTTCACAGTAAAGTGTGAAATTGAAACTTTTGCTCAAAATGTAGTTGGTTGTCTTTCTAGAAATTGTTGTTTAAAGTAGTTGAGCTTGAAACTATAGCAATTAACATAGTATAGTATATAAACAGAAACATAATACATGCAGTTAATTCTTAAGTATTGAATGCATGTATGCATATTTCAAATCATTGTCTGATCACTTGGGTAGTCAATTAGGTAGACTGATTCCTAATTTCCTAATTTATCACCTAAAGCGGTGTTTTTCTTTCCATTTTCCCCCTAATCTTTTGGTGATGTGTGAAATAATTTTGGAGGATCAAGAGCAACATTTAAGATCAAGAGCAACTCACAATAGAACAGAACATCTGTGTGTGTCCTTAATATCACGTACAATGGAAGCTATGGTCAAAAACTTTTTGGAAGTCATCCATATAGACAATGTGAAGAATTAAACATGATGATGCATATAGACAGCTTTGTCTAATACTTGACATATAAGTATTTGATATCTATTTGTATAAGCATAATTATTACATGCATTGGTGTATATATTTTAATTAGGAAAAGGTAATATTTTGTAAATTATGTATACTGATAAATGTGTTACAAACTTCTCCCAATGACTTCTGAGTTGTCTCCTGTTCCTGGAAATACGATCTGGATCTGTACTAAGTCTAGCTTTAATTCTAGTAGAATTTATGAGGCTAGGCCTATGCAACTCATAACACCCAACTGTTCATGGTCATAAGTTGAAGCTGGTTAGTATCTTTAGTACCAATGACCTTCCAGGAAGGGCACAGCTTTCACAAGAGTCAGAGTATCAGAATTCTCATCACTGAATTCAAGGCTTTTACTTTGTTCCTAGGAGGAAATTCATACATCAAAGAAAGATAAAAGAGCAGGTGTCTTTTTTTCCTCAAGGTACTTATTGTATAAAAGTCATATATATTCTGTATTTTAAAGATAATTATTTTTGGTCCTTAACTCATTTCCCTTGTAAATACTGTACTTTAAAATGCCCATTTTTAATTGATTCAGGAGTAACTTTTATAAGCCTTTTGCCCTTGAAAAGGATGGCTTCCTATTGGTATTCCTAATTTGGATTTAAATGAGACCATTCATTTTTCAATAATTGGATCGTTAATGCTTCTCTGCCTAGGAACAAGTTTAAAATACATTAATTCTGCATACTTACTTGAGTACCCACCACAAGATTAATGGATTACAAAAGTTATGCTCATTAATCAAAGTCCCATGGCATGACCAAAGCAAGAACTGTGGTGATTGACACATTAAGAAGCACTGGCAGAATGGGAGGAAATCTTTGCCACACACACAACAGATAGAGCACTAATCTCCAGAATATATGAGGAACTCAAAAAACTTTACCCCAAGAATACAAATAACCCAATCAATAAATGTGCTAAGGAAATGAGCAGACACTTCACAGAAGAGGATCTACAAGCAATTAACAGATATATGAAAAAATGTTCAATATCTCTAGTAATAAGAGAAATGCAAATCAAAACTACCCTAAGATATCATCTCATCCCAATTAGAATGGCTAAAATCAAGAATACAAGCAACAATAGGTGTTGGCGAGGATGTGGGGAAAAAGGTACACTCATACATTGCTGGTGGGGTTGCAAATTGGTGCAGCCACTCTGGAAAGCAGTATGGATATTCCTTCAAAAACTCAGAATGGAACCACCATTTGACCCAACTATCCCTCTCCTTGGCCTATACCCAAAGGACTTAAAATCTACATACTACAGTGATGCAGCCACTTCAATGTTTATAGCAGCCTAATTCACTATAGCTAGATTATGGAACCAACCTAGATGCTCTTCAATAGAGGAATGGATAAAGAAACTGTGGCATATATACACAATGGATTATTATTCAGTCATAAAGAATAATAAAATTAAGGCATTTGCAGGTAAATGGATGGAATTGGAGAAGATCATGCTAAGTGAAATAAGTCAATCCCAAAAAACCAAAGGCCGAATGATTTCTCTTATAAGTGGTTGTTGACACATAGCGGAGGTGGGGGGACACACAAAGAAAGTAAAGATAGTAGGATGAGACAAACATCTATACCCTATGTATATGTATAAATATGCAAATTGTATGTTTCTTCTTTGTGTACAACCAGAGAAATGATAGTTGTACTCCATTTGTGTACAATGACCTGAAATTAAATAAATAAATAAATAAATAAATAAATAAGAAAACAAGCAAACACTGGAAAAATGTTTCCTACTCCAAAGCCAAGCCATCTTCTTAAGTAGAAATGTGCTTCTCTGTGCACCAATAACCCATCAGGGGTATCTGAATACAGCATTGAAAGCCGGGCTTCATAAGACCTGTTTTTGCATCTTTATTTTCAGTGCTGGCATTTTGTCCTCACCCCCAACCCCCAGAGTCACATTGAAGCTATAACTGTTTCTTCTATCCTGCCTCTGGGTCCTAACTTCTGCTGTCTTCTATGCTCACATCTGTGCTTCCATAGATTTGAAACATGGTATAAGAAACAAGTTCAGAACTTTGAATATCACAGTATCATAACATCAGAGTTCTTCATCTTGTCATTCAGAATATGTCAGTCTGGGTTCTATACTGAGTTTGTTTGCTTCACTACGATTACTAATATCCCTTTTTAACTGGGAGAAAATCTGAGGTTCATACCTTTCTGCAAAAGGCAATAATTAACTAATATTGATTGAGATGCTTGTGTCAATGTATTTATATTCAAAAATATCTCTTGGTTTTGATATGGGATTTTGATATCTTATGGAAATAAAATAAACTTTTAAAAATTATATTTTATTTGTACAGACTGCATTTTGATTCATTGTACACAATCGGAGTACGTCTTTTCATTTCTATGGTTGTGCACAATATAGATTCATACCATTTGTGTAATCATATATGTACATAGGGTAATGATGTCTGTCTCATTCCACCATTGTTCATACACCCTCTCCCTCTTATTTCCCTCTATGTAATCTAAAGTTCCTAAATTCTTCTTTCACCCCCCAACCCCCCATCCCTATTATATATCATCATCTACTTATCAGAGAAAACATTTGGTTTTGGGGGCTTGGCTTATTTCACTTAGCATGATATTCTCCAATTCAATCCATTAATCTGCAAATGCCATAATATTGTTCTTCTTTATGGCTGAATAATATTCCTGTGTGTGTGTGTGTGTGTGTGTGTGTGTGTGTGTATCAGAGCTTCTTTATCCATTCATCTGTTGAAAGGCATCTAGGTTGTTTCCACAATCTAGCTATTGTGAATCGAGTTGCTATAAACATTGATGTGGCTGTGTTACTGTAGTATGCTAATTTCAAGTCCTTTGGGTATGAACTGAGGAGTGGGATAACTGGGTCAAAAGGGAGTCCATTCCAAGTTTTCTGAGGATTCTCCACACTGCTTTCCAGAGTGGCTGCACCAATTTGCAACTCCACCAGTAATGTAAAAGTGTGCCTTTTCCCCCCACATCCATGCCAACTTCTATTATTGTTTGTGTTCTTGATAATAATGATTCTAATCGGAGTAAGATAAAATCTTAAAGTTGTTTTAATTTGCATTTTTCTAATTACTAGAGATGTTGAACACTTTTTCATGTATTTATTAATCGCCTGTATATCTTCTTCTGTAAAGTGTTTGTCCAGTTCCTTGGCCCATTTATTGATTGGGTTCTTTGTATTTTGTAAGTTTCATAAGTTCTTTATAAATTTTGGAGATTAGTGCTCTATCTGAAACGTGTGTGGAAAATATTTTTTCCCACTCTGTAGGCTCCCTTTTCATATCGATGGTATCTTTTGCTGAGAAAAAGCTTTTTAGTTTGAGTTCATCCCCTTTATTGATTCTTGCTTTGATTTCCTGTGCTTTGGGAGTCTTGAATAAACTTCTACTTAAATTTTAATAATGTATTGATCAAATATTCAGTAAATAATATTATTGGATAGAGTTGAATATGGAAAATCTCCTGAGCTTTTTAAGCATTTAAGTACAGCTTTGGACATAAATCCTGATCTTGACCATTCACCATTCTTTGGGTCTCATCTTAAATGGCACTTTTATCAGAAAGACGTCTTTGACTGCCTCTATAATTTGAGTGCCCTTTCTTTTTACCTTCTAATTCCTATCTCCTACTGATCCAAAGAAAGGTTTATCCCCTTTTATTAAAGTCATCTATTTACTTGTCTTTATCCTATCTCAAACTCTGTGAAACCACATGCATTTAAAATGACATGTGATAAATACATATTTGCTGAGTCAATAGGATGATAATTTGGATGAATAAACACTTTGACTATTAAGAAGCTTAAATCATAAATAGTGCTCTTAAATGGATCTAAATTACTGCTTTTTTTTCATTTTTTCTCTCCCAATACTTGGTTTTTGCTTGCACTCTTGTTTTCCTCTTAAATTTTACCCTCCATCAATCACAAGACAAAAAGGTCTAACTCTGGACCTGCAGGACAGTGGGTACAAAAAGAACAAGCACACACCAGACTTTGCTTACAACCTGGGATGAGGTTCCCAACAATCTATCAGCCTGGCAGCTCACCAGTTCAAGGTTTGGTGGGGCCTGCTTCACCAGGATGCCTCTCCTCCTGTCCATGCGGTTGGAACACAGTCAGAAAAGCAGCTGTTCTGTTGACAATTAGTCAGAGTATTTTCAGTTGTGGAAGGAGCTTTTTGACACATCAGGCATGTTGCATATCTACACAAAGTGACCTGTTCTTGGGTGGGTGTGATTGTGAGCAGAAACTTATAAACTGCGTCTATGAATAGAAATGAAGGGCAGAGATACAAGAAAGTGTGATGGATGCTGAGGAGTTCAGCCTTAGCAATTGCATTTGAAGAATATCTGTTATTGAGGACATGACAACTTATCAGTCACTAATTGAGAATTTGATTAGCCAATCTATAATTTGCTACCTTAACTGTCTATAAAATATTTCACTATAAGATTTTAAATGAATTTTGAAATTACTCATGTTAATTGAATTTCTTAGGCAGTACCTGTGAAATCGTAATATTCCTTTATTATAGCAAACTGAAAGTTATTTACAGAGAAAGGCCACTGCACAAAGAAAACTGTTGCACATTGTATGCTTAATTCATGTGACAATCCACATATAAATCAAATAGTTATTACATTTCGCAGCATAATAGATTTCTTAATGAAGAAACAGATAACCCTTGCAAATATGTGTTTTTATTTTCTGGGTATTTGAAGTTTTACAAAAAAGCTGGGGCAGGGGATATTATTTAAACAAATCTAATTTGTCATCCGTGGAAAGTACAATGTCGTATGAACATACCAAATTTACACTTTTTAAGAAATTCATGTCTATGTTGTCTAATCACATACAAGCATGTTATTTGGAAACTAAAATAAATAAACCTGGAGCAAAAATATAAACAACAGGGGAGCCTGTATTTAGAAGTAGAGAATATTCTAAATATTCTTTAGAAATAGAGAAAGATATATTCCTTCATTCTTTTACAAATATGTATTGATGAAGCTGTAATGTGCACTGGAGTATATTGCTGCTCTCTCCTTGTAGGTTTTATTATTTTTAATTGGTGGGAATCAACTTATTTTACACTCATTTTGAAAAATGCATATCTCAGAGGAGATCACTGTAATAGGGTACACTAGCTTTCACTCTTCTGAAGTACATATCTAGAACATACTTCCAGTAACCCTAACCCAAGAGTTAGAGGTGCCCAGATCACTGAGATCTGGATAGTGGAATGAGGGTAGCAGTGATTTATTATGTCTGGTCCATAAAAATGCCTCACTTTTGTGCCTTCATGGTTTTTTTTCTCTTTCTATCAAAAGCACACAGATTATGATAACTCGTGGGAGATGAAGAATAATGGATCTTTTTGTCTTTGAGAAACAGAACATCTCACCAATAAGACAAACATCACCTTGGTTACATTAAAAAATGCCTTGATGTGTTCATCACTGAACATTTAGATATTAGAGTGTTTTAACCTACTACTGGCCACCAGAGGTCTATTTGGGAGGTAGTAAAATGTAATCACTGAGTATGTGGATTCATAGACCACATGGCTTTGACTGTGATTCTTCCAATTATGCTGTTTGTGAACTTGCCTAACATTTCTCATCAGAAAATGAGGTTAATAATAATAACCACCCATATGGTTGTCAGAAAGAAGCAAAAGTTTCTACACACACACACACGCACACACACACACACACACACACACACAAACCTTTGGGGAAGGAGAAAATGGACTACACAGCAACGGAACCATGAAAAGAAAACATGAAACCCAGAATCTCCCAGGAAAGGGTCAGGGCTTGGCAACTTTGGGAGTGAAAGTGACCAGCAGAAATAACATCAACTGTAGGAACACCTGAGGCTTTGTAGTTTGCATTACAGGAAGAAGCATAATGATGGAACAGGCAGCCCTATTTCTCTCAGAAGCACTGGGCATGCCCATGCTGTGCCTTATGCTCCCTTTGAGCACCCGGGCCCCAGGCACTTCCTCTTTCCTTAATTAGCCTGATCACAAGCATAATCAGGAGCATAACATGAGGGTGCTAACAGGTACTGGCATTTTGTAATTAGTCAAGGCTTGCTATATATGCTTGCTTGTTTCTCATTAAACTCGAGCCTGCGTCTTCAGAACCTGAGCTCCCGGCGTGGTGTTAGCACAGTCACACTCATCTTCCTTACTCCCACAGGTCACTCCTGTTCCACTTTACAACAACCAACAACCCTCATAGTTTCTTCACTGGCTCTATCAGAATAAAGAGACTGGAGACATCTTTAAGGAAGGCACCAACAGTGTAAACAATACTGCACCATTTTTACTAGTCAGAATCTTGCACTCATGGGTATATTATCCATTCCTGCTGCATCAGGTATAATTATAAGGAAGGGGAACATTTCACATCCATCTTGAGATAAATGTTAGACTGCCTTATAATAATTATAGCAATGTATTTAACACTTACTTCTTAGAAAGTAACACTTGGTCCATAAAATATAAATGTTCCTATTGTGTTCTCACTTATTAATTTTTCTACAAGGAAGTAAAGCACTTTAATACAATTTCTATTAACTACTTTGACAGCATTTATCTGTCCCATCCTGGTTCTGGAAAGTCAAATGAATTTTTTATATTCCTTATTTTAATTTAACTAAAATTATTCTAAGTGTTTCTAATGAATGTCTTCCTATTTAGATCTTATTATGATGGATTTCACTTGTAAGATCTTTGAACTTTTTCAGACTCATTTAAAGAATAGGAAGTGGAATATGTTAGGAAGCTCTGGGCTGGGAAAAAGAACTCAGTTGAAGCTATCCAGTAACATATGTGGTAAAGACTGTGGCCCCACACAGTGCCTTTGATCTCAATTTCAAAAGGTAGGCAAAGGACACATTTTGTCCAACAGCATTTAATTTTCTAGTGAAGTTTCATCTTATGGGGATGTCAATCATATGGTGTTCATATGTTATCTGAACATAAAAAATCAGAATCATCCCTAGGATTTTGTTAAACCTTCAGCAAGGAGACCTCCTCCTCTGAGATGCATAGCTATAAAGACTGTAGGAGCTGAGATGCTTCTGGCAATCTTTGCCTGAAGAGAAGTTTACTGTAGAGGAAAGCAGAGTTAAAAGATAAAAGGAAGTGAAATTGTGTTTTCGTGAAATAATTTGACCTTCTGGATCCTGATGTCCTTGTGTCTAACTCATCTGTGGATGATCTGGTTAGATCAATGATTCTCATGCTATGGTCTTCGGAACAACAGCGGCAGCTGCACCTGGAGACCTGTTAGAAATAAAAATTCTCAGACCTCACCTAAAACCTAGTACTGGCAAGGGTTTGAAGAAGGCCTCAGATAAGATCATCCCAGATGCCTGTTTAATAGGAATCAGAATCAGAGAATTCTACAGTTTGAGCACCTCAGAATTACATTACTTCTGCTTCATTTGCTTATTTAATTTCATGTATAACCAAGAAAATAATTCCTGATTACAAAGAGGCACTCTTACTGATTTACCATGCTATTCATCTATCCTATTTAATCATCCATTCACTAATTCAACAGAACTTACCAAGCAGTTAGCCCCCACACTATGTGGTCTCCAGATGCTGAGCATAGAAAATAAAAGACTTTCTAATTGCAAAGAATTTACAAAATAAAAGATAACTAGGGACAACAAACACTCAGAATGTCACTCTTCTACATCCTTGATGTTCACTGCAAAATTACTATGATATTCCCTTCAAATGAAGCATGTCAGTAAGGCAATACTGATCTAGCAGAACTGACCCACAATGACATATCAGCCCTCCCCCAAACTGATGGAAATAGAGAAAAATTTATTATTTAAGTATAAAATAGAAATTACATTTTGATATAGTTTGAGATACATATAAGGGATCTGTTAACTGAGACAATAATTTTTTTATATTCTTGGAATAATGCCCTTTATACTATATTACATGTGTGTGTTTGTACATATATCTCCACAGTCTTTGGGTAGGTCTTCATTTAGAATTGCGTTTCATTTACTTTGGATAAGTTCAATATAGAATAAAATGACAATTTTATTTTAACACAATAATTGTACATGTTACTGGTATTCAATGTGATGTTTCCATATATTCATAAAACATGAACTGATCATACTGGATCACCTTTGTCACCCAGCACCCCCAGCTCCCTTCCCAGTCACTAGTAATCATTATTCTATATTTAGGATGACTTTTATTTTTCCACATATGAGACAAAACATGTGGTAGGTGGTACTAGTCTTTCTAAATACAGCTTCTTTTTCTTAACACAATGTCTTCCAGTTCCATCATTTTCCTGCAAATGACAGGATTACATTATTTTTATGGCAGAATAATACTCTATTGCATACATATGATTTTTTATCCATTTGTCTCTTGATAGGCACCTAGAATGATTCTATATCTTAGTTATTGTTAATGGTGCCAAAATAAACACACATGTGCCCATTTCTTGTCTCTGTGTTGGTTTCATTTCCTTTTAGTATATATGCAGAAGTCAGGTAGCAGTCTCATATAGTAATTCTATTTTTAGCTGAGTATGATATTGGTTTTGGTTTTGCCATTTATAGCCTTTATTATGTTGAGATGCAATTCTTCTGTACCAAATTTGTTGAGGGCCTTTAGAATGAAGGAATATTGCAATTGATCGAATGCTTTTTCTGCCTCTATCGAAGTTCTCATATGATTTTTATTTTCATTCCATTTATGTGATATATTACATTTATTGATCTGCATGTGTTGAATCTTCCTTGCATCCCTGGAATTAAATGCTAACTTGATGATGGTGTAGGCTATTTTTGATATACTGTTAAATTTGATTTTCTAGTATTTTAGTGAAGATTTTTACATATATGTTCATCAGGGATATTGGTCTCTAATTTTATTTTTTCTGTCCTTGTCTGATTTTAATAATAAGGTATTGCTGGCTTCATAGAATGAGTTTGGACTGGTTCTGTCCCTTCCAATTATATGGAATAGTTTGAGAACAATTGACATTAGTATTTTAAATATTTGGTAAAACTCAGCAACAAAGCCAGCCAGTCCTGAGCTTTTCTTTGTTTGAAGACTTTTTTTTTCTCAGGATGAGCTCACTAAAAAGCTTTTTCTCAGTTAAGGATACAATCAATAATGCAAAAAGGAAAGCCTACAGAGTGGGAGGAAATCTTCCACATGCACTTCAGATACAGCACAAATCTCCAAATTTATAAAGAACTTACAAAACTTTACACCAAAAATACAAGGAGCCCAATCAATAAATGGGCCAAGGATCTGGAGAGACACTTTACAGAAAAAGATGTACAGGTGACCAATAAATATATGGAAAAGTGTTCAACATCTCTAGTGATTTAAGAAGTGCAAATTAAAACAGCATCAAGATTTCATCTTATGCCAATTAGAATGGCTATTATCAAGAATTTTTATTACTGTTCCAGTGTCATTACTTTTGTTTTGATTTTGGTAGGTCACATGCATCTAGAAATTTTTCCCTTTCTTCTAGGTTTTAAAATTTATTGGTGTAAATATTTTCATACTAATCCCTAAAAAACTTTAACCTTGGTTTGAGGTATTTTTCCCTTGAATAGTGTAGTTAATGGTTTGACAGTTTTACACATTGAATGAATCAATTACTTTTTTTTTTTTAACAGACTTCATTTTGATTCATTGTACACATGTGGGGTACAAATTGTCATTTCTATGGTTGTGCTTGATGTACATTCATTTCATTATTGTTAATCATACATGTACATAAGGTAATGATGTCTCTCTCATTCCACCCCCCTCCTCTTTTTTCATACCCCCCTCCTCTCACCCTCTCATTTCCCTCTACATTGATCTTTTTCATTTTTTGTCTCTATTTCATTTATTTCTGCTCTATTTTTGTTTCTTCTACTAATTTTGGTTTTGGTTTGTTCTTGATTTCATTCACACTGAGATGTATCAGTAGGTTTTTAATTTGAAATCTATTTTATTGTTGCTGTAGGCACTCAATGCTATGAACTTCCCTTTTAGTACTGCTTTTAATGCATTCCATAGGTTTTAGTGTATGTTTCCATTTTCATTTGTTTCAAGATATTTTAATTTTTCTTCTGACATCCTCATTTTACAGTCTCCATATATTTCTATAATTTCTAAAATTTCTCTTGACTTCTAGTTCCCTCCCATTGTCAAGAAAAAAGGATATGACTTCATTTTTTTTCAATTTTTAATACTTGTTTTATCAGCTAACACATATTTGAGAGAGATTTCCTTGTACTGATAAAATGATTGTGTTCTGTAGCTCTTGGACAGAATATTCTGTAAATTTCTATTAAGACTATTTTGTCTGTTGCATAGTTTATCCCTGATTTCTTTTTGTTGTTGTTGTTAGTGTTTTGGGATCTGGATGATATGTCCATTGATGATAGTAGATGCTGAAATCCTCTACTGTTAAGGTTTTCATCTTAAATGGCCCCCAAAAGCCCTGTGTGTGTGTGAAAGCTTGGTCAACAAATTATGACACAACTGTGAGGTCATACCTTCAAAAGGTGGGTGTTGGTGGAAGGAAGTTAGGCTGTTGGGGTGTGCCCCTGAAGAGGATATTGGGAACTCTATCCCTTCCTTCCTCTCTCTGCTTCCTGGCCACCATGAAGTGAGCAGTTTTGCTCTGCTATGTATTCCCTGCCATGATGTTCTGCCTTACCACAGGCCAAAAAACAATGGCACCAAGTGACCATGGATCTGAAATCATGAGCCAAAATCAATCATTCCTCCTTTATAAGTTTATTATCTCAGGTATTTTTTTTATAGTTGGTATTCTTGTGTTAGAATCTGTCACTCTGTTTTGGTCTAATAGTGTTTGTTTTACAAACTTGGGTGCTCTGCTATTAGGTACATATAGATTTATAATTATTTTATCTTATTAATTGAATAATTAACTATTTTCTTTGTTTCAGCTTTTATCTTAAAAAGTATTTTTTAAGAAAGAAATATAGCTACTCCTGCTTCCATTTGCCTGGAATATCATATTATATTCTCTCTCCATGTGTGTGTTTACTAATGAAGTGAGTTTCTTATTGACAGCATGTTGTTGGGTCTTTTTTTTTTTTTAAATTTTATCCTTTCAGCCAGTCTGTAGCTTTTAATTGGAGAATGTAGTTCAATTACTTTCATGGTTATTATCATTGACTTTCTTCTAGTCATTTAGAATATCTTGTTCTTTCCCTTTCATTCATCTTTATGCTTTGATGGTTTACTGTATTGATAATATTTGATTCTTTTCTATTTCTCTTTGGTGTACCTACCCTTCCAGTGGGATTTATAATTTCACCTGCTATCATGATAGTAATTAACTTTCTTCTGCTTCTGAGTGTAGGAGTCACTAAAGCATCTTTCAGAAGATTGGTCACAAGTTCCATGAATTTTGACTTACCTTGTATTGTCTTTATTTCACTTTCATTTTTAAAGGATAACTGTAGTGGGAATAGAATTCATGGTCACATACATTTTCTTTCAGCATTTGGAATACATCATTCTATTACCTCCTGGCCTATACAGTTTTGTCTGAGAAATCTACCATCATGTAAATGGAATTGCCCTTAAATTTTATGCTTTTCTCTTGCAGACTTTAGAAGCTTCTTTTTTTGCTTCTATGCTTATTAAAATTTGGCTATAATATTCTGTGGTGAAGATCTTTCTGGTCATGTCTGTTTGAGGTTTTGCAAGCTTCCTGTACATGGATGTCCTCGTCTTTCCCAAAATCGGAGATATTTTCTTCTATTATCTCATTGAACAGGTTTTCTGCACCTTTAACCTTTATTTCCTCTCCTTTATATCTCACAATCATGTGGATATTTGTTCATTCGGTGTATCCTAAAGATTCTGAAAGTTTGTTTCTTTATTTTTGTCTTTTATTCTTTGCTAGAATGGGATATTTCAAAAGAACAATTTTCTTAAATATTTTTTCTATGTCATCTAGTCTGTTTTTAAGGCTTTCACCTGAATGTTTTATTTGACACATGGAATTCTTCACTTTCTAATTTCTGTTCTTTTCAAAATGTTTCTCTTTATTGAATTTCTTATCAATATCTTGCATTGTTTTCCTCATTAATTTAACTATTGATCTGTATAATTTTGGATCTTATTGACCTTTAAAAATGGTACTTTGTTTGGAATTAGTTGTCAAATATTTCATTGATTTTGATTTCTTTGGAATCTCTTAGTAGAAAATTTTGACTTTTTGAAGGTATCACATTTCATGTCTTGTTTGACTACATTGAGATTTGCTCATCTGGCAGGTCAGAGATCCCTACAACTTTTATGTGATGACCATCTTGACCAGTGGTTTCTCTAGAAGAGGTGTCTTGGAATATTATTTTTTTTTGCAATATTCACTTTATTTCCAGCTGAACACCATAATATAATCTCCTTATAGGTTCTTTGGCTGTAGTCAGTCAATTTGGGCACTGTGTGTAACATATCAGAGTTGAAGAGATCCACTGTCTGAAAGAAAGGGGACATCCTAGTAGTTCAGACAGGTATGGAATAGATAGCAGACTGTGTGGGATGCACATTGTGTGACTACTCTTTCAGTGTGAACATTGGCCCCTCTCTGCTAATGGCAGTTTCCTCAGAAACTGTTGATGTTACTTGTAAGGGTTTCTCTAGAAATGGCTACATCAATAATGGTGAGGAGACTGAAGCACTTGTCCTCCAACCAAAAAATGGTGCAGACCTAGGTGCTTTTCAGGAGAAGTGATGACAAGAACAACAGCGCCCACTCTGTGGCATTCACACCCAGTCTGACAGCAGTGCTTGGTCAGACACAGTATGGGTTTGCTAGCAGTGGGACCCAGGTAGGTCTAGTGGCAGGAGGAACTATGGTGTTCTTTTCCCTGGTTACTGTGAGAGTGCCTTCCCTGGAGCAGGATCTTGGACCCACACCTGTGTGCACCTAGACACAGGGTGACAAGTGGGGTTTTTCTCCCCACAAGTCTAAGTTATAATGCTTGCCAAGAAGGAAGCAAAAGTTAGACACAGACAAAACCAGACAAAGTTTC
Source organism: Glaucomys volans (assembly GCA_020662805.1). Lineage (NCBI taxonomy): Eukaryota > Metazoa > Chordata > Mammalia > Rodentia > Sciuridae > Glaucomys > Glaucomys volans. The sequence goes on from JAJEJO010000404.1 coordinate 516,165, forward strand.
TCTCTGGACTTAGGTTATGTGCCTGGGAGTGGGGCAATAGCTGGGATCATGGAGTTGCTCAAAGCCATCTTAGCCCACCCCTACAGGTGAAGAAGTGGGACTAGAGTTCTTTCCCTGTCTACTTAGTGGCAGGCATCTGTGTGTGGCACTGTCAGCAAGGGGTGGTAGGAACATATGGGAGATGGCCCTCAGTCCTGGCACTGGAATGAATCCATACACAACTGGCCATGTCCCTGGACTCAGAGAGCAATCTCCCTGATATCCCAATTACTGAGATCAGTGCCCTCCATTCCCCTATATGTCACAACACCTGTCCCCCACAGGGTACCCATCAGATTTGAGTCAGTACTCTACTGGACCAGCTTTGGTTTCTGAGGCAGCTAAAGCTAAGCCAGTGCTGTGGGATGCATCCTGGACATGGGAACATGCAAGGGTTTCTGACCCTTAGAGCAGTCTGAGTTCAGATAATAGTTCCCTTCTCAAGATGCCTCCCAGGTACAGAACCTGGTAGTTTGCTGAGGGATGATGTAAATCCTTTCTAAAGCAAGGTTCCTGCACAGAGTTGTTACTCATCTAAGTAGGATGCAAGCCAATGAAAACTGTCGGAATTCCCAATAGCTAGGATTGACAACATCCACACTTGAACTCTCACCTTTACCTCTATAGTGGGAAGACCTCCCCTCCCCAGGTCATGGATCCAGATGGAAGGTGTCAGGATATTTCGTTTCAATATTACTATTCCAGCTTTCTGAATGTTTCCAGGTTCTATCTTACTGATTTCCAGTGTTCTGGTGATCACTCATCTCACAGTGCAGCCATATAGCTGTTGTTTTAACTCTTTGTGGAGGAACAGGTGAGTTCTAAATGCCTCTATTTAGCTATTAGAAACCTATAATGCCAATTTTAGGGATATTGACAACAAAGAGAATAATTCTTCTCAAATATATTCTCTGTAACCAGATGGCATTCCAAGTGAGCACTGAGTATGTAATGTGACAAAAGTTCTAATGTAAGTGTGTTTTGGAGTACCTGAATGAGAGGACAAATGATCAGGTCTTGTAGATCATGTTAAGAAGATAACCATTGGTTTGCTTTGCTTTGCTTTGTTTTGTTTTTTTAAATCAAGGTAAGTGAAAAATGTGCATGGGACATAATGGAAAAACACAGACTATATAGTTGGGAAATAACACTCTGGCAACAGCATAGATGGGTTGAAATGGATCCAATCACCATGCCTGTATTCCCAGCTACTCAGGAGACTGAAGGAGAAAATTGCAAGTTTGAGGCTCATCTGAGCACCTTAGCAAGACCCTTTGTCTCAAAAGGGGGTGGGAGGTGTAATTCATTGGTGAAGTGCTTGTTTAGTATGCACAAGGCCTTGGTTTCAATCCCAGAACTATTAAAAATAGGAAAAGTAAAAAATTTTGGTGAGTAGGACAGTTAACTGCCTTCAGCTAAGATAAATATAAGATGAATGAGGATTGAAAATCAAGTGTTGTGCTTTTTTTTGTAGAGTTCTTTGCTTTCACGTGTGTGTATGAAACTATTTGACCTTTAATCTTTTAGAACATTGTTATAATTCCCCTTTCACCATTGTGCAAGGTCAAGGTGATGCTGATTTCAGGTTTTCAGGAGGTACTTTAAATTCAGTGGTTCTTGAGGGACCAGGATGCAGCTCAAGAGTGAAGATGTAAGTCTCCTTTATGATTTTTCCATTGTGGCTTTTCTGACCTAAAAGACTGACAGGAGAAGATAATTTAAAAATGACTTATTATAAAAAATACAAAATGACTTCCCCAGAAAGAATGCTGTAGTCAACATTTTAGACACCCAAAGAAGAATGGAAGGTATAGTATTCCAGTTACAGAAGAAGGCATAGAAGTCAAACATGGGTCAACTACATAGTAAATTTCTCTTGTATTTCTTCTGAAAATGACATAACATAGCATTGATCAGGTAATCTTAAGATTGCTGGCCGACCCAGGGGCATCATGTTTGACCCTGTGAATTTTCTACCTCAATCTCTCCTTTATTAAATAGTGATGGTTTTCTGGGTGTGGGATTTCTTTTGGGGCAATAAATGTTCCGCTCTCTGGAACTAGATAGTGTGAAGGTTGCAATACATTGTGAACATATTCAATGTATGCAATTGCACACTGAAAATGATTAAAATGGTCAATTTTATTTGTATTTTACTATACATACAAATAAAGCTTATAAAATAAAGCCATTCCATTTGTTTAACTAAACTTTAAAGGGTCTAAAATGTTACCCATGGGCATGATCACAAAGTAAACTTAAATCGTGTTAGGTATCTATATAAACACAAGCTTTTCAGATTAGAGAACAGACCTTTTTGTTTATATACACAATATATAAGTACTAGATGCCTTAGTCTCCCATGGATCAATGCACTGAGAGTCAAATATCATCTCTACATGCAGTGGGGTCATACCACAGAAGAAAATCTCCAAAATGTAAAGGACTCAGAATGTAGAGAGGAGCTGCTGGTATACCTCTGGCTATTCCCTCCCACCTCCCACACACACCCCAAGATGTAGACAGACTTTATCTTTCACTCTGGGATGTCAACATATTCTCTAATCCTCTCTTGATGAGGAAAAGTTCTCTACCTGAGATTCCAGCAAGTGTCCAGAGAGATGAGGGAGGTGCTCTAGACTCTGACCCCTAGGCTCTGAATAAATGGCTCTTGGGGAGAAGTTCTCTAGGTTTAGATATTCTCTATCTTTACATTCTTCTCATTTCCATCATTCAGAAGAAATGGGGGGGACCCCAGCAACAACACTACCAAAAAGAAGGAAAAAATCTATAGCACCAATTTTGCTTCTATCTCCATATTTTTCTTGTCTGAACACTGCCAGGGAATTTATTACCTTCTGTGGCTGCTGTTCCATCCTTTAGCCTAATTTTTCTCTTGGATATATATGCTTTTATATATATATACACACACACATATGCATCCTTGTGATTATAGAATTATAGGTATAGAAAAATAGAGAGCTCGTGGAAATAACAATTACAGAAGTATGATATTTAATTGTATTTAACATACAGATAAATATTAGCAATTTCTAGTATCTAATACAAAGACTAGTACTTTGTAACTTAATGGAATAACTGCTTAATATGACCCTAAATCCAAATACCATGCAAAGTTTTATTTTACTTGTTTCATTTCACCATAAACATGTTAATGAAATACAGAGGTTATTTGGCTTCAAAGTTTTATTTCTGCTCAAGGCATAATAGACTTCACAATTTTACTTTGAAAATATGAGCAATATATTTGTCTTTGAAAAGTCTAACCCAAAATGCAAATTTTAGCAGAGTTCTGAATTCATTTTTTTTTTTTTTTTTTTTTTTAAGGATGAAGAGGGGTTGAGGGTATAGCTCAGTGACAGAGCTCATGCTTAACTTGTGTGAAGCCATGGGTACAGTCCCTGGGGAGAGGATGGGGGAGAAAAAGGAAAGTAAAGAGTGGCACTATACCAGTAAGAAAAACAACAAAATTAGTAAACAGACAATTTGAGTCAGAAGAACTATTCAACATTCTAGGTCACTTCTCTTTGTAGAGGTAGTGTCCACACCCAAGTTGAGGTTAGGATTATAGGACACATGCCTAGAATTCTGAATTAGGATTCTAGATTGAAGATTGCTTTTTAGAGTTCTTGTTTCTTTCTGATATTTCTCTCACCCTGGAGACATGTCAGACAGAAGTGGGGACACCTGACACCTTGGCATGGTCTCAGGACTTGAGTGATAACACTTTCCCTGGCTGAACTACTTTTGTTCTACTTACATTTGAGACTGCTTTATCATGGAAAGACGATGAGCTTTCTAGGATGCCCAATTCCTGACCTAGATGTTCCTCTTCCTTAAGTGAATAAACTTGTATATATAAGATGTAAAAGGGACAGAGATTGTCAGGAGTGCAATGCTTGCTTATGGTGAGAACAGACCAATTAAAATGATTTAGACTAGATAAAAAGAAGTAAGCAGGCCTTGACTGAAGTATGCAGGATTGTGATGTGTATAATAAGAACTGTGCATACTCTCTACTCTCTGGCCTAAAGTCATAGATTAGTAAAATCTTAGCAATCCATGAGAAAAAAGTACTTCTAGGTCATTTATTAGCTAGTCTCACAACTAACATTTTCCCTACTTTTAAGGTCATGAGGAAAGATACTAAGTGCTCCAGTGATCTTCAAAGTCAGAATAAACTGGGACAATGAGAGGGGGAATGGGGCTGTTTTAAAGGACCAACACATAAATAAGAAGACTGAATTACTTCCTAAGCAAAGTTGTTTGTGGTCTATATATAAAATCTCATTTAATTCTCACAATTTTCTTTAGAAATGGAAAATCCAAAGCAAATATCCTTTTATGGATGAAATTTGTAACTTATCATAAGAGAAATGTTTTCACCCAAGGTGCCTCAACCATTATGCTGTAGAAATAAAATACTAATATAGGTCAGTTTGAAGACCAGATCTAGGATCTTTAACATTGAATATTAACAAATGAGCTGTGGTTCAGGCTCCAATTTGAATTGTCCCCACATGGTAAGATACTCAGTGGCCCAGAGTGAAACTACATAGTCATCTGGAAATTGAACAATATTCCTTTGATAAGTGGGAATCAATCACTGAGAGCTTAAGAGGGAACCCCGTTTAAGATTGAATTATAAAATTTAAAATTTTCTGATCACTTCCCTAAGAGTATGCTACCATTCCTTCCTAGTATTAGACCATACATTTTGTCTATAGACCTGATCGAACATCAAGATTAATTCTATGATTTATACTTCAATCTCTCATCTACTGGACTTAAAGTCTGTGAGGGACTAAGCCTGCATCTGTTGGCTTAACCATTGTGTTTCTAGCTTTCAGCATATTTCTTTGTATATATAACTTCCTAGTACATATTTTTTTAATAAAAGAAATAATAGCTTTTTAAAGGAGAAAATGAAAACTTTAACAAAATAAATTATTTTTAATAATGGAGGAAAGTAACAAAGCATAAGTAATAAGGCATGTCAAGAAAGGGAGTCTTCCTTGGCTAGCTTTCTTTTTATTCCACATAAATGTCATTGATAATACATTGAGTCCAAAGTAGTTATTTTATTAATAGCTGCTCTGCTAAAGGAAAGGTTACAGAGCTTCCTTATCAGTCAGTGGTGTATCATCTCTGTGTCTGGAAGTGTCTGCAGAGGAAGAAGTGAAAGCAAGTAGCCTAAAATCTATTTACTCTTTACCAGGAAACAGAGAAAGACAGGTGATCCCATCTCCTATCCTTGACAGCATAATAACTGAGCGTATGAGCAAATAGGCTAATAATATCTGTTAGGAAAGGGGTTCTCATCCATAGAGTGAAGATGGCTCTGGCTAAAGGCAGCTTGTAACAGGAAAAGAAGAGAATGCGAAATTGTCATTTATGAATCTGAGACAGGCCTTCCTGGACAGTATCCCCGATGCCTGGGTATAAAATGGAGATTACTGATAAACCTAATGACATCTACTGTGTAAGACGATAGCCACTGTCTGTAAGTGAAAGTGTGTAGGCAGGGACGGGCAGGACTGAGGAGTCGCCTTGAGTTCCTAAACCTCTGTCTGCTGCTCCCAAGTATCTTGACAGTCAGCTTTCTGGATATTATTTAATATATAGGTTCATTTTCAATTCATATATGTGTTTTAATGTGACCCTCTTTTTTTCCTAAGCATATTTCACTTGGAGGTGTCCATGTGAAATATTAGTGACCCTGGCCAAAGACATTAAAGAACAAAACAAAATTCTTCCAAGAAATATTTTGCTTACTTGACAAAACAAGATATACTACCTGGAAAGTATCTTTGTTCCTACCTCTGTTTTCCTATGTGGTTGTGATCCCTAAAGCAAGTGCTGTCTTGTTACCATAAGGAAATAGAATACTAATAAAGAGTCTAACTTTGAAACAGGAATCAACCTTGAGTACAAAAGCTGTTGGCATAATGCCAACTGCCATGCCGCTCTGGAATATTCAGCAAACCTCTATTTAAGTGTGTTCGGCCTCCTTTCTGTTACTTGCAACCAGCTGAAAAGCATCCCTAATTTAGAGTACATACTTAAATGCTTTGAATCATCCCAGTAAATGTTTTGGAAGCTTAAATCAGTTTCAAAGTGCTGTAGATATGAGCTCTCAATAAACCCATGTGATTGGAAACCTTCAAGATAATCCAGGTGTCTGTAATAAAAGGCACAACCACAAATAAGACAGTGATTTCCTTAATTACACTTTTCAACATCTTTATCCACTGAATGGCTGGTTAATTCACACAATTCCCTACACATGGCAGCCCTTTGAGCTTCCAAGGGATCCCACCCTGACAAACTCAGGAAATGAAAAAGCTCTCAGAGACCTCTTATTAAATCTTGATAGTCACACCAAACATACTTTACAGGATGAGAACTTTAAACTTCATTTCTTTTTCCACAATAGCTTGAAAATTCCTCAATAACTAACTCCATTTCTTCTCCCCGCCCCTTTAGTTCTCCATTTCATTATGCATGTTTGTAATCAGAAAAAAAGTTGATTTGATTCACCAGTGACTTGATACATATTTAAAATGATACAATGAATTCCTACCTCACTGGTGTCTTAAAGATTAAGAGACCATCTATTTACTGAAGATCCTTTTCCCCTTCATACTTGTAGAGATAAATGAGAAGCTGGTGGCCCAACTCGTGAATATTGTACTGTAATTAGTGCCTACCTCCCAAGCTGTTCACACAAAAGAGAAAAGGGGAAAGGCCATAGCATCAGAGAAGCTTAGGCAGAACTCCACTAATTTGTAAGTAACTGAATCAGAAAAGAAGCATAAATGACATCCCCAAATGACTGTATCATTATCTTCTCAGAAGTGCAAAAGGCACATTGTCTATTGTAGTAGGAAGCATTTATATGGAAATGAGGTGGCTCAGGAGCAAACACAGGGTTATTTTCTGCCTAGATATATTGACCCAGGTTCTGTTGTAGGGATCTCTATCCCTAATGGTCACTGAAATTTCAGAGAAGACCACAGTTATGCATGGTACAGAAGGAGCCCCAGGGGCTCTTACCTTGAAGTAATGATCAGCCAGCGTATCAGCCATACACCTTGAAAAATGCATTCCCACCACACAAGGGAAAGAAAATATAAATATAGTACAAAAGGATCACAGGATAAAAATCACCCAAGGGCTAGGGTTGTGGCTCAGTGGTAGAGCCCTTGCCTTGGGCATGTGAGGCACTGGGTTTGATCATCAGCACCACATATAAATAAATAAAATAAAGGCATTGTGTTCATCTACAGCTAAAAATATTAAAACAAAACAAAAGAAGCACCCAAACATTTTTGTGTTTTGAATACCTGGCTTTATGGAAGGTTTAAATGAGGAGAGATCTTAGAAGGCATCAATTTGAATGTCTTTATTTTATAAATAGAGCAAATGAAGAGGAATAACAGTATACATGATAGTAGCTAATGAACAGGAGAAGCCCTAGCCCTATGCTGGTTTTTCTTTCTTATAATTGTTATAGTACTTTCTCTTTCCAGTAAATGTTAAAACTATAACTTCTATGAGAATGGATCATATCATATACTGTGGAGCAAGTAAATATTACCTCTGAGATGGCTTTGCTGGAAGGATAGAAAATAGAGTAATTAACTATTTTAGCATCATAAATGTAATGGCCCTGGTCCTTCAGGAACGTTTGATAGCCCTGAGCTGCTGCCCTATCCTTCCTCTCACTCAGTGTGTTCTCATGGATTAGATCTAGCTTTGATTTTTTTTTTTCAGAGCTTTATCCAACTTATCTACAGCAACAGTAGTGTGCCTAATTGATCTAGATGCTAACTCCTATCCAACCTCTGTCAAACTTTTCTCAAATTCCTGTGTGATCTCCATGATCTACCACTATACCCAATTAGAAATTATTCCTTAGTGTGACAAGTGTGAGCCCAGATAAGAGTGGAATATATTCACAAAAGCACAGGAAGATCACATCTCACCTGGACTGACCTCAATTCGTCAACTATATTACAGACTTCATAATTTGATGCATGTTGGTTCCACAGCTTGGATCTCTAGTCAAGCACTGATTATCCATCCTCTTTAGACTGATTCTCTTCTTGCCATAAGAATGGCACTCATGGTCCATATTCATTATGCTACAAAGTAGTAATGACATTGTATGGAACTCTGTACGATCAACCTAGCTTTCCAATTCTTCCGAACATGATTGATCTGTAGTTGGGTGATTACAACTACAAGGACAATCTTACTTTCAATGGTCGCAGTATTCCTCCATATTCCATCCATACTTGTGAAGGGCTTGTGTTGATGACCTTCATAGAAATGATTGTTGCTTTTCTCATATCTATTCTTGTTTCTTAATAGGAGGGCTCTGATTTATTAAAAACTATGATATCCCAAGTAAAGGATTATCTTTCCTAGCCCCATTTTAGTTAGATCTATCTCTGCCTATTTTTTCTATCAGATAATAGGATATCAGGTTATGTGGACACTTCAGAAAGTCTTCAAAAGTGGGAAGAGAAATTGGAATGGGCTACTTCTGTTCTTAGAGATAACAGACACCAGCAATAGATACGTACATGGAGGAACAAGGCACAGTCAACAAGACAACTTCTGGGAGGAGATCATGAAGCCACACTTTCAGTTAGGAAGGAATCCCTGCAGCTTAGGCAGGGTTTACCTTTCCTCAGCAGGCTGTGATTATTTCCATGGCTGGTGAACAGAATGATTCCCTTTCTGTTTTCATTTTTAAAAAAAAGTTTTTCTTTGTTTCTTTATAAAGGTTTTTATCATTACCTTATAATTGTACACATTAGTGGGATCTGTTTTTACATATTCATACATGCATACAATATAATTTGGTCAATTTTATTCCCCAGTGCCTCTCCTTTGCCATTCTTTGTTTTCTGAGGGCATTTTGAAGCATGATAATACTGCTCTCTCCACCACCCCTATCATTTTATATAGAGCGTGTTGTGAAGAGAAAATTTAATTTTTATGGCTCAAAGGTAGCCCTATCTAGAATTAAAGAAGATAACTCTTCAGATAGAGAAGAGATGAAATTTTCAGGGTGGCTGTGTATGGGGTGAAAAAAGTCACCATGGCAGATAGCTTCTGGTCTATGATATACAGTAAATTATCTCCTGTGACCTTGTTAATAGAGCTGTGATCCTTATGACCACAAATCCATCTTGCCATCAGTAGGTTTTCCTCATCTTTAGACAACTTTTTATGGGTAGGGAAAAAAAGCAGTCATTTTTACTTTCCTTCCTGTTGCTAGTGATTACAATTACTTTACTTTCTCACTGAATTAACCCTGCCTCAGGTGTTCTCTTTTTTTTTTAAATCTAAACAAGTTCTCATATTCAACTGTACTCATAAATATGAAATTAACAACTTAATGATCATAATTTCCCATGTATATATCTGTTTCCATCTTGATGAACATTGCTACAATTATATCATTTAACCTAATAAGTAAAGATGGGAGTTACCATGTACTCAAATTAGAAGCATAAAACAATAGGTAAATTGGAGTAAAATGATATTAATATAGTATTAGTGATTCAAATTTTCATTTCATACTATAAAGAACAAAGAACATATTATCATGTTACTGGTGGAAAATAACTATGTATTTGTGTGTCTCTCTTCTAGCTTTGCTTTAGACACAAAGTCTTCATACACAGAAGATAATTATCAATGATTACATGCATGCCATGTGCCAGTTTTTTTTTTTTTTTTTTTTTTTTTTGCATTCACAGATCTTTAAGGGTTTTTGTTCTTGTATTGTGTTATGGATTGTTAGACTGAACGTGAGAAGTTAAATAACTTCTAAATTACACATTTTATAATTTTGAAGGCAAAATAACAAGGTGACTTTTCTACTTAAATGTCTGTGTTCTTTTCGCTGCATTGGAATTATTACCTAGTAGAGGGATTATCACATCTTTGCTAAGACTAAATGATAGACTGCCATTTTTCAGATGGAGATGAAACGAAGAACTAGGCCTACACCTTGAGGTATCTTAGAAACCAGCACTCACACTGTGAGGAAGGAAGTTTGATCAAAGCTAAGTACATGGAATGTGCTGTTGGTAGAAACTTGGCTTGGCAGGCAGAGGTCTGAGATGGCCTACATGATCCCCACCATCTCATAATAACACCCTAGATAATACTGTCCCTTTGAGTCTTGGCAGAATCTAACAGAACATAGCAAAGATGATGGGATGGCACAGCCTTGGTTAAGTTACCTAATACAGCAAAGACAAGGGAATATCCATCCCATAATTGTGCTGTACTGTATAGGACTATCTTACCAGACTGGAGCAAAAAACTCTCCTACTGGCCTCAAAAAAGCCAGATACTGGAAGCAATGGGTGACTTCTAAGACCTGAGAGGTTTAGTGCTATAGTCACAAGGAAAGGAATTCTGTTTATAATCTAAATGAATTTGAAAGCAGGTATTTTCCCCAGTAAAGCCTCCAGAGGAGAACATAGTCCAGCTTACACCTTGACTGAAGACTTGGGAGATATTCAGCAGAGAATCAAGGTAGTCTTGACTGACTACAAATATTTATTTAACACATATTATGAGTTAACACATCTATCTGAGTTAACAAATATTGTTTGAAGCCACTAGATCTATGGTGACTTATGCAACAGTAGGAAATTAGTACAACCAGTGAAAGAGTTGTCATCAGGAGACCCAGTTCATTGCTCCAGAGGGACATGACAGGAGGACAGCACAGGATGGGACTTCTTCCCTGGAAGGACCAGGGTGCTAGACCACATGTCAACAAATGGGCTAGGAACAACGAAGGACTTGAGTTACCTGCAGAGGCCACAATGCATGGGTATGGATCCACAGCAAAGCAGGTAAGGAATTGAGGCAAATATTTGTTTCCTCAGCAATGTTTACTGATGAACATAACTGATAGGAGAATAAATAAACTGGAACAGATATATGAAGAAATTACCCAGAAAAGGAGATTTAAAAATACGGAAGAAAGGTGATAACATCTCTTGTTCCAGATCTGTGGGTCAGAAACTCTGGGAAGGGAGCCCAGCAATGCCTGCTTTCCCAAATCCTGCAGCTGCGAAATGCACACCAGGGTTGGTAAAGGCTAACAGATTAAACAGGTTCATGTTGACTCAAACAAGTGACAGGTTACGAAAAAAAAATTGTTAATCTTATCATCCTTGCGATACTATAAGAAAAAGAATATTCATTAAATATAGTATAGAAAACATAAGCAAGCCTAAAACTTTGCTAAAAGTAAACAGAATAAGCTTTAATCAAACCAGAGAGTAAAAAAGGGGATATGAGAAGATACTGAGTTTTCACTGTATTGTCACATTGCCATAAAACAATGAGCTAATGTATAAAGCAATATTTTTTCTTTTTGTCTGTATAGCATATAAGGGTTATCTCATTTTATAATACATCTTTGTTTTAAAATATCGCTGTTCTTTTGAGACCTGAAATTTTTCTTCTGCAATTTTTTGACACTTTAAATTGCCATGCATTCTTTGACATGTGTCAGAATAACAACAGATTGGAAACTTTCCAAAATGCAGGCATAATTAATGAATTCAACTGATAGAATATGTAAAGTCAAAAGAGTAGATATTTCCTTCACACATGCTGGTCCAACAAAATGTCAGATTCACTTTGTTTCAGTACTTGCTTAATATCAAAGATTAAAAGTACATGACCTCTTGAATAACTTCTAAGTGCTGATTTTTACTTCTGCCTGTGTTGAATAATTCTCACACTTTAAAGATAATCCATTCTGAAGGTACATTTTTAAATCTTGAAATTAGGCAACTACTGGCAATAAAGTTAATCAAGTGTTAGAAAGTAAAAACTAGAAAAAAACTTGCATCATTAAGTTCACAAAACCACTTTTATATAATTTATGTAAATACCTCTTTAATGTTAAAAATCAGAAGATGTGCATTTGGAATTCTTTCTGTAGAATTCAGTATTTTGAATATTAGAAAATGCTGCTTCTCCCAGCTCTTGCTTCATTCTCAAGGAAAAAATATTTGCCAATTTCCCTCACGTAGGCCTTTTTTTGAGAAAATCGATTCCTGGTTGTAATTTTGCTTTAATGGTATCACCACAACATTGTGCCATGCCCAGATTCCTATGTGGAAGCCTTAACCCCTAGTTGGATTACATTTAGATACAGAAAAGGTAATTAAGGTTAAAAAAGGTCACTGGAGCCAGGTCCTCACCCAATAGGGCTCATGCCTTTATAAGCAGAAGACATCAGAGCTCTTTCTCCATGAGTATGCAGGGAAAGGCCAGGTGAGTATGTACCAGGAAGGTACCATCTTCCAAGGGGAGAGACCTCAGAATGTAATCAGCACTGCCTTCTTCTGTGTGGTGGACTTGCAGCCTCTGTAACTGAAAAAAATAAGTTTGTTATATAAGCCACCCAGTCTGTGATATTTTGGGATGGCAACATTAGCTGACTAATACAGGTACTCATACATTAATTTGCCTAAATAATGTCTGATAGAAAGAAGGGAAGGTGCTTAAGAGATACTTGTTGAATGAAGGAATAAACTCAGGGATTTTTCAATATTTAATATAACCTTGGATGTCTTAACTTCTGTCTCGGGGACATAGTGTTTATACAAATCAATCCATGAATGCCATTTTCTGCTGGTTTGCAAACTGTTCACATTTGTGTTTTGTGAATGTAAACTGTTTATTGTGCATAGTAAATACTTATAATGTGAAATCATTTTTATATCATTTAAAGTGTAAGTAAAATGGAACAAATTAATAGAATCACCCTTGACATGCATTGAGATGTAAATTAGGTTTCAGGGCAACATTGTTCAAAGGGCAGAATTCCAGTGCAGAACTGATCTTTAAAGACAAAATCTTAATTACCTATAGGAACAGGTGTGGGCCCCTGGACAACAATGTAATTTATTGTCAATTTATCAACTTGGTTTTTTATACCAGAAGCTAAGGCAGTGACTTTCTTTTAGGGTCCATTAGGCCTAACACTTAAATTTCATGCCCTATGTGATAGAAAAGAAGCTAGGAAATGTGAGCATGTGGTTAGTAGTAGAAGACTCTGCTGCATGTTCAGTCTTCAGTTTCAAGTGTTGAGTGATTGTTTATTTAATTTACTGTGGTTCCAAATACTATACCAGAGTTTGCTCAACAAAATATTTCACGGATTTAGTAAAAGAAATTAGAGATAATAGGGAAAATGTTGCAGAGGTCAGAATAAACCAAAAATGATCTAAAGAGGCAGCAAGTCATATAAATCACTACAAGGATACTGATCCTCCAGTATCAAAGCTGGTGAAGCCCTGTAAGGACTTGGAAAGTTGTTTGGGGCAGCTGCCAAACTCCTATACCTGGAAATGCTGCTGGGGTACCAAGGGTTCTGCCACCCTTTCTTCTTCCAAATTGTTTAGCAGACCCTCTCACTGACAATGTAAACTAGAATTCACCTAGCAATAAATTCTGTGGACTCTTCCTTTCAAACTCTCAGCCCAATTCCTGCCTGAAATACACACAGAAGTAAAGACGTAAAAGAAAATTCCTGGTTATTAAATAGAAAATATGTGTGTGTATAACTCGCTTTATAATTGCTTATAGATCCATTTTGGCTTTGGCTTCCATGAAACACAGATACTTCTCCTCTTTGTTTCTTAACCTTGTTTTCCATATTCTATGAATATTAATAAAACCTACTGTGCTTTGATGAGTTGAAGGATTTTGATATTTAAATTCTTTCATATCTAAAATGCTGTGATTGCAAGAGTTTACCCTTGTCCTTGTCAGTAATTAAAATTTTCATCTGTAAAATGCAAATGTTCAATTTTAGGTAAAATTCCTTGATTAACCTGCATTGACAGCCTCCTGTGTAGACTAGAGAAAATCATTCCTTTTTCAAGGCTAGTGCTGATGTCCCTATCTCTGAAGAAAATGTTTTTAAAACATAAATGAGAAATTAAATGCCCAATAAAATATTTATGATATTTGAAAAGAGCTTATATTGCTCTTATTCTCAAGTTTTGTTTGAATTTAAGCTAATAATCATAGTATTTTATGAGCAGGCACTAATAGAATGCTACATTTTATATTCAGACTTTTCTTAAGCAATTAAAATACAATGTGATATTTATGAGAAAAATGATCCCATTTATATGATAACTAAAAATATAAAATAATTAAGAATTCACTTACCAAAAATGCATGGAAGCTAAATGAAGAAAACTTTCATATGCTGCTGGTCATAAACTTACTTGGAATCTCTGTAATAAAGGGTGCTTTTTCTCTGCGGCAACCCATAGATCTGAAAGCATATGGGAAAACTTACTAGCTCTCTCTTCTAAAGAAAAAATAACACAGTTGTCAATCTGACAAGTGAACAAAGAGAACCAATCACTTGTGGTTCTTATTGATGGAAAGTAAGAAACCAATGGCTGATCATGATATAACAGGTAGTTCCACATGGTGAGGCAGCCATAAGGGGTCTGCCAAGCTCTATGGTACTCTGGTTGACCTAAGGAAGTGTGCATGTGCAGCCAAGATTGGAAAGGAATCAGGCCACTCACATACTTGCTGACAAATTCCATGCAACCGTGTAGACAAAAATGTGAGTGTGACTGGTGGAACATAGAAGCTGTAGGAGACATTAAAAGTCTGAAATTTGTGTTTTCTCCATTGCTGACACATAGATCTATGAGCATATCAGAAACCTTATTAGCTCAAGTATCTGATCATAATCTCTGCCCAATTTTGACCAATTACTAATTGGGAGTTATGATCTATAGGAATGTTGACTTAAAAGTTTAAATATATTCAGAGGCTTACTAATATTCAACTAAAATTCAGAGTGTGTAGAAGAAAACTTCACTGGTTTTAGTCCATGAAAGTCATTAAATCATGAAATAAAAGCAACAGGAAACATAGCAAGGCCCCGAGAGGAGACTAGTAGAATCAGGTTTGCTATACTAGAGGGTCTACATGTCTGCTATTTAACTGAAAATTGAAACATGTAAGGAAACCAGTGTGACCTATATCCAAGGAAAAAAACTGTCAGTAGAAACTGTGTGTTGCGCCCATGTTGGAATTAGATGATAAAATTAAAAGGAGCAATTATAAATGTACTCAAAGAACTAAAGACTATGTTTAATGATAATATAAGTAAAATTATAAATGGAAATTATAAGGCAGAAAGCATAATAAAGGACACAAAAACTCCATTAGAGCAGATCAAAAATTTGGAATATAAGAAGGATCAGTAAACTTGATGATAGATGACTAGAAATTATCCAACCTACAAAGAAACAAAGAATATTGAAGATAGATGATCAGACCTCAACAACTTGTGGGACACTTACTATACCAACACATATTCATATACATACTATACATAGTGGAAGACCCAGAAGAATAGGAGATCTGAAAGAGGGAGAAAGAGATACATGAAGAAATCATGTATGCTACACTTCCAAATTTGAAGGAAGGCATCCATCTATAGGCTCAAGAAAAGGAGACTAAACAAAAGTATATTTACACCTGGACACGTCACAGCCAAATTGATGAAATCTAAAGCTGAAAAGATGTCCTGCTAAACTGCAACATAAAAATGACTTGTCATGTGCAGAAAGCAACAATATTATGTTAGCTGACTTCATCAAACACAATAGAGACCAGAAAAATGGAATTGCATTGTAAGTCTTAAAGATAGGAATAGGGGATTAAAAAAAGAGAACTCTATAGTTAGCACAATTACTTTTTAAAAGTGAAGGCAAAATAATGATACCCTCAGATAAGCAATTAAAAATAATATAGTTTTACACTATAATTATAGCTTATAATTATAGTCCAAAGTATAAGTATTTAAGTATCCCATGAATCAGTAAATGGGATATAAAAATAAAAAAAGTACAGGAATGATGGAACACACAGTGTTTTCCCCATTGATATTAAAAAAAGTGAGGCAAGTATTTCCACTCTCCCCCATTTCTACTCAAAAATATACTGATGGTCCTAGGTCTATCGTTAAAGGAAATAAAGTGCATGTTGATTGAAAAAGAAGATTAATGACCTGACCAAACGTATAAAAATGGGAAATTCTCAGGAAGCCTGTAAGTGATTTGAACTTCTAAGTGACTTTAACAAAGTCAAAGGAGACACGGTTAATATATGAAACTCAACTGCTTTTCTGTGTACTAGCACAAACAACTTGGAAATTACAATTAATGGGCTGGGAATGGAGTTCAGCAGAATCCTTGCCTAGCATGCACAAGATCCCAGGTCCCATTCATGGCACTGAAAAAATTCAACATAATTTTTAAATATAAATTTTAAACTATCATCAGCAGTCTAAACCACTTACATATACACACACACATATAAACATATATGCATACATAGCTGTCTCTTTGCAACTATGAGAGATTGGTTCTGAGACCCTCCAGACATCAAATCTATAGGTACTCATGTCACTTATATAAAATGGCATAACATTTGCATCTCATCTATGCACATCTTCCTGTATACTTTAACTCATCATAGATAAGTTATAACCCCAACAAAATGTAAATTCCATGTAAATATTTATCATACTGTATTGTTTAGGGAATAATAAGAAAAGTTTGTAGTGCTCAAATGATGCAGTTTTTCTGGGTTTTTTTTTTCCCCTCATTAGTGTGCCAAGGCAAGAGGTTTTTTTTTTTTTAATTGAGATTTTAATTTGCATATTAATAGGGTGCATTATGGTACTTTGATATCTGTGTACATGACATAATTAAGTCTGGATAATAAGCATGTCCATTCCTTCAAACATTCATCATTTTTATTTTTGGGGAATTTCATGTTTTTTCCTCATTTTGAAATATAGATTGTTTTAACTAATACTTACCGTACTGTGATATTGTACCTAATCTGTCTTGTTCTTCTATGAGATTGACTTATTAGTTTCCCCAAATGAGTGAGAACTTCTGATTTGGTTTCTTTCACTTACCATATATGTTGCTGAAGGTGATAAAATTTCATGTATTTGTTTGGCAGATAATATTTCATTATGTTTTTGTGCATATGTGTGTATATAAATAATTTTCTTTATACAATAATTCATTTGTGGGCCTTGTGTTGATTCTATATTTTAGCCTCTGTGAATAGTGCTGTCATAAACATGGGAGTAATGGTATCCTTTTGGTGTAATGATTTTGTATCCTTTGGACATTTACCTCTGAAATTGCTGGATCACAGGGAATCCTTGCGCTGTTCCCATGATGGCTATTCTAACTTATGCTCCCACCAACAGTATTTAACATTTATTTGTCCAGATCTACATACATCAACGTTTGTTATTTTTCATCTTTAACCACAGCTATTATAACAGGGATAAGACAATGCCTCATTGTTTTGATTTATCTTTCTCTTACAATTAGTGAGATTGAGCATTTATTCTTGCACTTGTTGGCCGTTTGTATGTTTTTGAGATATGTCTTTTAGTTCTTTAGGCCATTATTAAATTGGATTATTTAGGTTGGGGTAGGGTTTCAGTTTTTAGAGTTCATCGTATACTTTGGTTTTCTATCTGTTGTTGGATTAATAGTTCGTAAATATTTGCTCCCATTCTATAGGGTTTCTTAATTCTGTTATTTCCTGCGTTGTATAAAATGTTCTTAGTTTGATAGACTCCCATTTGTCTATTTTTACTTTGGTTTCCTATGTCTTTGGGATCCTATGTAATAAATGATTACACCAATATCTTGAAGTGTTTTGCCTACATTTTCTTACAGTCTTTTCATAGTGTCAGGTTTAACACTTAAATATTTTATCTATTTGGGGTTATTTGCATTCAAAGAGAGAAAGTAATCCAGTTTCATTCTTCTGCTTACATATATCCCATTTTGCCAGGGCCATTTAGTAAAGGGATTATGTTTTCCCCACTGTATGATTTTGGCCCTTTTTGCCAAAAATCAATTGGCTGTGTGAACACAGATTAATGTCTGGGTTCCCTATTCAGTTCCAATGGTCTATGTGTCTGTTTCTATGTCAGTAGCATACTGTTTCGGTTACTCTAGCTTTGCAGTATATTTTGAAGGCAGGTATTGTGATGGTTCCATCAAAATAATTATTATTACTACAATTGTTTTGCTCAGGTTCACATTGGCTATTCTGGGTCTTTTGTAGTGCCATATGAAGTTTAGAACTTGTTTTTATATTTCTGTAAAGAAAGTCATTGTCGACTTATTTTTTTGTTGTGCTGTTTTGTAGTTTACTGCATGCTGGCAAATGCTCTACTGCTGAGCTACATCCTTGCCTCAAGTCACTGGTATTTTGATGGAAATTACATTTAACCTATAGAGCACATTGGGTCATATTGTTATTTTAACAATATTAATCCTTCGAATCCAGGGAGACATGGTAATGCCTGCTCCTAATCCCAGTCACTCAGGAGACTGAGGCAGGAGGATTGCAAGTCTGAGGCCAGCCTTGGCAATTTAGTGAAATCCTGTCTCAAATAAAATTTAAAAAAATACATAGGACTGGAGATGCAGTTCAGTGATAGAGTGCCCCTTGGTTCAATGTCCAGTGAAGGAAAGAAGAAAATTTCTCTAATCTATGAATATGGGATATCTATTTTTTGTATTTTTTAATAATAATTCTTTTCACTATGATTTTATCATTTTTATTGTTGCTATCTTTTCCTTCCTGAGTTACATTTATTTCTAAATTTTCTTGTATTTTATTTGTAGCTACAGTGAATTGGATTGCTTTCCTAATTTCTTTTTCAGCAAGTTCATTATTGGTCCATAAAAATGCTATTCATTTGTATGTTGATTTTTTTGTATCCTGCAACTTGACTGATTTTATTTATAAGTTCTAACAGATTTTTGATGGAGTTTTCAAGTTTGCCTAAGTATAAAATCTTTTCATCTGCAAATACGAACAATTTACTTTCGTCCTTTCCCATTTGGATGCCCTTTCTTTCTCTTGCAAATTTATTCTTGGTAAGACTTCCAGTGCTCTCTTAAAGAAGAGTTAAATTGGACATTTTTTTTTTTTTTTTTGGTACTGGGGATTGAACCAGGGCACTCCGCCACTGAGTCACATGCCCAGCCCTATTTTGTATTTTATTAAGAGACAGGGTCTCACTGAGTTGCTTAGGGCCTCACTAAGTTGCTGAGGCTGGCTTTGAACTTGCGATCCTCCTGCCTCAGCCTCCCAAGTGCTGGGATTACAGGCATGCGCCACCGCGCCCGGCAAATTGGACATTCTTGTCTTGCTCCTATCTTAGAGGAAATGCTTTCAGCTTTCTCCCATTCAGTGTGATATTGGCTGTGAGTTTTTCATATACAGTGTCAAGTATATTTGAAATGTATTTCCTCTGTACCCGTAAAGGGATGTTGAATGTTATGTTTTTTCCTGCATCTATTGAAATGACCTATGGTTTTTATACTTAATTTCATTGATGTTATATCACATTTATTGAAATGCATATATTAAATCATCCTTGTATTCCTGGGATGAATCCCATTCAGTAATGGTGTCTGATCTTAAAAATGCGCTGCTGAATTAGGTTTGTTATTTTGCTGAAAATTTTTGAAACTATGTTCCTCTGGGATATACACATATAATTTTATTATATCTTTTGTCAGATTTTGATAGCCTAGTAAAACTGGCCTCATAAAAAGAGTTTTTGCAGATTTTCTTCCATTTCAATATTTTTGTAGTAGGTTAAGAAAATTGGAATTAGTTTTTTTTTTTAAATATTAATTCAGTAGTAAAGTCATCAGTTCCCGTACTTTCTTTCACTGGGAGACTTTTAATCATTGCTTCAATCTCATCACTAATTACAGGTCTTTTTGGATATTCTATTTCATCTTGATTCAGTTTTGGTAGCTAGCTTGTACATTCTGCAATTTATCCATTTCTTCTATGTTGTCCAGATTTCTTTTTAGAAGTTCATTGTTCATAGAAATTTCTTATGATCTTTTGTATCTTTGTGGTGTCGATTATAATGTCTCTTTATATTCTTTAATTGTATTTGGGTCTTCATTTATTATTTCCTAGCTAAAGTTTGTTAATTGCATTTATCCTTTCCAAAAACCAACTCTGTTTTATTGATCTTTTGTCTAAACAGGAACATGATATGATTCCATTGTTTTTTAAATTGTTGAGACTTGATTTGTGACCAAATATCATCTGTCATGGGTAATATTTTATGTGCTGATGGGAAGAATGTGCATTCTGCTACTTTTGCACAAAATGTTTATAAATTTCTCTTATGTCTTTTTGTCTATAATATAGTCTGGTGATGATTAATCTCTTCAGTATAATATAGTCCACCTGCTTCAACTCAAGATGTTTTTTAATTGATTTTCTGTGTGAATGATGTGTTCATTGTTGAGGTGTCCCAACTATTACTGCATTTGAGTCTGTCCCTCCTGTTAGATCTGATATTTGGTCTATGTATTTGAGTGGTTTGATGTTTGGTACATATATATTTACAATTGTTATCCTCTTGGTGATTTGATCCTGTTATTAATATTTAATGAAGTTTTGTGGTTTTTTTTAGTTTTTTATTTTTGTTAAGTCTCCTTTATCTGAGTGTAGCTACTGTGGCTCACTTTTGCTTTGCAACCTTTCAATTTTAGTCTGTGTATTTTCTCCAGGGAAGTTAATTTATGTAGACAGCACTTAGATAGCTCTTGTTTATGTTTATATCTTGGGTTTTTTTCCATCTATTCAGCCAGTTTGTCTTTGGATTGGTGAATTTAATCAATTCACATTCAAGCTTATTATTAATAGGTATGAACATCTGTC
>JAJEJO010000405.1:0-21358 GCA_020662805.1 Glaucomys volans
GGCAGGCGGTCGGGAGGTCTGGCGGCGGGTCCCTCCCTCAGCCCCACCCCGGGCCGCCGACCTGGTCCGGCTCCGATTCATAGTCGTCGTCCTCGGCGCTCACGGACATGGCCATGGCTCATGGTGGGCCCAGGCTCGCGCGCGCTGACATGGCTGGAGCGGCGCCGCCGCCGCCGCCCGCGGGGAGCAGGCTCGGCTCGCCCTGGCTCGGGCTCGGGCTCGGGCTCCCGCTGCCGCGAGGAGGGAGCCGCCGCGCGCCTCGCACGCCCGCGCGGGAGGGGGCGGGAGGGGCCGGCGCGGGGAGGGCCGGGGCGCTCATGCATATGCATGAGGCGAGCCAGGAAGGGGCTGGCCCCCCGGGCGGGCGGGCCAATGGCGCGGCTGCGGCGCTCGGGCCGCACACAAAGGGAACCCGGCCTGCGGTGACACGGGGGCGGGCCCGCCGAGGGCGGCCCCTCGCGGCCGGCGCGCGGGGACTGGGGCTGCGTGGGGGCGTGCCCCGCGCGCCGCGGGATGCACATGGGTGGCTGCACGCCGCCGCCGCTGCAACAGGAAATGCACGCCCGGCCTGGGGTGGGGTCTTTTGTGTAGTCCTGCGGGGCGTTGCACTGGAGCCCCCGGGCGCACGGGCTACCGGGTGACGGCCCAGCACGCGATGCCAGGCGCGGGTCTCTAGGCCCCCTGCAGCGGGCACACGGGCTATCGGGTTTGCACACGCTCCGGGAGCAGGACCTGATGCCTGCGAGTCTAAGCGTCCTCTACCCAGAGCCTACGGGCCGGCCTGACTGGATAAAATCCGAGGACCTGGCTCCCCGGACGCGGGTGGTTGGGCTAAGCGGCCCTCTGTACGTTGCCCCTCTGCCCTCAGGTTTGCGTTTCCAGGCGGAGATTCAACGTCAAACGTGGGGTGGTGCAGGCTCAAGCCCTCTGACTTGAAAGCTGTCAGAACGCCCGGACTCTGCCCTGAGGTGGTTCTTGGACAGGAACCTCGCTACCTTCCTCCTGTGCCTCAGGAGGGTTGAAGGCGCTGCAGACGAGAGCCCAGTGCTCCTAAGCCTGGCAGGTCCCATAGGCTGACCCGGAAGGTGTGGGTTTCTTAATTCTTAAACCGTAAAGGTTCCCTGTGCCTATTTCAAAAGCAGCCCACTCCTGCAGAAAAAAATCCAGATTGATCTTTATTCCAAAAGAAAGGAAGTCTATTCAACACTTATGCCAGCAATCCTTACTGTACAAGAGCTCATGACCCTCCGAATGGCAAATGCTGCTATATGAATCAAAACCATGGTTAAACACCACCTATGGAGCAGGATGACTTAGCTGGACAGATGGCACACATATCGTCCACCTGTCCATGGTGACAATAAATGTGCACACCTGGACCTACTCAGTTTCTCCACCTATGAAATGGGAAGGATTTATGGGAGAGATGGATAACCTCTGCAAGAGATCAGAGGCTATCCCAAGAATAAGTGTCAAATCTGGTGATCAACTCTGCAACAGCTATCCAACTGTTATTCATGCTTAGGCCCCTGGTCAAGAAATTCAGCGAACAAAAGAGACTGGCAGGCTGGTCATGGCCTGGACTTTCAAAAGAAGGAAGAATGTGTGTGCAGACCTTGTAAATGAAACTTGGGAGGCTTCTAACAGTTGGCAGGAGTGAATAAGCAGAGATGTCAGTTTTACTGAGTGGATTTAAGTCTCTCTGAAATTTATAACCCAATGACATTATGGAAAAAATCCCAGCACATTGCTCTTTACTGAAACATCTCTTCTGAATTTCCTTCCTAACCTCTTTTATTTTTCAAAATCCACTCAAAATTACAACAAAAACGGCAGCAAAAGAATATCACCCTTCCCAGAAAGGTAACCAACTTTTTAAATGTACTTTGTCTGGGATGAAGTCTATCTCTGAGCTCTTAGGGACCACTCCACCCAGGAGGAAGCCTTCTCAAGAAATTGGAAGGGTCTGATAAAATGCAAACCATTGGGCTGGGGGGCAGGGAACCAGCAGGCTCAAGGCCCTGGGTTCAATTCCCAGCACTACAAACAAAAATCAACTAACCAGGGGCTGTGGTTGTGGCTCAGAGGTAGAGTGCTTGCCTTGCACATGTGAGGCACTGGGTTTGATCCTCAGCAGCACATAAAAATAAATATAAAACAAAGGTTTCTACAACTAAAAAAAAATTTTAATTAAAAAGATATCAACTAACCATGCTTTCCCTTCATTATAGTTAGTCCAATCTTCAAGGGCACAGAGACATCCAGATGATATAATACATCATGAGAAAAGTCTGGAAGCAGGAATTTATCCCACAGGTCTCTCCTGTTACAAATCAGGAATGCAAATCTATTTAGTAGAATTGTCCTTTGAGGACTCTCAAAAGCTCACTCCCGTATTTAAGGCAGTAAAATGGCACTGGCACCGTTCTCAATGATCATGGTTCAAAGAAGAGAAAGGGAAAGTGTGGACAAACAGAAGCTGCAGAGAATATAAACACCTTCCCCACTGTTACAGCATTTCAGAGCTAGAAGAAGCCTTACCAGACACCTCCCAACTTCACGGGTAAGGAAATAGAGCCCCCCCCCAAAATTATGAAATAGCCCTCAAGCCCAGAGTCCCTATATAACACCATCCAGAGACAGCCGCCCTCCAGGAATCCAGGCAATAACAACAGCTAATAGTAACTAAGCAGGCTTAAGGGCCAGACCTGGCACTGCAATGATCATGATCTCATTTAAGCTCACAGGAAGATATGGTTTAAACCACCCTGTGAGCTGTGCACAGGTGCTCACCCACTTTACAGATAAGAAAACTGAGGCATGTTGCTGTTATGAAGTGAAAGGACCCGGATCTGACCCTGTGGGCCACCCCAGCTCTTCACCATGCCACTCTAGTGCCTCATGCCAGAGGCAAGAGTGGAGGATGCCAAATAAGAGCAATGTCATAATTGAAGTGACACACTCAGACTTTGCAAATTCTGTACTCTCCGTTCAAATCCAATTCTAAGGCGGGTTGGTATGGCATGGATGGCGAGCCTGTTGTCTGATCCGGCCAGGGTCAATGGTGGAACCAGGAAGCTATGATTAGGACTTGACAATGTGCTGGATCCTCTCCAAACATTAAGAAGGTGCCTGCCAGCCATTATCCTAACCTCCCACAAATCTTCTCTGTTACTGGCCCAAAGTTTCTTCCCTTCTCTATCTGCCTCCACCAAGTTTCCTTTAGTTAACTGGTACACACAGTTATGCAACATCTGTTTTGTACGGATAGCAGGAGGGACTCTATATAAAATACAAATTATGCTACCCCCTGCCTGGTGGGGGGTACAACTGCCACCTTAAAATGCTTTGTTTACACGGAGCCTTTGGCTGGTCCTTTGTGAGACCCCCTTGATCTCAACACAAGTGAACCTAAAGACTTAAAGCTCTCCCTGCTCACAGAGCCAAAACTTCCTGATGTTCTTAGAAAGAGCTCCCCAAAGCAGATGCCACCCAAGCAGTTGTGCTTGCCCTGAGCCAGGAGGATCCAGAACTTCCACCATGAGGTGAGGAAATAAACAAGAACAGATAGATGCCAAGTCCTCCTCGATCACAGGTGCCACCCACTTCCCTGCTTTCTCTCTGGATATCACTTAATTTTCTGGACTGCCAATCAGGTCGTG
The DNA here is from genome assembly GCA_020662805.1 of Glaucomys volans. Taxonomy (NCBI): domain Eukaryota; kingdom Metazoa; phylum Chordata; class Mammalia; order Rodentia; family Sciuridae; genus Glaucomys; species Glaucomys volans. Next base: position 3,663 of record JAJEJO010000405.1, read on the forward strand.
AGACCTGAGGAATGACCCCTGGTTGCCCAGAGGTTCTGTCCCGACAGCCTTGCCCCAAGGGCAGTGACAGACAATATGTTAAGATGAAAAGAGAGAAGAGGTAGTATGGTACCCGTAGCAGGGACGGTTGGATGCAGTATAGCCACGATATGGAACCCAAGGCAGCAGCCTCTATGCCCAGATTTATCATTGCACTTAAAAAGAAGTTACAGAAAAGTATGCACAAAATATATCATTTTATATTAAATATGCATCTATAATTATAATTCCATATATTCTGTAGATTCACATTTGGTATACATATGTGAATCTACAGTCAAACACCTGGAAACATCAACTCCAAATTCATTACAATGAAGAAAGAATTAGGGTCATGAATGAGGGTAAGACCAGAACTGGGAGTGACAGTACAGGAGGGTTTGGGTCTATGCAATGTTTCACTGCTCTTAATAATTCAGATGTTCATGAATTCTTTTTAATGTTACAATTAATAACAAGCCATCATATAGGTTTATTCATGTTCTACTTTATTTTTCTCATAAAAAAGGGAGGAAAGGCTGGGTGCAGTGGTGCACGCCTGTAATCCCAGAGGCTTGGGAGGCTGAGGCCCTAAACAATTTAGCAAGACCTGTCTCTAAATAAAACATAAAAAGGACTGAGGATGTGGCTCAGTGGTTAAGTGCCCCTGGGTTCAACTCTGGCACCAAAAAAAGAAAAAAAAAAAAAGAGGAGGAATTGAGAAACACATCACCATTTCCCTAAGGCTTTGTGCATCATCCCAAGGACGAGTGTCTCCCTCCGCTGGGACAACACAGTGTTTAGTTTACACTCCTCTAAGGCTCCCACTTTGGTTTGATCATAGTTACGTGCTTTGTTTTGTTTTTTCTTTGGTGCTAGGGATCGGACCCCGAACCTCCCACATGCTATGCACGTACTCTGCTGCTGAACTTTGGCCCCAGCCTGTGTAGTTATGCACATTCTGTCTTTCCAGTAGCCTGTAAATTAATGTTCCATCCCTTTTTATATATTCTTAAGTCCCAGGAAATTATAGTAAAACATCAATACATGTTTATGGATTTATTTTGAATAATAAACTGAAGAAATCATGTCAGTAACCACAAATTAAACTATGATGCCCAGTGAAGGGCTGTACCTCTGAGCCACTCCACCCTGACCCCCACCCCCAGCAGTCCCCATCCTCTCCTTGCCCCTAGAAAGGGCAGGGGCAAGGCAGACTGGTCAAAGCCCCACCCCCACCTGGACTGTGGGCTTCCTGAAGCCGGAGGGTCTCTCCAGTGTGTGTTTCCTTTCCTTGTACCCATGTCCCAAAGGTCACAGCCAAAGCTTGTGAACATTATTTTCCAGAGATTCAAGACAGGGAAAGAGAATGCATTCTCTTTGTGTCAAGCACGATGACTACCCTCCTGAGCCAATGAACACCATTTGCAAACCTGTCCCTCAGGAGGGGACAGAAATGACAGAGCACGCCTGCAGAAGACCACTTCCTGACACAAATCACAATTCGTGCTTAACAAGCAGTAGAGAATGCATTCTTCAGTTGTTTTACTATATTGTGCATTTGACTCTCTGTTCTTCGATAGGTTTTCCCCTGGCTTAACAGCAAAAGCAAAAAGTCTTTTGGGGAGTTGTTATTCCTCAAATCTCACAGGAGGAAGAGAAATTTTTGAATCTTATCTTGTAAGAAGTTAGGACAGTAGGGTTACCTGGATAAAACCTGAGAGGTTCACCTAAGTGCTATGACAGACCATGGGTTGTGGTGAATTCTATTAAGGAAATTGCTATCACTATATAATTGCTTTTTATATTCCCCCTGGAGAGTCATTCCATGAGCATTTAAAAACTTGTCCTGCAGGTCCCTCTATACAACTGAGCTTTCTTTTCAATGGGGGTTCCTCTCCTAATTATGTCTCCTCACATCACCGAATCAACCAATAAATATTTACGATAAAGGAAGATGTGTGACTATGCACAGGATGTTTTAAAAATCAACTCATTTAACAGGTGACTGGAATTGACCTGAGAAACGTTTCTCTACCATTCACCCCATTTCCGATGCCTTCTGTAACCTTAGAAAGTTACTTCCCTTCTTCATTCATTTCCCCACCAAATCCCACACCAAGGATGAATGCTCACATGATTTGAAAGAAACTAATGAGTTCACTTTAAAGTTCCCTCCAGATGCTGTGGGTGTGGCTGAGGGCAGAGGGAGAGGCCTCAGTTCCATCCCAAAACTATAAAGAAGGAAAGAAAGAAAAAAAATACATAAAATGTTTTTATATATATATATACACACATATATATTTACAGACCAAAGCTTTCCCTTGGTTTCCTTGCTAACTGGAATGCTCATCACAATGTCTTGCCTAACCACCCCAAAGAAAACCCTTGAAGAAACAGGATCGAAAATTCTATGGAACTTGGACTCAAACCAAAAGACTGACTGCAAAGATCACTGCAAACGGGACCACACAGGAGACAGTAAAGGAGCAGAATGTGAATAAAACATGCTGATCACTCACAGCCCAAAGGTGAGTGATCTCAAACGCTCATCAGCTGAGAAATGGATGTACCAAGCATGACCTGGCCCTGCATGGTCCAGCTCTAACCGGCAAGGCCACACTGACTTGTGCTACACACGGTGAGCCCTGAGGATGTGATCCTGAGGGAAAGAAGCCAGCTGCGGAGGACCATGTACTACACGATCCTGTGTCTATGAATGTCCACAGCAGGCGAATCCACCGAGGCAGAGAGCAGACCACGGGTGCCAGGGGACAGGGGAAGGGGGAGTAGGATGGATGGCTGATGGGTCTGGGGTTTCCTTTAGAGGGTGACGAAAATACCTGGATTTAGACAGAAATGTTTGTGCAACATTGAGAATGTACTAAATGCACCACAGTGTTTACTTTGAAATGGTTAATTTTATGTTAGGTAAATTTTGCTTCAAAAAGAGGCACTTTGTGTCTATACATATATATATACCTATCTATATATACATATGCATACATATATGTGTACATATATACACATATGTATATGTATGTATTGTGTATATATGTGTATGTACATACACATATATACACACATACACATATATACAATACATACATATACATATATACGTATACTTTTTTCTTCATCAGACACGTTTTCCCTAGCTTATTGGCTAAACGAGGCAAAACAAAAGTTATATTCAGGGGCTGGGATTGTGGTTCAGTGGTACAGTGCTTGCCTAGCATATGTGAGGCACTGGGTTCGATCCTCAGTACCACATAAAAAATAAATACATAAAATGAAGGTGTTGTGTCCATCTACAACCAAAAAAAATTTTTAAAACAGTTATATTCAAACTTGGGATGAGGATCAGCCTGATCCAGAGGCCTCCTCCACCCCCAGGTCTTTGAATGAACTTCCTTTGCTTTCCAAAGGTGGGGGTCATCTCCCTAGGGCTCTGTCAACACCATTCCCACTTCTATTCCCATTCCTGAAAGGAACCCAGCTAAGAAGGCTTACCTCTTAAAGAGCTGCTAACAGTCACTGTGGGGGGCTGGAAGGGGTCAGACTATACTTGCAGGGCTCAAATACACACAGGTCAGTACTGCTAGGAGCCAGGACAGGAGGACACACCCTCATACATGCACTCTTTCTTCACTTAACATTATTATGCTGAGTCTTTAAAAATGGCTCCAGTGGGCCAATTTGCCTCAACAAACTCCCCAGATCTATGAAAAACCATGAGTTCATCATGACAGTCAAAACAGAAAAATCCTCACCAATCTCATCTGTCACTATATGAAGCAGCCACTAAACTAACCCCTTTGAAAATTGGCATTTAAAGGTGAAAAAAAAAAAAATCAAACATGACTACTGCCTTTGCAGGAGGAAATATATTTTGGGGGTAACCCTGATCAATGAGGGAACACTCTGCAAAAGAATGTCCCCTGGGAGCTGGGGTTGTGGCTCAGTGGTAGAGCGCTTGCCAAGCATGTGTGAGGCACTGGGTTCGATCCTCAGCACTACATATAAATAAATGAATAAAATAAAGGTCTATCAATATCTAAAAAAATTTTTTTAAAAAGAATGTCCCCTAGCCGGGTGCGGTGGCACACGCCTGTAATCCCAGCACTTGGGAGGCTGAGGCAGGAGGATCGCGAGTTCAAAGCCAGCCTCAGCAACTTAGCGAGGCCCTAAGTAACTCAGTGAGACCCTGTCTCTAAATAAAATACAAAATGGGGCTGGGGATGTGGCTCAGTGGTGGAGTGCCCCTGGGTTCAATCCCTGGTACCAAAAAAAAAAAAAAAAAAGTACCCCCCCTTACACGGAAAAAAAAAAATATATTAAAAAAAGATTTTTTTGCATCTCCTAATATAATTACTGATAGAGGAAATAGTGATCAGTAAGTACTAAAGTCAGCGCCGGGAGCAGAGGCGTACACCCAAAATCCCAGAAGTGTGAGAGGGTAAGGCAGGAGGATCACAAGTTCAAGGTCAGTCTCAGCAACTGAGGGAGGCCTTAAGCAATTTAGCAAGATCCTGTCTTTGAAAAAAAAAAAAAGGCTGGAGGGGCTGTGGTTGTGACTCAGAGGTAGAGCGCTGGCCTAGCATGTGTGAGGCCCTGGGTTCAATCTCAGCACCACGTTAAAATAAACAAGTAAAATAAAGGTTTTGTGTCCATCTACACCTAACAAAACAAAACAAACAAACAAAAAAAACAAGTGGAATGGTGGGTCTGGGGTCTGGGGGAGGGATGGGGAACAGCGTGTGATGGGGACAGATCTTCCGCTTGGGAGATGGATAGTGGTGACAGTTCAATGTCAATGTACTTAATGAAGCTGAACCGCACACTAAAGATGGCTATGTTATGTGTACTTCACCACAATTTCTAAAAATGTGATAAAAAAGAAATAATAGTACCCCCCCAACACACTGCAAGAAAAACCAGTTGGGACTGCTCAGGCTCCTTCCCAGACCTGCTCCTGTCACCTCATCTGATAAACACTAAATGAGAGAGAAAAAGAAGCTACGTGGCAGAGAAATGAATAATAAAATAAAACTTCCTTTTATATGCAGGATTCCCTGGGAACCTCCTGGATGCTTCACTGCTGAGTTACTTGCATTGATATTTCCAGTGATTTCCAGCAAGTCTGACTGTCACTTAAACTCTTCAATGACTGTGTCCTTCCCTGTGGAATTCAGGATCCCTCCTCCCATCTATGCATTCACCTTCCCCACCTTTGGTAAATGAAGCCAAATTAGATAAAACCTTGGGGGCTGGGGTGCGTGCGGTTCAGTGGCAGAGTGCAGGAGTGGCAAGTTCATGCTCAGCATGCTCCAGGCCCAGGGTTCCATCCCCCGCACAGCAAAATCAATCAATCAATCTCCCCTGTCTTCACCCAGTCTTGCCCTTCTTGTCTTTAGGTCACATAAATTGGAAGGATGATCTAAAGGCATCATGTGGCCAGGCACACACCCATTTTCATGACAACTTATTTGCAATATAGTCGGCGTTTGATGACCCCCTCTCCAAAGTCTAAAGGACTGGTCTTTGTAATGGCAAATAATCACCTCTAGTGCCTGTGGGCTTTCTAATAACTTCATCAAAGGCAGAAACACTCAACATCTCAGTTGCTCTCCAAGAATTTGTCCCTGGCGTTATTCACACAGACAGGTGAGCAGGTTATCAGACTGAGAAAGAAATCCTTGTGTACAGACTTTAATTATAGGTTATTTCAGCTGAACTCTATCTTAAAGTTCCAATAACATGGTTCTAAAGGGTACAAATACCGGCTGGCTGAAAAATCACAGATGTGATAAGGTCTTTCCAAGTCCAGTAGGATAAAGGGAAATACCTCTGTTTGAGGGACAAAAGGGGCTAGGAAGTAAGAGATGCCTTCTTACTTCTCTTCCGATAAGTGTTCTTTTAGCAGCTGGCTGGGACTAGGACACAAAAGTTCAAGTACAGAGTAAGGTAAGTCACCAAAGAGGACACAGAAGCATTGGGGAAGCAGTGGAAAAAGAAGAGATGAAAATGATTTCACTTCATCTTTTAGAAACTCTAGGAAAATTTTGCTATTGTGTTCGTTCGTTCGTTCATTCATTCAAATGCCTCCCAGGCTTTGATGTTGTGAGCAATCTTGCATTAATAAGATATAAAATGGATAAGGAAAAGAGCTCCAGCCTCAAACGCTAGGGGGTGCTTAGGACAGTTACACTGACAGTGAACTAAAATACAGAGAACGTGGAAGTCGAGAGGGAAAAGGAATTGGGGAAATCTATCCACCAGGATCTTGCAAAAAATAGAGGGCTAATGTTATGGAGGAGAGTTAACAGAGGCTGAATTTCCTGAACATGAATGGGGTTAAAGGAAACCAACAGTGGCTGGTCCCCGAGCCTAGGGACAATGATGAGCCGTTACCTCCCCTTGCCCAGTGAGGAAGAGGAAGTGACTGTTAACAAACACACGAAAAGAGTTGAGGTCACATGGAAGAAGATGTGGTCTTCCATACTGGGAAAGTGTCAATCTACAATGATCCTACAAGAAGGAAGCTGGCATCTCCATCTCCTCCTACCTTCCCTCTCCAGCTGGTGCCTCCTGCCCACTGGCTGTGCCCAACCAGAAGCCAAAGACAGGGAAGCCCTTTGCTGCAGCCTACAGAGCAGGTGAAGGAGGAATTTGGCTGGGCCTGGAGTGGAGGAGTTTGTTCAAGGGGAAATGAGGAGGACTTTTTTTTTCTTTTTTTGGTAGGTGGCGGGGCATACCAGGGATTGAACTCAGGGGCACTCGGCCACTGTGCCACATCCCCAGCCCTATTTTGTATTTTATTTAGAGACAGGGTCTCACTGAGTTGCTTAGGGCCTCGCTAAGTTGCTGAGGCTGGCTTTGAACTAGAGATCCTCCCGCCTCAGCCTCTCGAGCTCCTGGGATGACAAGGGTACTCCACCACACCCAGCTATGTTTTTGAGAAGAGGTACAGTATGAGCAAAGAGAGGGGCAGGCAAGGAAATGGAAACTGTGGAGAATCAGGTTGTGCTGCAATAGGGGGAAGACAAGAGGCAATCCTGAGCTCCTACGGCAGAGCTCCAGCGGGTGACAGGGGCACTCAAGGATAGGCTCGGGACTCGGGACATGATTTTAAAGAAGATGGAGATTGGATAACAAGGTTAAGGGCTGACTGTGTTGGCCTCAGAAATTCCCACAGAGAATTCTCATCCTTGGGACCTCACAAGGTGACTATATTCAGACAACTTCACAGAGGTGATTAAGTTAGAATGAACTGATCAGAGTGCTTGGAACCCGTCCTGTTCATCCACCCCCAATATGCCAGCACCCTAAACCAGTCCAGACCTTGAGCCATGGTCCCCTAATAGGCCACCTGTTCTATGGTGCCCCAGCTTCAAACTGTTCTCAGTCTTCCTAGCTCAGAAGTGCTCCTCCACTGAGTCTTTCTATTCTCAGTCTTCAAGAAGTTTCGGTGCAGGGCCCAGGGAAGGGAAGAAGGGGGAATGAGCATAAAATGTCCCGCGTTCGAGTCCAGAGGACGAAAAGTCCCAGAGATGGCTGGTGGTGAAAGCCTCGCAGCTCAGTGAAGGTCAACACCAGCTAACTGTCCACCTGACGATGCTTAAAACGGAACTCTTATGCGTCATATACTTTATCACAATTCATAAAAATCACCTCTCCAAAAAATAATCTAATTCTATCCTTATTTGTGTGTCTGACATAAAAACTCTAAGTTCTGTGAGGACAAAGAATAAGCCTGGCCGGGCGCGGTGGCGCACGCCTGTAATCCAAGAGACTTGGGAGGCTGAGGCAGGAGGATCGCGAGTTCAAAGCCAGCCTCAGCAACTTAGCGAGGCCCTAAGCAACTCAGTGAGACCCTGTCTCTAAATAAAATACAAAATAGGGCTGGGGATGCGGCTCAGTGGCCGAGTGTCCCTGAGTTCAATCCCTGGTTCCAAGAAAAAAGAATAAGCCTGTTTCTTCTTCACACAATACCTAACCCAGGGTCATGTTTAGGTAAAGGCTAGTCACTCGGTTCATTTGGGAAGGAAGGCAGGCAATGAAGACTCACAGCTGGGAGCTGGGTTGTTGCTCAGTGGGAGAGCTCTGGCAGAGCATGAGTGAGGCACTGGGTTCCACCCTCAGCACCACATAAAAAAAATAAATAAAATAAAGGTATTGTGTCTATCTACAATTAAAAAGAAAAAAAGAATCGGCTGATTTTCTGAACTCTCAGCAGCTGCATTCTATAAAGTCTCAGCAAATGTTGCATTTGCAAACACCGGGCTGTCTCTCCAAGGGGAGATATGGAATGAGATGCCTTCCAGCCTCTGGTCCCAACATTTTCCTTAATCAATCAAGGCATAACCTTGTCTTTTGAGTTTCTGTTTGAAGGTGCCTTTTATTTTATTTTATTTTATTTTATTTTATTTTATTTTTTTGCGGTGCCGGGGATTGAATCCAGGGCCCTGTACTTGCAAGGCAGGCACTCTACCAACTGAGCTATATCCCCAGCCCTGAAGGTGCCTTTTAAATATATATTGCTGTCATTCCCTACATCTCCATCAACCAAGTCTTAAAGGAGGCTCACCTAACACCTGGCTTATCTGCACCACAGAACCTCCTTGCACTCAAGAACAACAGACCCCACCCCAGCACCATGGCCGGGGGGCATTTGAAATGGGGAACTCACCATCAACAACCAAAAAAAAAAAAAAACCCATAAAATTTTGAAAAATAGGGCACCTGGAAAAGGAGAGTTCTTTACAGTCAGAGGCCTGTCAGCAGAAGGCAGACACACTGCAACTCACGTCAGATGGTTCAAGTTCTCTCTCCATGCCACATCTGCGCGTGTCTGCAAGTGACTACAAGAGTGCTCTGGATGTTGATTTGGGGGCAACAGATACAGTTTATAAAGTATGTGAATTCACAAATATAAAATCCACAAATGATGAGCCTTGGCTATGCTTGAAAATAAGCCCCAACCTTGCTGATTCCAAGGCTAGAAATCTCACCTGAAGACAGCCAGCAGGTAAAGCCACTGCCCATCTTGCCTCAGTCTCACACATGCTGTGACTCCAGAGACTTCCGCTTTCTGGGTTCAGTTTACCCCACTAGAAGGGCCTGAAGAGGGTTTTTAAAATTATTATTATTTTTTTTTAGTTATTGTTGGACCTTTATTTATTTTTATACAGCACCAAGAACCGAACCCAATGCCTCTCACATGCTAGGCAAGTGCTCCACCGCTGAGCCACAACCCCGGCCCTGAAGAGCCTGGATGGGGCCCTGTCCATCAGACTTGCCAGCAGGTACAAAATAATATGGTTTCCCACTAATGAATCTGGAACTGGAGCTGCCACAGACCACCAGAGTCCTGAGTCTCAGCTCCTCAGAAACTGGGGCACTCCAGGGTGGCTCTGGGATGTCCCCTAATGGCACAGGTGATAGAGGCTTGGTCCCCAGCTTGGCACTGTGGGAAAGTGGTGGAAATTTTAAAGGGGCGTAGTGGGCAGTCTTCCAGTCACTGGACTATGCCCTTGAGGGGGACATTAGGACCTGGTCCCTTCCTCTCTCCCCCACGTCCAGCCATGAGGTAAATAGCTTTGCTCCACCATAGGCCAAAAGCAATGGGGACAAGTGATCAAGGCCTGGGACCTCCCAAACTATGAGCCAAAATAAACCATCCCTCTTTTTTTTTTTTTTTTGCAGTGCTGGGGATTGAACCCAGGGCCTTGGGCTTGCTAGGCAAGCACTCTACCAACTGAGCTATACCCCCAGCCCCTCATCCCTATTTTTTTTTTCTTTTTGGAACCAGGGATTGAACTCAGGGACACTCGGTCACTGAGCCACATCCCCAGCTCTATTTTGTATTTTATTTCGAGACAGGGTCTCACTGAGTTGCTAAGGGCCTCGCTAAGTTGCTGAGGCTGGCTTTGAACTCGCTTTGAACTCGCAATCCTCCTGACTCAGCCTCACCACGCCCGGGTCCTCATCCCTATTTTTTAAGGGGACAGTCTTGGTGTCTGTTACCCTCAGGGGAAGCTGACACGTGGGGTATCCCTTACCACCTTACCACCGACAACTTCCTTTCAACTGGATTTTTCTGTGGTTGATGTTCACATGTGAAGATCCTGCAGGGGATTGCAGATCAGGGGCCCCTCGCTGCCCCCTCCCAGAGTCGGCTTGCTTTACCTGCCCGCCTTAGCCCTCCTGGGCTCCTCCACTCTCACCTAGCCACTTCTGTCGTGTGTCTCTTCCCTGCATGTTGAACTACACAGCCCCTCTCAGAGGTTGCTCTCCGGAAAGACTCACAAGGCCTGTCCCACTCCCTGGAGGTTGCAAGGACAGGGCACCTGAAACCCCTGGCCCTTCACGCCCATTCCTCCTACCTAGACCCCACAGCACAGTATGTGTGGCCTTGGCCGCCTCAAGCCCCCAGGGGCACCCTCCCTCTGGAAGGGCCTGGGGCTTCTCCCTGCTGGGCCATTGTGGCAGGGAGGAAGGAGAAATGGCTTTTTAAACCAGTCCCCTCCCCCCAGGAAACAGCAGTCCATTTCAGCACAGCCATAACTGTTTCAAAGAAATGAAGCCATCGAAGCAGCCACCTGGGATCAAGGTTTGTACAGGCAAATTATAATCCAGGGACATGAGCTGTCTCTATGCCCTCCAACACCCTCTGGTGCTCCCTATTTCTATAGGAAGCTGGGGTGGGGGGCAGATTCAGGGTTGCCGGTTATCTGTAAACCATTATTCTGAAAAATTACAATAGTTACCACTGACTGTTGGCCTACTGCAGAGGCACATCACAGACAGCACCTCACAGGGATCCTGCCAGGATCATTCTCTGAGCCCCTTTAACAGATGAGTAAACTGAGTTTTAGACTTGCCCAAGACCAAATAGCCTGGTACATTTGACCACAAAGCAAGCACTTCCTGGTCATGCAAGAGAATGACCTGGAAGCTTTCAGGAAGCCCAGATTCCCAGGCCCCACTTCAAATCTAGTAGATCACAATGTTTGGGGCAGGTCCCACCCAGGAAGTGATATTTTTAAAACAAGGTTCCGGTGAAGTGGATGCCACCAGTCTGAGGACTGGTCATCATTAGACCACATGCCCTTCTAGGAAATGATGAGCCCTGAGTAGGGGACATTAAAGGGCAGCAACCGCCACCGTTGCCCTCCTCGTCAACTGTACATCGTCAACTTAATGACTCTGTGACAGGAATTGAGAGGAGGGCACAGTGTGAGACAGGAAGTACCCGGGGGCCTCTCACTGAATGATGTGCCTCCTCTTCTGGGACAGGCTGCGTGTCTCATCTAAGGGACCCCAGCTGGATCAGGCCTCCCAGATCTCCCTGCCCCACTGCAGAGGAAGGGGAAGGGAAACACACCAAAACCACGGGTGGCCAGGGCAGCAGGGACGCATGTGGCTTCCTCCTACAGCCTGCAATGTCCCCATAAGAAAGCTGATCCAGTAACCACTGTCCCCACCACCCCTGTCAGAGTCCCTGTCCTATACACCCCGGCCCCTCTGCTCCTTGGCTCCAGAAAAACTGCCAATAGTTGAAATTCAGGTGGCACCTGGCTTGGCCAGAGTGACAATGGAGTAAGAAGCAGGCTGCCTCACTTGCCAGCAGCAGCCCTGGCCCAGCCCCCTCTCCTTCCTCAGTCCACTCCTTTGGGAGAAGCATCCAGCTGAGGAGCAGGTCAGCTTGCTAATAAGGCCAAGGTCAGAGGCCGGGCTTCAAATAAGCCAGGCTCCCTTGCTTTGACTCTGGGATCACAGACAGGCCCCGAAACTCCTGCCACCTGGTCATAAAAGGAAGCGGCCAGAGTGTAGACAGATCAAAACAAATCCAACGCCACTCCTGAAAGCAGCCAATCCAGTGAAGGGTGATGGATGGTGACTCAGTGGCATCTTGGATGTGAAGGACACTGCATCAGAAATGACCTCGGAGCCTAATCAGTTCCAGAAAAGGGCTTTGTTCTCCTGGGGGCAAGGTGGGAGATCAAAGCATTTCTTGCTAATCACCATTGGGCATTAATTACTTGTTAAGAAACCCGACCCTGAGCAGCACCCACTCCCACCCTGCATCCTGGCAGCCTCAAGAAGCACCCTTGATCTTTCAACCCAACCTGCATCAAATTGGGAGGAAACTGACTGCAACTCTGGGAACCCAGAGACCCCGGGTGGCCCAGGCAGCCAGTCGTTCAGTTACTTCTTCCTTTCCTGTTAACTTTTTAACCCCACCAGCCAGGAAGTGCATGAACATAATGCACTTCCCCTCCCCCCTTCCCGCCGCCACATTTCATCAGGTTCTCACAGAAACCATAACAGAAGCGGGCAGAGCCGGGACAAACGCCTCACTAAGCTGTGTGGCGTGAACGCATACCCATGAACCTCTCTGAGCTCCTCAGTCTCCTTGACTGGACTGGCCAAGATTATCCACCACCTAGCCTCACTGAGGGGATAAAGTAAAATCTAAAAACTGCATCTAAAACTTGGTGAAGGGCTGGAGGTGTAGCTCAGCAGGAAAGCACTTACCTAGCATGTGTGAGGCTCTGGTTCCATCCCCAGCACCACACACACACACAAAAAGAGACACACACACACACATACGCAAAACAATATGGTCTGTCCACGCAATGGAATATTATTTGGCCATAAGAGGAGGAAGGACTGGCCCGTGCTACATCAGGGTAAACCTTGAACACAAGAGGGGAAGTGAAAGAAGCCAGACACAAAAGCCACCTGGTGTATGAGTCCGTTTGTAAGAAATGTCCACAGCAGGCGAAGCCATGAATGAAGACAGAAAGTGGATCAGAGGCAGCAGGAGACCCAGAGGGAGGTGCCCAGTACTGACCAGGTTCCCTTTTCCTTTAGTGGTGCCGAGGGTGGAACGTGGGGCCTCACACACCCCAGGCAAGCGCTCTGCCACTGAGCGACACCCAGCCCCAACTGATGAGGTCTCTTTTAGGGGTTACAAACATGACAGCCACCTGACAGTAGATCATGGGGATGGTCACACAACTCTTTGAACATGCCAAGAGAACACTGAAAGCATTGGATCAGTGAATCCCACCTGTTTTATTATGCTAAAGAAAAAGTGCTGCTGGGCACCTCTGGCCTTCCCCCTCCCTCCTGCCATCCTCCCCCACCCAGTCCAAGGGCTCCCATTCCTGATTCCTCCCTGCGGCGCTAACTGACCAGACGGCAGCAGAGCCCCAGCAGAACCCACCCTCCCCAGGAATCCTAGTAAGTCCATGCTTCCAGAAGCCATCTTCCTGTTCTAAGCTTTTGGAGAAAAGGGAACAAAGGTTTGTTTTTAATACCTATAAAGCCCTTGGCGGTGGGCTAGGGTCTCAGCTCCAGATAGGGCCAGTTGTCCGCCTGAAGTGATTCCCCTCAGAGGTCCACTGGGGCCCCTCTATTAATTCTGAGATGGGTGGGGGTTAGGGTGGGCAACACACCTATGGCCCGGCTCCTTGGTTTCAGGATGCTGTGTCTGCAGGCAGACTGTGGTCTGAAAAACGGTCTTGTGCTATTCCAGCTAACCCCGCGCACCTCCACAAACTGGCGAGAGCGAAAGGCAGAAGATACAGAGGGGAAGCCCTTTCCATGCCCACCTCCACCTGAGGTCCCACTGAGCTTCAGAGAACTCACACCCACAAGTAATGGGCTCCTTTCCAGGCAATTCCACACCCAGAATATACCCTCTTAAGGAGATGATAAAAAAAGTGAATCATCTAGAATAGCACTATCCAAAAGTGATATAAGGTGAGCCATGTAGGTACTTCCAAAATTTTTTAGCCACATTTTAAAAAGATAAAAAGAAACAGAAGAAATTAATCATTTTTGGTTAAACCAATATGTCAGAAATACTGTCTTTTCAACTACGGTTGCAACTAAAAATACAGTGTGTACTTCATGACATTCCAGGTAAATGAGTAATCCTTTTGAACATAAGTATATCCCATGCAACATTTGGGATATACTTATGCAAAGAAAAAAAATTTATTGGTTTATCTAAAATTCACACATATTTATTGATTTATTTTTGTTGGTACTAGGGATTGAACCCACAACAGGCACTCTACTACAGGGATACACCCCCAACCTATTCTAATTCTTATTCTATTTGAAATAAGGTCCTCGCTAAGTTGCCCGGGTTGGCCTCAAACTTGCTATCCTCCTGCTGCAGCCTCCCAAGTACCTGGGATTACAAATTTAAGCCTAAACCTCTTCTTACACATGAGGAAATTCAGGTTCAGGAAGCTTATATAACTTGCCCACAAAAATGGCGAAGCTGAGTGTAGACAGATGGATGGTAGCTGGAACCTCCAGACACATCCCACCCAGCATGGCCTTTGGAAGGATGCACAGCAATACATCACTGTTTTCTCTGCCTGGTGGATTCTGAGGTGGACACCCACCTACCGTCAAGCACTTGGCTTGTCCCACTAAGTGACTTTACCTTTTTAGGCCTGAGTTCCCTTTTCTATAAAATGAAAGTCACTATGGTCCACAACCCCAGAACAGCTGGAGTTCAAACAAGACAAGGGATTAGACAGCAGCAACTTGCTCCTAATAAGTTTCAGTGATGTAAATGTTATTATTCTTCCTAGTTTCTTCTGTTTGATTATATATTTTTATGTTGGGCATTGATCAGTTAAATGAAGAGAAAGAAGTTACGTTCAAAAGAAAGGAAAACAGTCCATAGAGCAGCTGGATGGAAAGGAACACGTAAAGGAGAGTGAAAGAGAGGATTAAAATCCACTTAATGACCAAGTAAGACGCTGCTTCCCTGCAATTATCTAGGTAACCACCAGGAGGCACTGCTCACAGCTTTCACAGTTCCGTAAAAATGAGCCCTTTCACAAAAGAAACACTTGAGACGAACAAACATATCACTAAAATCATTCATGGTTAATTGGATGCTCTCTCCCAAGAGCCCCCTGTAAAAGATGTCAACATTCACAGAAGGGGTAAAAGGCAGTGGGAAATGGTCTCCCTGATGGGAGCAGTATGCATCTTACCTTTGGAGTCTTCTTTGGCCAACTGACCACAGGGACACCAGTGATGGCCAGATTGGGGTCGTCATCTGCATGTTCCTTCAGGACATTCTGTGGCCAAACAAAGGAGCCATATTAGCCTAGGGTGAGGGGAGGTTTTTGAAAGGGGCTTAAGGCTGGACCTAACCCAGCAGAAGACTAAAAAATCTTGACAAAAACAATCAGTGTCACCGCATGGTGGCACATGCCTGTAATCCCAGCACTTGGGAGACTGAGGCAGGAGGATCATGAGTTCAAAGCCAGCCTCAGCAACTTAGCGAGGCCCTAAGCAACTAAATAAATACAGAATAGGGCTGGGGATGCGGCTCGGTGGTCAAGTGCCCCTGGGTTTAATCCCCAGTACCAAAAAAAAAAAAAAAAAAAAAGAAAAATCAGTGCCTACCCACCACCATCCACTATACAATAAAAACCAAGTCACCAGAGTCCCCTGGGGTCCACAAAACACACAATATCCTCTGGGAGTAGTGGTGCATGCCTGTAATCCCAGTGGCTCAGGAAGCTGTGGCAGGAAGATCACAAGTTCGAGGCCAGCCTCAGCAACTTAGCAAGACCATCTTAAAATAAAAAATTAAAAAGGGCTGCGAGTGTCATTCAGAGGTTAAGTGCCCCTGGGTTCAATCTCTGGTACCAAAAAATAGAGACTGTAAGGATGGAATCCCTCAGACAAATGCTGGCAGAGAAGTGGCTGTGTTGGACACCTAGGAGGGGTCTCCCATGGAGCACTGTGTCCATTCCTTTGTGAATGA
Organism: Glaucomys volans; assembly: GCA_020662805.1. Taxonomy (NCBI): domain Eukaryota; kingdom Metazoa; phylum Chordata; class Mammalia; order Rodentia; family Sciuridae; genus Glaucomys; species Glaucomys volans. The sequence goes on from JAJEJO010000405.1 coordinate 19,498, forward strand.
GTTTAAGGTTCTGCATAGGTGACCAATTAGACCAGATTTTGGCCTTGTGTGCAGCTGACTTTCAAACCTCTTTCAGGTGTAAGATGCCATTCCACTGGGTTATCCCTAACTTGTGGCTCAGGTGACCAAGACTCAAAGAAAGGCTCAACAGACTGGGATGCCACCCCAGGCAGGGAAGGGCAGCATCCACAGGACACCAAGAAAAAAGTGTATAAGGACACTGGCCTGTCATTACACACCATGAATGCTGGACTGTACAAAAAGCATTTAAGAACATAGTAAACCACACATGAGCACTTAACAGGAACATCAGAGGAACCCGAGATAAATGTGGACAAAGATCATTTTAACTCACTTTCTCTAATCCACTTCACCAGAAATCACTCCAATTCATTTCTAACTGACTCTATTTACTGTTCTATTTTCTCAATTGTCATTTGGCTGCCTCATTTGTCAAGATGTGCCTAATAATATCTCAGACCATCATGAACAATTCCCTCCACTCCCCACAGGAGACGGCGACAGCACAGTGGTGGAGGTGCTGGCTCTAGGTCTCACTGTCTAGGTTCAAATCTCAGCCCAGGCACATACAGCTTTGTGGAAGCCCCTCAGTCAACACCAATGACATGTGAATGCTTGATTCCCTGGCATGTACCCAAGGCAGACAGCTTTAAATTCGCTTCCTGGAAAGCGAGTCACAAATCCCAAAGAAAAACCTGACCAGTGGTCCTCAAAACAGTCAACGTCCTCAAAAACAAGGAAAGGCTGAGAAATTGTCACAGTTGAGAAAAGCCTAAGGACACTAAATTCAAGAAGGTATCCTGGCACAGAAAGAGGACATTAGGTAAAAACTAGGAAATGTGCCTGCGATCCCAGTGACTCAGGAGGCCGAGGCAGGACGATCACAAGTTCAGCTAGCTTGGGCAACTGAGCAAGACCCTCCACAACTTAGCCAGACCCTGTACCAAATTAAAAAACAAAATGGGCGGAGGATGTGGCTGAGAGATGAGGCGCCCCTGGGTTCATCCCCGGTACCACGTACAGTTGCTCCTTGGTATCCATGGGGACTGGTTCCAAGAAGCCCCCTGGATACTAGAATCTATGAATGCTCAACTCCCTTATAAAAAGTGTAGTATTTGCACATAACTATACACATCCCCATACTTTATGCATTGATTTTTTGGTACCTGGGGAATGAACTCAGGGGCACTTTACCACTGAGCTACATTCCCAGCCCTTTATTAAAAATTTTTTTTATATTTTGAAACGGGATCTTGCTAAATTGCCCAGGCTGGCGTCAAATTTGCAATCCTCCTGCCTCAATCCCCCCAATCACTGGGATTACAGGCATGTATCACCATTGCCCAGGTCAACCTTCCATACTTTAAATTATCTCTAGATTATTTTAATACCTCATACAATGTAAATGTTATGTAAATAACTGTTACACAGTATTTTTTTATTTGTACTATTTTTTACTATTATATTTTTTAAAGCAGTTTTTAGTTGTGGACACATTTAATTTTTTTTTTTTTTTATGTCAATTTGGCTGCCATGGGTTTCTTTTCCAGCCCCTTTATTATATTTATTTATTTTTATGTGGTGCTGAGTTTCAAACCCAGTGCTTCACAGGTACCAGGCAAGCACTCTGTCATTACAACCACCCCAGCCCATATTTCATTTTTTATTCTCTTAACCTATTTTCAATACAAGACAGGCTGAATCCACACATGCAGAACATGCAGGTACAGGAGGCCAATGGTACATCGCTAAGGAATCAAGACCAGACATGAAGCCGGGTGTGGTGGCGCACCCCTGTAATCCAAGCGACTTGGGAGGCTGAGGCAGGAGGATTGCGAGT
>JAJEJO010000405.1:25946-73256 GCA_020662805.1 Glaucomys volans
ACACCTGTGGACCATGACGCAGGTATTCACACCTGTGGACCATGACGCAGGTATTCACATGCGTCCCCAGGGGCACTCAGCTACAGGATGGAAGGCACAGGGAATTCTGCCTCCCTCCAGAACTTTTGGTCTTAAAAGATGACACCTGTTTGGTTAATGTGTTTTTTTTTTTTTTTTGGCTGGGGATCAAAACCTGGGCCTCACATGCCAGGCAAGCATTCTACCACTGAGTCATATCCCCAGCCCAATAATGTACTCTTGATTTTCATATTATGTTTTCAGTTTGATATAAGAACAATACAACCAATCTCTATTTTGGTGTTAAGGAAAAGAACACTTGGGGCTGGGTTGTGGCTCAATGGTAGCGAGCCTGCTTGGCCCATGTGAGGAACTGGATTCAATCCTCAGCACCACATAAAAATAAATAATTAAAATAAAGGTATTGTGTCCATCTACAGCTAAATTTTTTTTTTTTTTTTTTTTGAGGTGCTGGGGATTGAACCCAGGGCCTTGTGCTTGCGAGGCAGGCACTCTACCAACTGAGCTATATCCCCAGCCCTAAAAAATATTTTTTTAAAAAAGAACACTTGGAAACAACGGCTCCTATCTCTTCAGCCCAATAATTCCGTGTAGCTCCATAATTTCCTGTAACCCACTTGATGTATATAGCTCTATAATTCCATGTAATAAGAAAGGTGGATGTAGCCGGGTACGGTAGCGCACACCTGTAATCCCAGCACTTGGGAGGCTGAGGCAGGAGGATCTCGAGTTCAAAGCCAGCCTCAGCAACTTAGCGAGGCCCTAAGCAACTCAGTGAAACCCTGTCTCTAAATAAAAATACAAAATAGGGCTGGGGATGTGGCTCAGTGGTGGAGTGCCCCTGGGTTCAATCCCCAATACCAAAAAAAAAGAAAGAAAGAAAGAAAGAAAGAAAGGCGGATGTGCTTGGTACAGTGGCTCATGTCTATAATTCCAGCAACTCAGGAGGCTGAGGCAGGAGAACTGCAAGCTTGAGGCCAGCCTCAGTAACTTAACAAGACCCTGTCTCAAAAAGGGCGAAGGATATGGCTCAGTGGTAAAGCACCCCTGGGTTCAATTCCTGGCACCAAAAGAAAAAAAAAAAAAGAAAGAAAGAAGGGTGGTTGTTCACAGTCAGTGGGAATTTCCACCCCAAGCAGACACTATGGCAGCCATAGGAGTGTGTCATCTTAGAAGGAGGATGTGCCATGGCATTATCTTTTCTTTTTTTAATATTTTTTAGATGTTGATAGACCTTTATTTTATTCTTTTATTTATATGTGGTGCTGAGAATCGAACCTGGTGCCTCACTCACGCATGCTAGGCAAGTGCTCTAACCACTGAGCCACAACCCCAGCCCCGGCATTATCTTAATGATCAGGCCTGATGCACTCATGGAACCAGATGCAGAATCACCTTGCCAAGAGGTATCTGACAATGTCCCTCCCACCTCCAGCCTCAGTGGTCTCTGTCCCCTCAGGCCCGAGTCCTTCACAAACCTTGCCATCTGTCCAGTTATTTATTTATTTGGTACCAGGGATTGAACTCAGCAAATCAAGTTGAAATGAGGTCATAATGGATTAGGCTGCACCTATCCAATGACGGGTCAATCATTGACAGCACACCGAGAAGACAGCCTCTACAGTCACTCAGCCCCTAGGGGAGATGGAAGTGATGCAGCTACAAGCCAAGGAGGACGGCCAGGGATGGCCTGTGGCCACTAGGAGCTAGAGAAGCCAAGGAAGAGACCCCCAAGAGCCTCTGGAGGGAGCGTGGCCCTAGCCACAAAGCAAGTACACTCAGGAGGCAGAGGCAGGAGGATCACAAGTTGGAGGCCAGCCTTGGCAATTTACTGAGAACCTGTCTCAAAAGATTAAAAGGGGGCTGGGGTTGCGGTTCAGTGGTAGAGCGCTTGCCTAGCACGTGTGAGGCACTGGGTTCGATTCTCAGCACCACATATAAATAAATGAATAAAATAAAGGTCTATCAACATCTAAAATATATTAAAAAAAAAAAATTAGGAGGGCTGGGGATATAGCTCAGTGGTGCAGTACCCCTGGGTCCAATCCCCAGCACCAAAACAGAACAAAAAGGAAGAAAGAAACCAAGCGCGACTCCTGATTTCCTGCTCTTCCCACTTCATACAGGCCAATTTCCTGACACCTCTGTCAGGTGTCTTTAAAGAAGGGAGGCACGGAAGACACCATGTGCCACCCCGTGTCCACAGAGAGGAAAGAGAATGGCTTTCTTAAAACTTTTGCAAAAATAATGGAATCTCCTTTCCTTTCATAAACCAAATTAAATAAGATGGTTACTTCAGCTTGAATCTAAATAAACACCAGTCTAGGCAAGTCACCAAGGTACTGTCTGCCCATAGTTTGAAGGGACAAACTCAACTTTCAAAAGCTCTGCCCACAAAAACAGAGGAAGACAGATTTATAGGTATGAACACAGAAGAGTTTTCAGGGAGAAAAAGAAATCACAGAGCAGTACAAAATAATTTTTTTTTGGGGGGGGAGGGTTACTATGGATTGAACCCAGGGGTTCTTAACCACTGAGCCACATCCCAGCCCATTTTTTAAAATCTTTTATTTAAAAACAGGATCTTGCTGAGTTGCTTAGAGCCTTGCTAAGTTGCTGAGGCTTAATTTGAACTCGAGATCCTCCTGCCTCGGCCTCCCCGACAGCTGAGATTACAGGCGTGCGCCATCGTGCCAGGTCACAAAAATAATTTTTAGAAGCAAATGTCAGAATTCAAAATGGAGTCACAATAAAATAGCCAGCACAGGTAAACCCACAGACAGAAACAGGGGTGACTTGGCAGTGGGAAGTGATCTCTATTGGGTATGGGATTCTGTCTGAGGTGATGAGAAGATTCTGGAACTAGACAGAGGTGATGGTTGCACTACATTGAGAATCGAAAGTACTTAACACCACCCAGCTGGATACTTAAAATGGTAAAACTTGTGTTAGCTCTATTTTCCTATGATTTAAAAAAAAAAAAATCACAAATGAAACAAAAAATGAGTTTTGGGTAAAAGCCAAAACTAGCCATGGAGGGACCGAGCTGGGGCAGAAAGAGCCCCTCCAGTCCTGGGGGCTCTGGTTGCCATGAGCCACCATGAGCAGCACCTCGGAGATTTGAGTAAGACAGAGAACAGGGGCTGCTCTTTGGAACACAAGCCAGAGATCAAAACTGGGAAATCATAATCGTGGGGGAGAACCACCTCTGGCCAGAAGCAGGAATCCCTCAACAGCAGCAGGGGAGGCGGCATGGGCAGTGAGTTCTGTCTCCAACCCACATTCCTGAGCTGTTTTTTTTCCCCTCAGTCTAGGTCAAAGAATCCCCAGCAGCTAAGAGAGAATAAAAGGGACCAGAGCTGGAAAGAAGGGGCTGCCCACTCTCTGTGACAACACTCCCCAGGTGAGTCCCAGGTTCAGTACCTCTCCAGGGTTTCTGGGATAGTAGGAGGTTGACGGCCTGTCCAGAGAACCAGGACCTCTGCTCCTGAAGACGACTAGACCCACTTCCCCCACACAGGCACTGGGCCACATAGCATTTAGATATTCGCAGAGCTTCTGTTTTCCTGGGGCCCTAAGGAGGGCTATCCACCCAGTTTACAAGCTCCTCAGCCTGAAAGAGCTGCTCGGATAATGCTCAGGAACATAAACCTCTCTGAAGACAGCGAAATTCAATAAATGAGCTAGGTGGCTAGGGTATGTGAAAAAGAGACTTTGCAAAACCATTGCTAAACAGCCAGTGACACTCAAGGAGGCAGTAGGGAGTGGTGAGGACTGGGACACACGGGGTCAGCTACTCCCTCTCCCTGGCAGTCAACCAGGAATGTGGACCAGGAGACTTATATGGCTCCCCATATTTCTTTCTTTTCTTCCTCTTTTTGGCACTATGGATTGAACCCAGGGGCACTTAACCACTGAGCCACATCCCCTGCCCGATTTTGTATTTGATTTAGAGACAGGGTCTCACTGAGTTGCTTAGGGTCTTGCTGAATGCTGAGGCTGGCTTTGAACTTGTGATCTTCCTGTCTCAGCCTCCTGAGCTCCTGGGATTATAGGCATGCACCAGGGCGCCTAGTCATATTTCTTAATGTTGGCAATTATTATTATTTTATTTATTTTTATGTGGTGCCAAGGATTAAACCCAGTGCCAGGCAAGCACTCTACCACTGAGCCCCAATCCCAGCCCTTTAATGTTAGTGATAATTTACAAAATGTTTCATACTCTGTAGGCAAATGCAATGCCTGGAGTCTGGATTTGGCCCAAGAGGTTGCCGATACGCAACTTGTGTTCTTGGACCAAATCTGTTGTTTGTTCTGCAGAGAAGCACAAGCAGCCACCTCGAGATATTCTCCCTGAATGTGGGTGACCTCTTGAGAAGTGAGAATATCTCTCTCTATATCCACTAAACCAAGCAGTATGGCGGCGGTGGGCACGCGCCCTCCTCACTCAACAGCATGTGTAGCCTAGGACCAGTTACTTTTTTTTTTGTGGGGGGAACCAGGGATTGAACTCAGGGGCACTCCACCACTGAGACACATCCCCAGCCCTATTTTGTATTTTATTTAGAGACAGGGTCTCACTGAGTTGCTCAGGGCCTCGCTAAGTTGCTGAGGCTGGCTTTGAACTCGCGATCCTCCTGCCTCAGCCTCCCGAGTCACTGGGATTACAGGCGTGCGCCACCGCACCCAGCGGGACCAGTCACTTTTAACCTCTCTTGTTCCTCCCCATCTGTAAGATGGGGATAATAAAAGTACCACCAAAGGTTGCTAGGAGGCTTAAGCAAGTTTACACATGGAAACACCTGCACTGCACGGTCACTGATGGAATCACACCCACAGTCATTGAGCTGTCACTGAACCACAGGGCAGGGCCCTGGGCTCCTTGCATTTTGCCTAAGCCCTGCCTGCCCCTAGGCCTCCTCCACACTCTCATGGGGTCTAGGCTGGATTCAATCTCAGAGATGCATCTGGAGGTACAGGTGAGGGCCTGAGTGGGGTGTGGGGGCAAGTCTCATTTCTAGAAAGAAATCTGACCACTGAGCTACCAGGAACAGGACACAAACAGATCAGATGCAAGAGGTATTTTAAAAACAATAATAAATAAGTAAAGGGATTTCCAAAAGCATGGATCATTTCTTCAGATGAATCAGTTTTTAAACCATTTGCAACATTTCGGGAACTCGATGCTATTCATTATTTTATGACTGATGAAAATACCTTGTTTTCATTTTAAAGGATCTCAGAAGTAAAAAAAGTAGCCACATGACAGAATCCTAAGGTTTCCTTTGGGAAAATCTAACATTAAAAAAAAGCACAGTTAGAGCCAGATACAGTGGCACGTGCCTGTAATCCCCATGTCTCAGAAGGCTGAGATAGGAGGATCTCAAGTTCAAGGACAGCCTCAGCAACTTAGAGCCTGTCTCAAAATAAAATTTCAAAAGCGCTAGGCATATAGTTCAGTGGAATCGTGTCCACCTAGCATACAGGTGGGCACGATTCCACCTGGTGATTTTGATCACCACAACCACAAATTTTTACAAAAGTACAGTCAGGAATGGGGGTGTAGGTCAGTGGCAGAGCTCCTGGGTGAGCAGGGTGGGAGGGGGTACGGATGACACATAGCAAAAGATTAGGGAATCTCACTCCAGGAATGAACTTAAGATCTCTTCATGTAGCATGTAAAATCTTACAAATTTTTGGAGGCTGGAGAGAGTCCATTATTTTCATAAAACCCTCAAAAGAGGTCGGCAGCCTTCAAAAGTCATGAATCAATGAGAGAGACCCATTCACAAGTAAAGATCTGCTCTGTGGGGGGCGGGCAGAGGAGGAGAGGAAAAGAGGGGTAATCAATTTCCATGCATGTATGAGTTTGTTGGGATGATCCACTACTGTGTAGAACCATTAAGCTCTAACTTTTTTTAAAAAAAGATCTGCTTGGTAAGGAGCTCTTTTACCTGAATTACAAGTTTTTAATTCCACAGTACCTGTATACGGGAAAATATCTGCTATTTAAAGTGAAGGACAGCCGGGCGTGGTGGCGCACGCCTGTAATCCAAGCGACTTGGGAGGCTGAGTCAGGAGGATCGAGAGTTCAAAGCCAGCCTCAGCAACTTAGCGAGGCCCTAAGCAACTCAGTGAGACCCTGTCTCTAAATAAAATACAAAAATAGGGCTGGGGATGCGGCTCAGTGGCCGAGTGTCCCTGAGTTCAAACCCTGGTTCCAAAAATAAATAAATAAATAAATAAAAAAATAAAGTGAAGGACAAAGGCTAGGGATGTGGCCCACTGGTTGAGCACCTACTTAGCACGCACAAGGCCCTGGGTTCAATCTCCAGCTGGCAAGAAATACAACAAAATAAATACAGTGAGGTTCAAGTGAGTGGTTCTGTAGAGCAGCACCCTCTACTGGAGTATCTGCCAGGCTACCTAATGTGGGTCCCCAGTCAGTGAGCCCCTCGAGGGCAGGAATAGTCATAATAGTTCTGTAGCCCAGGGCCCAACACAATGTTTCCTGAAAGAACAAATGAATGACCAATTCCTAAAGAGGCAAGTTCAATCTGTAGCCCCAGCAGGCAGGTGGCGTCCCTTGGGCATCAGACATTACAGGAGGAAGCCCAAATGCCTCCACAGCCTCACACCACAGCCTTAGCCACGCTGGGACAGGAGGCAGCTCTGTGTAGTGGGATACTCTCTCCTGCATCCTCATCTCAGCTCTGAGACTTCAGGGAAGTCCCTCAACCTCTCTGAGCCTACACCCTCATTGGTTAAATGAGTTAAATGAAGATGACAATGGAGACCTTTGAAACTCAGGCCATCATGCAGTACCCACATTAGCTGGTCATAAGGAAGACCACTGGATTCTCCAATGTGACACATGACACAGATGCACACCCCAGGGAACCAGCCAGTGGGGAGAAGTCTGTTTCCCAAACCACTGCCACTCAACACCTACCAGTGAGGCCTCAGCATTCCAACAAGTGCTGAGAAAGAACCTGCTGCCAACCACAGAGCCAGCTGCTACCAGGGGCTCCCTCTGCAGCTCCTCTTAGGGGTGGCCCTTGCTCAGATGCCCGAGGCAGTCCTGCCTGGACAGAGGCCCTCTCTGAGCCCAAGTGGACCTCTGAATGTCTTCACCAAGCCACCCTGAGCTGAGCTGCCCACTGACACAATGGAGAAAACCTGCCCTGCTCCCCAGTCACGGCCCCTGCCTACCTTCACGCCCTCCAGGAGGGCTTGGGGGTCCTCAATGCCCTCAGGGACACACTTCTTGTTCTCTGGGAGGGATTCAAGTTTTTCCACCAGGGCTTTCAGGCCCTTCAGTTCAAACTCGGTGAGGTGGGTCCACTTGGTGGAGACCTCGGTGGAAGGAGAGCCGCTGGGTGTCTTGGGGTAGTCTATGGGCATCGTGGAGGACTTCACGCTGTCCTCAGACTCATTAGACAAGGTCCTTTTGAGGAACTGCATGGCAGGTGCTTTGGGCTTCTTGCCGAGGTTCTCTTGCTCCTCCGAGGGGGTGCTGGTGGGGGAGGCGGGGCCATCGGCTGGCAGCTTGGGCACCTTATCTGCCCCATCCCCTTCCTCCTCCTTCTCCTCCTCCTCCTGGGGCTGCTGCTCACAGGACTCCTCCTCCATGTCCAACCAGGAATCAGATGAGAAGCCGTCTACACTGGCCTTTCTTGGGGCATCTGTGGGGATAAGACAGACAATGATCACCTAAACCCCTGTGGAAGTTCTGGAACCTCCTTTCTCTACACCCCCTGACACACACACACACTGCAGAAATCAGTCTTCTCTGAAGATCCTAAAGGCCTCCACCTCCCAACCTCCAGAAAGACTATGGTCAGCTGGACATAGGCTCACATCCCAAGTCTGCTTCCTGCCACCTGTGTTGAGAGAGGTCGCTTCACCCCTCTCAATGTACTTGGCACTTTAATGAATGTACAAAAACGACCATGTATTATATGATTCCACTGGTATGAAAAGTCCCTAATGAGCTGGGCACAGTGGCATATGCCTGTAGTCCCAGCAACCTGGGAGGCTCAGACAGGAGGATTGCAGTTCAAGGCCAGCCTTAGCAACTTGGAGAGACCCTGAGCAACTCAGCGAGACCGTGTCTTTAAATAAAATACAAAAAAGGGCTGGAGATATGGCTTAGTGGTTAAGTGCCCTTGGGTTCAATCCCTAGTACCAAAAAATAAAAAAGAAAAAAAAATAAAAAGGGCTGGGAAAGTGGCTCCGTGGTTAAGTGCCTCTGGGTTCAATCCAGAGTCCCTAATGCATAAATCCCTACAGACAGAAAGTAGATTAGAGCTTGATGCAGTGGCACACGCCTGTCATCCCAGTAGCTCAAGAGGCTGAGGCAGGAGGATCTCAAGTTCCAAGGATCATAACACAGTAAGACCCTGTCACAAAGTAAAAAAATTAAAAATGGGCTGGGGGTGTAGCTCGGTGGTAGATTCCTTAACCAGCATGCATGGGGCCCTGGGTTTAATCCCCAGCAACACAAAAACAAAAAGAAAAGAAGAAGGAAAAAAAAAAGATAAAGTAGATTAGTAGCCCAGGGCTGGGGTATAGAAGGAGAGATAAGGAGATGAAAGCTAAATGCTACAGCTTTCTTTTTTGAGTGATGAAAATGTTGTAAAACTGATTGTGATGACAGTCATCCATCACTTGTGAAGACACTAAAAACCACTGTACTGCCCATCAAGTGGGTAAATCATATGATACGTGAACCATATCCCAATAGAGCTGTTGTAAAAACATAAGGTGTGGGCTGAGGGTGCAGCACATGCTACAGCACTCGCCCACCACGCATGCGGTCCTGGGTTTCATCCCCCAGGTCTACAGGAGGAAGGAAAAAAAAAAAAAGGCAGCTGGGCTCTGTGGCCCACACCTGCAATCCAAGCTACTTGGGAGGCTGAGGCAGGAGGATCGTAAGTTCCAGGCCAGCCTGGCAACTTAGCAAGACCCTGTTTCAAAATAAATAAACAGTTGAGGATGCAGCTCAGGGGCAGAGCACTAGACCACGGAGAGGAGAATAAATATACAGCAAAGGATGCTTTCTCTGAAGGCTGAGGATTAAAACAAGGAGCACTGAGCCAGCTCCAGCATGCAAGTGTCAGCTGATAAACCAGGTGGCTCCCTAAGTCCTCTCCTTCTCTTTGGCAGAGGGACCAGAAGGGCCTGGGGCAAAACAGTGGCAAGAAAACCTACTCCAGGAGTAGGCACCGATTACCCCAACGGGCCTGGAGGTTCCTCTGTGTCTGCTAACAGAACCGGAAATGTTCTACTGCCCTAAATAGCCAAGCAAGAGACTGGACCCTCTGTTTCCAGGTTTGGGAACTGTCAGAAAGTCAGAAGTCTTTCCACTCTCCCCAGCTTCAGGTCCCCATAGGAACATGGAGCAGCTGCAGTCCCAGCGGCCACCCCACTATTTCTGGGATATTTCCCATCTCTCCTACACAACCGGGAGCCCCAGAAGAGTAGGTTGTGAGGTTTTTCTGACACACTAATATTGCCATCACCTGACATGAACAAGACTCCCAACAGCCCCCACAGACAAAGCTGACATCCCAGGTGGCAAATGATTGTCTTCCCATAACAAGCCCAGCAGAAACATTCCCTTGCCATCCCATGCCCAGTCTAGAACCCCTACAAGTCGGCAAGGATGGGAGCCAAGGCAAGGGAGGATGAAGGCTTATGGGGGCGTGTGTGTGTGTGTATGCGCGCGCCTAAAAATCAGAGACTACAGGAGAAATCTCAAGACCTAAGAGAGATAGACGACTCTCACATTTGAGACGGGACATCTGACATCCAGGAACACTCTCAGCACTAGCAGCCAAGTGACACAGATGGGAAGAATTGTGCTCTTCCTACACATCGTGGGTCAGGGCTCCCTGTCACTGCTAGACACAACTCCAGAGCTGGTGTCTATAAGCCAAGACTCAGGACAAGCTAGGTGCCGGGGTGCATGCCTGTAATCCAGTCATTTGGGAGGCTGAGGCAGGAGGATCATGGGTTCAAGGCCAGTCTTAGCAACTCAGGGAGACCCTTGCCTCAAAAAAATTTTTAAAAAAAGGGCTTGGAATGTGACTCAGTGGCAAAGCGCTCTGAGTACAACCCCCAGTACCAAAAAAAAAAAATTAAAAGATTCAAAGAGAGCCATGCAGCGGGGATGATGTCCCTTTAAGTACTAGCAGCAGTGCAGGGCACGGGGATTGCAGCTCTGAAAGCTCCCCAACACCTCCAAACTAGCTTCGCCACCACTCCTGCCCGCACAAAGGTGGCCTGGGTCCTCTGGAAGCCCTGTACAGAAGCCTGCTCTTTAGAAACAAAAACCCAACCACCAGGCAGGGGGTAGGGTGGGGGGTGTCAGCAGGTGACCACGGAGGAAGAAAAAGAACCAGGATTCTTCACTCTGCAGGATGGCCCTGCTTCAGCAACCCACTGGTGACCAGCTACTCCCCACATCTGCCTAGTCATGGGCTGGAGGTGACTCCTTGGGAGTCATGGGTTCCTTCACTTGGATTGCAAATTCCAGGTGGGAACCTGACAAGGTCGCCTTCCCCTGAGAGATGTCTAGCATCCCACCCAACACTCGGGTTCAAAAGAATCCCCTGAATCCACGACTGCCTCTGTCCCCACTGAAGAAACTACCTTAGCCCCAGGCATGAGGCCTGGCCCAGGGCTCCCGGGGGTCACTCACCAATGAGCATGGACTCTCGCTGGTATTCCTGAGTGAGGTAGGAGCGCTGGGTCACACAGTACACATATCTCTCCAACACATACCAGCACATCTCATAGTAGAAGGGGTAACGGAATTTGGGCTGTACCTGGAAGCAGAGACCAGGCGGGCAGAGGTCAGTTTCTGAGGACAATGGGGGCAGGAGGAAGAGCAGCGGGGAAAGGCTCCCTGGGGTGGGGTCACTCTTATCATCTTAGCAAGAGCACAAATGGCAGCAGGGAAAAATGGGGGTGTCGCTGAAGGGGAGGCAGGAGGGAGGCGCTGGAAGGGAAGGATGCCAGCAGCATGCACCGATGAGGCGGAGGAAGCCTGGGTGAGCGCATCACTTCAAAGGTCCCGAGCCACGCCGGGAAGGTGGAGGGGTCCAGGAAGGTGGAGGGGTCGACTGGGTGGTCTGTGAGATGCAGACAGAGCTCTGCCCTGCCCTGCAGCAATGGGAGTCTGCAGGTGGGAGCCCTGCCTGACCCCAGCTACGACAGACCTCATTCTAGAATATTCTTGCACAGACTCTGTTATCACTCCCTCGCCATTTGAAGTCAGAAATTCACCCCAAGCCTTACTGCAGAAAGGCTATGAAGCACCCTCCTCCTGCACTCTAGGAGGGAGGTCATGGGGAGGGCCAGCCTGTATTTCCACCAAGGGCTTCCTTGGCACAAGTCCCTGGCATGATGGCACACACCTAAGTCTGGAGATCCACATTGGAGATGTGGCTGTTTCTTATGGCGGGAGTAAAGGTGGAGACAAGCGTGTGTGGAAAGGATTCCAATGGGTGGCAGTGCGGGGTCTGCACAGGGGAAATGGCAGCAGAAGACAGGAAGGAAGCAATACCACCAAAGGCCCTGGCACGGAGGAACCTTCTGGAAACTGCATCTTGAATGGGTGAAGGAGGAGCGAGGATGTGGAAGGGAAGTCCCCACCACTGACAGCAGGGCCCTCTTCTCCAGACACTACACAATGGGTGTCATGGGACCACACTCACCCCTGGCCTCCTCTCTCACCCCCTTGCCAAGGGTGTGTCTGGGCCAGCCAGAAACCCCCTCACCTCTGTCACCCTCCAGGAACTCAGGAGCTGGAAGCTAAGCAAGCACGCTCTGCCAGCCCAGCTGCCCTGGTCTCTCCGCTGACAACACGAGGGTGGGACTGGACCTCCGGGTCGAAGACAAATACAAACAGACCTGCCATTCTCCAAAGCGCCCACCTGCCCTCTGCTCCTTGTCCACTCCTGCTACCTTAGGTTCTGAAGCCCCTTTTCCACCCTGGTGCCTCTCGCTGGTCTGTTCGCTCTCCCTGCCTCTGGTGGGTGGTATGCTTTGGAATGAGGTCATGGCCGTCACATGCTTGCCAGCTCCTTGGGGAGATGCATGGAGTTGGGATCGTAACCGAGCGTTTTCCTTGGCTCCAGCTACTTTCTGAGAAACCCAGTTTTATTGCTGTGGTATTAATCTTTTTGCACAGTTACTGGATCAGTGTCCCCTGGAGTTTACAAGAGAGGGGCTCTTCAGCATGAAGCAGACCTTGGCCACCTGTGACAGAGGGTTATGGGGGGGTCTTCAGCTCCTCCCCCAAATTCCAGAACAAGGACGGAATGATTTTGAAACAAATCGCCAATCCCTCAAATGCAAGCTGAGGAAGACAGACCCTCACTTGAGGTATCTCTTTACTCGACGGGTGAAACTCTGAAGTTCATTTTGACTTTTCTAATTTTGTAGACATCATCTGAGCCACGGTGCCATGGATGGGCACCATGATACCTGAGAATCTTTCTAGATTAGGAAAAAAAAAAAATTAGGGGGGTGGCTGTATTTCAAGAGGGGAAGATAAATCTCCCCTCTTTGTTGCTGAACCCAAGGGAAACCAGCTGGGTGAAAATAAATGCTGATGAAGGAATTGGAGTTTTGTGGGGTTTGTTTTTTTTTTTAATTTTTTTTTTCCAAGAGAGGAGACTGCGGGAAACAAAATTTGCAAAGAATTGACTTACAAATGGGTTGTCGCCTTCCACCCTTCGCCTTCAAAAGGTTTCAGCCACATGCCTGGGAACATTAAACACACGATTGCTCAATATTATTTGGTGACAAACTCGGAGCCTCACCGAACTGAGTTGTTAACCGACCTCAGTCCAAAACGCAGGGCAGGGCAGTCAGAGAAAGCATGCGCTGAGCCCAGTCTGCGGGGCGATCTGGCCATCAGCGGACCGCAAGGTTAGATTTGAGTTCCAAAGGCCCATTGGAGTGGCACCTGGCCTGAGCCCTTCCTCGGAGGCCCCAGTCATCTGAGATCCGAGAGGCCTTTGGAGATGACAGCCGAGGAGTCTCAGTGCGTCTACAACTCCCAGCGCTCAAGGAGTCGGAAAAGTCAAACACCAGGGTGGGTGGAAGGGCCTTAAAATTTGTTTTTCTCCTGGAAAAAAAAAATCAATGGGGGAAAAAAAAAATCCAATGGCAGGGGTGGGGTGGGGCAGAGGAAGGGTAAATTATTTGCAATTTCCAAACAGATTCACTGGCTGCGGGGGAACAGGTGTGTCGGCATTACCTTTTCTGGGAAGGCTGCTTTCACTAAAGCCATTAAGGGGGGAGAAAAAAGATAAGCATAAGAGACGGCAGTTTGATGAGGGATCATTTGGACCATTCCTGTCCCTTATTAACCTAACCGGAGTGAAAAGCACATCGTGATCGTGGCGACAGTATCTTAGAGGACCAGCATCCACACCGGGCCCTGCTTCCAACATCCTTATCTTCAGGATGGGGGAACGCTCACCCACAGGGGGAGGGAGTGGAAATCCACCACGCAGTGACACTGCCAGGTGACGTCATCTAGCATCCAGCCCAGAAAAATCAGAACAGTGAGGGCAAGACATGGCTTCCTAAATTTGGGAGAATCTTAGGGCTTCCTGGCCTGGATGGGGGTCCCCCACCTTGAGCCCCAAAGGCAAATTCCTTTTCTAACACAAACCTTTCAGACTGAGAGTCCCCTGGCCCATCTCCTGCCTGTGGTTTCTGCAGCAAAGCCAGGTTTTAGGACTCCTGGAAAAACTAGTTTTATTTTTATTTATTTATTACTTTGCAGTCCTGGGGATTGAACCCAGGGCCTTACACATGCTAGGGAAGCACTCCACCACTGAGCTATATCCCCAGCCTGGGGAAAAAAAACTATTTTTAAATGATGATAACCTTCTTAAGGGAGCTCAGGGGATGCAAAGAATTAAGCTGTAGCGAGCTGACAAGGAGCCCTGGCATTTTATCTGGCTTCCAGGACTCTCTCTGCAGTGCCTTTTGTCTGCCTTGGCTCCTAAGACATAAACAATTGAGCCTTGTAGCCAAGCCCCTCTCCAAAGACCAGAAATCAAAGCAGATTAAAAAGCCTGCCGCTGGTTCCAGCCCAGCCTGCCCATCAGCCAGTCCCCATCCCCCCATCTGGCAACCTGCTCCAGGGAAACCAGATGGGATGTCCATCCACTCAGAGGACAGGGACAGGGGGTCTTGGGGGAGGGGCCCTGCCACACAGCTCAATATGGACACAATATTCCACAAGAGCTAAGCGTGAAGGCTGCCAGTGGGGGAGGGAGGCTGGGCTTCTCCCGGAATGATGAGGCCCAGATCCTCCGAGATGCACACTCAGATTCCCAGAGGAGGGGACGGCTGCCCAGCAAGTTGCCAAGTCTTTAGAAATCCCAGCCTGACTCTGGCTTTCAGGAATTGCCTGGAAAGTCCTAGGTTTGACCTCTCAGTCTAGATTGTTCTGTTTCTCTCCACACCTGCTGCTCTGCTCACAAACTGGCCTGCTCTTCAGGGCTGGTCAAAGAACAATTGGCCTGAGCCCCAGATAGCACTGACTCGGACTGTGAGACAATCACTTGGGCCCCAACCATGCCTTCTCCTGGGCAGCCCAGAGCGGCACACTCCAGGCCAGGGCTGGACTGACCTTTCTCCAGGCCTGGACAAGAGAGAGGGGTGGGTAGTAGAAGGGAGAAAGACCACAGACAAGGGGTTTGCCCAGGGTCACAAACCCCGGTCTCTGCAGACCTGGGCTCACAGGCAGCAAAACACACAGCTGCAAATGTACACGCGCCACGCCCTTGCAGCTCGCATGACTGCCGACCAGGGCTTTAGGAAGTCTCCAGGGAACCTCTGGACCAGGCTGTCGAGGGGTCAGATTCACATAGTGGCTAAGACTCAGGTGTGTGATTCCATGAAAACCTGGGCCTGAAAACAAGATCAGGAAGGTGGACTCAGCCCAGAACTGCTCTTTTGTGAGATGCTTCTTTAAGGTCCAGGCATCAACTCAGGCAAAAAAAGGCAATTCCGAGGCAAATTCCAAGAAGAAATGTGCAATCTACCCACATGGCGGAGGGCGCTGAGCCCTAAGAAGGAATGGTACGTTGATACATGCTGCAGTGTAGGTTGACCTTGAAAACACCATGCCAAGTGACAGCCAGACACAAAAGAACACACGTTGTACAATTCCATTTATATCCAATGTCCAGAATAGGCAAATCCATACAGGGAGTAGATTAGGGGCTGCTGGAGCGGAATGGGTGGGATGGGGAGTGACTGCTGATGGGTACGAGGTTTCTTTTTAGGGCGATGGAATGTTCTGGAATAAGTGGCGATGGTTACACAACCTGGTAAAGATACTAAAAACCACTGATTTGAGCACTTCAAATGTGAATTTTATGGTTATGTGAATTATATCTCAAAAGAAATATTGAAATAGTCATGTTAAAAAAAAAAAAAGAGAGAGAAAGAAAGAGGAAGAAATGGGCCCTCTTTGGTGCAGGGCTCTGGTTTCCGACCCTTGGACTCATCTCAGATACCTGGAGACACTTGCTCAAGTCCCAGCATGGGGAAAGCGGGTGGCTCATTTCCAGCCACCAGGGCTTTGCAGGGGAAACTCATGGACTAGAGGGTCCCGGGACATGGGAGACCTGAGACAGGAGAAACTGTCACTGTCAAAGCAGAGGAAAATCTTGGCCTCAAGGAGCTTGAGATGCCCCCAGCAGGCGCTGAGATTAGCTCAGAGATGGGACCTGGGGTACTCCAGGATTCATCTCTCCATTGGATTTCAGGTCCCAAGGGAGAACGCATGGCCAATACCTAAATTTGGACCAGGGTGGGCCCTCTTTCCACGGCCTCTACCTGCTCCAAACATCAGCAGCAATAAGCTCCTCCAGCCCCTCACACCCCTTCCTCAGGGGAGAAGAAAGGGCTCGGTTCCTGACAGCTCTTACTGTCACTTCCTCTTCCACAAGGGGTTTGGCTGCCTCTTGTCTGGAGATGAACAGAAATTGAGGGGCTCTTCTGGGGATACCCACCTCCACCCTGCAGAACCAGGACCCAGGCCTGGCTCGAGACAGGGAGCAGGAGGGATGGGGGACCGCAGAGGATTCCACAATGGCTGGCACGCCCCCAGGAGAGAAGGAAGCCTCCTTACCCGGGTTCTGTCCTCGATCTCGTAGATTCGCAGCTGCATGGGCACGTTAAAGCTATGCAGGATGTTCCCGCCGAAGACCAGAGAGTCTACAGGGGTGTAGACTGCATGGATCCAACCTGGGGGGAGAGGGTAAAGGGAGATGAGCTGCCAGCCCCCTGGGGACCCCTCTCCACACAAGGCCTGAGCGAGGGAAAGATGGCACTCGGAAGGGCCTAGGGGTGGGGGTGCCCAAGGCGTGCACCTAAGGCTGGGGCGCCAATATACACAGAGAGTTGATGCAGAAAGCTGAGACTCCTGGCTAGCCTGGAGGGCCCAGGCTGACAGCCACAATGGTCCCTGGCTACTTCAAGTCAAGTGGTAGAAGCTGCAGAGCAGCCCCCACCTCGAGGACCTTGATGACCAAGTCTCTCTCCTGGGGCTCAGCTACAGCAGCCAACAGAGAGTCGGGCCCTGTTCCCAGCTTCCACGCCGGCTAGACAGCTGGAAACACCCCTCCCAGGCTACACATCTGTCCTGAGTCTTTTTCTCTTCATCTCCATGAGCACCAGACAGCTCAGAGCCAGGACAAAGGAGTACCATCTTGCCAGAGCAGCAGGACCCAGACGCTTCCCCCTGCAGAGTACACCTTGTCATCGAATCCTCCCAGGCACACTTCCAGGTGGCCTCCTTAGTCACACAATGCCTGCGCCCCATCTCGGCTCTGCTTCCACTCCATCCCTGAGGCAAAGTGGCCTGAAAGGTCTCTTCCCTGCAGACTGAAGCTTTGGAGCAGGGGCTTTTCATCTCCCTGTGGTCCCAGGCCACAGCCCAGCAGTCCCCAAGGTAAGGATACTGCAGTGCTCACCTTGTGCCAGGCACAGCCTAGAGGTTTTCCAGACCTTTCCTCCGCTCATTAATCCTCACAGAAACCCTATAAAGGATGTATGTTCAACCCCGACTTACAAGTGAAGAAACCAAGGCATAGAAGAGTAAAGTTGCCATCAGGATTTTGAACCCAAGCCTCTGCTTGATCCATAAAGACTAGGGACAAAGAAAGCTGTGGAATTCATTCAACAGCCACAACTCAGTTCAGACTGGCCATCCCAGCAAGCACCTGGGGGAGCGACATGGCTCCTGGTTGCCAGACTGGAGGCAGATCGAGGGGACAGAGAGCTTCACATCGAGTCCAATTCACAGATGCCGAAACTGAGACTCAGAGAAGGCCAGCCACTCTCTGAGCAAAGTCACAGCTGGCAAGGGAAGCAGCTCTCTTTTTAGCTGCAAAGTCCCAGGGGACAGGCGTGGAAACACAGGAGAGGCAAAAGGAGAAACAGTGAGCAATGAGACAGAGGCAGAACAAGCCACAGAGGGAGGCAGAGGGAGGTCAGTCGGAGGGGAGGGGGCAAGTGGGGCAAGCGCAGCGGCCACCTGAGACTCTCCTCCCGTCCGTCTGTGTGTCTAATGCTGTTTCGTTTTTGGTTTTGCTGTTTGTTTGCTTTTGCGGTGCTGGGTATCAAAGCCAGGGCCTCACCCCTGCGTGGCAAGTGCTCTACCACTGAGCTACACCCCCAGCCCCCATGTGCCTAAGTCTTTTGCTTAAAGGAAAATTACAGAGAGACCCAACCCACCTCCCCCCACGAGCCCAAGCAGCTCCAGTCTCTCCCCTGTGAGCTGAGACATGCCAGCCCTGAGTCACAGGCAGCCACCGCTGCTGGGAGCAGAGCTGCCACCAGGGAAGAGCACAGGGAGGCTGAGACCTCGGCTGGACACTCAGCCACTGGCCCCTCCTGCCAGGGGCAGAGCTGGCGGTTCTCAGGGGAGAGCAAGGGAAAGATGGCTGCAGGAGCCAGCCGCCGCCAGGCGCAGGAACGGAGGCTTCGCTTTACAAAGCCCCGCTCGGCCTTTCGCTTCCAGGCCTCTGGCTTGGGCCAGAGGCAGCTGCTCTGTGGGCCAGGTGTGCACTGCGAGCCACCTGGCGCTCACACCCTCAGAAGGACAAAGGCTGTGTCTCTGAAAAGCCTCGGCTTCCACAGTTGCTTCAGCCTCCTGCCTCTGCTGCCTGCTGGCTGGTCTTCTGGCGACACTTCTGCTTCGGCCGGTTGCTATTGTTACCGCTCCGTCAGTGTTATTAAAGCCACACTTCTGAAGACCACCTGAGCCTCAAGGTCCTGGACCCACACTTCCTCCCATGCCCACCCACGTCCTTACACAAGCCCAATCCAGGGCCTGAGTTCCAGGCTGCCCCTAGCACTGACCACCACGCAACTGCCCCCTCTCCTGGCCTCTGCATCCCTGCCTGATATGAAGGAGGCCACTCCCTCCCTTGTGGGGAACTCACTGAGTAGGGAATGGGTCACTGATAATCGTGGTGTTCTGGACAATAAGGGTTTGGGAAAGGCTAGCGCCCAGGTAAACCTGTATTAATCAGCTTCAGATTCTCCCTGTTCCTGGCAGGTGGAGATGCAGATGCACCTGGCTTTCATCTATTACCCCATGTGCAAGCAAAGAGGGGAAAACAGGACGGATTGCCGTTGCAGGTAGGGAGGAGGGATTCTGGAAGCTTCTTCCCACCGCAGGGCCTCTCTGGAGGTCAGGCAGCCTCCCCTGGATTACAGTGGCTGCCCAGTCCCTCCCCCGCCCACTCACATCTGCTTCATCCCCCAACACTGGCTTCAGGAAGAACTGGGGAGGGGAAACCACAGCATTCATGAGCCCCATCCGTGCCCACCCTCCCAATGGCAGCTCGCTCATGACAACGCTCCAGGAAGTCTGAGAGCAGGTGTCGGGGCTGGTAACTGGGCAGGGGAGGCTGGCATCTGCCACCTGCTTCCAGTCTAGAGTCATCAGCAATATGAAGGCAATAAACAGAGGCTATTCAGGCCAAGTGACAAGGGACAGATGCACTCATGGAAGGAGAGCAGCAACCCACAGAACCCACTGCCAGGCTGATCTCCAGGACCTGAGGGGGTCAAGAAGGACAGCAAAGGCATACACAGTCTCACCCATAACCTAGATGTTCAGGATTCAGAATCCAAAAGCCCCCTCCTCACAGGTGCCTCCTCCTACGCAGTGCTTCAGGGACAACCCCACAGAGGCCCATGACCCGCCAGGCACTGATGAGCATCCTGTGCAGGGTCAGGTCTGGGTGGGCACTGGGGCTGCCATCATGAAGCGAGGACCTCGTAGCTGGTACCAAGAACCCAAATTGGCACACCACGGACTGTATCAGATCCAGGGACATGTTCAGCTTGATGCCCCTTGTGTTGCAAAATGGAGAACCTTCATGCTACAAGGGGTCAAAAGACTCCTCAGTCACCTTCAACAGTCTTCCTCTCCCAGGCAGCTCTCCTGGACTGTCCAGGAATGAGGCCTGAAGAATCACAGCCCTAACCCACAGCCCCTTCACCCTCAGACACAAGCCCAAAAGCTCAATCACATCTCACAAAAAAATAGGGGACCATTTAAAATCTCCCTAATTCATCAGCATCCCATGAGTTTCCAGAGAACTGAAGAACACTTGCTCAAGACGGATGGGGAGACTTGGGGACACTCATCTAAAAAGTCACACCAGGGGAACAAAAACCCAGGTCAGAGGCAGAAAACGCCCAAACTGGATTCTCCAACACAGAAAAGCTCATCTCAGGAGCCCCAGACCCCCCAAGGCTTTCTCTCCACCCATAGCCACAAACCAACTACCCCAAATCTCAGATGTGTGGGTGCATCTTTTGTGCCGTGGCAGAGGGTGTGGACACTAGAGAAAATCCCAAGTCCCCAGAGGACCCAAAACATTCGTCTATGACTGTAGAATCCAAAACTTTGGTCTTTGGGTTTTCACTGCTTGGCAACAGAAGGAGGAAACTAAAGATGGTACAGATTTTCATACACGAAAAACCACCAAAATGAAAGTACTGTCCTTTACGTTCAAGTTTCTTCCTGTCATTCCCTGTTCATCCACACGATCTGCAGCTACGCTTTCAAACAACTGCAGATCAAAAACACCCAAACAAATTGCATCTCTACTGAGCACATGGAGACACGGCCATGCCCGTCGTCATTCCCTAACAACACAGCGTAGCAACTGTTGGCACAGCATTTACACCACACTAGGTACTGCCAATCATCTGGAGCCGGAGCCAGAGCCTGGTATCCACCGGGGGTACTGGAACCAACCACCAGGGATGCCAAGGTGCGGCTGTTTGTCCACCTGCTTTACAGCCAGGAGGGTCATGATCAGCAGCATTAGAGGAAGGGTTTTTTGCCCTTGGTTTTGTTGGTTTTGCAGGGCTGGGAATAGAACCCTGGGCCTCATGCACTCTAAACAGGTGCTCTACCACGGACCTACAGCCCTCCTGTTTTTAATTCATGTCCATTTTTAGCAAAATAGCAATTCTATATCAGTTCCCAACTTTTTTTTTAATTTATCAGTCCAACAAATCATTCCTGAGAACCACTGATTTATGCTGCCACCACCTCTCCCACACGACCACCAGAAGGCAGGTGGTAAATTCCAGTGGTCCCTTTTCTTTTCTTTCCTTTTTTATTCTTTCTTTTTTCTTTTTTTTTTTTTTTTTTTTTTTTTTTTTACCAGGGATGGTGCACAGCAGGGCTTAACTACAGAACTATATCCCCAGTCCTTTTTATTTTTTATTTCTGAGATACAGTCTCACTAAATTGCATGGGGCCTTGCTAAGTTACTGAGGCTAGCCTCAAACTTACAATCCTCCTGTCTCAGCCTCCCTAGTCATTGTGATGATGGACATGAGCCACCACACTGGATCAATGGTTCCTTGTCTATTTCTCAAAAATCTGGGGGACAAAAAAAAACCCCAAAAAACCCTATCTTCCTCAAGACCCCCAGGGCCAGAAGTCTTCGCTGGGGTCTAACTCCTGCTTGCTGGGGTTCAAATCCACATCTCCTTCCTGCCCTCATGACAGTTATACACCTGCTGTGGCTGTGGTGCTGCTTCTCAGGACCCTCCCCAACTTGCTGAGGTCACCAGTCAACAGAAAGATAGTCTCTTCCCAGTTCTACACAGGGCCCAGAGCAGGGGGGACAGGGATAGGAGAGATCTTGAGGGTCCCAGAGTTTAGTCTCAGGACACTTCTCCCTCTGTACAGATTCTACAGTGGAGACATAGAGATAGGCAGGCCACAGAAGGCAACCAGGACTGTCCCGTCAACACCTGCATGGGCTGGAACACACTTCAGGACCCGCCTCCTGCCCAAGGTTCCACAGCACATCTGCAAGGGTCTGCATACCTGCTGCCCACCAGGTACAATCCCTTCTGTCTCACGCAGGGGCCTGGGCCATGGTAACAGAGTCACAGAGTCACCCCCACTAAACCCTGCCACCCCCAACTCCCACATTTTCCTAAAAGGGCAGTGTCTACCTTCTGCCCAATTTGCTAGAAGAGCCCAGGTGTGCAGTCCCTCCCTCCACTGTGGGAACTATTGCCACATCTACCACCCCTCCTCTGCACCCAGACCCAAGGTCAAGTCTCAGCAACCTAAATGCAGCCAGCTTTTCCATGCAATGGATCTTAATGGCCTCAAAGGATACCCTTACCTTCTGGTACAAGCTTCCACCCAGTGGAATCTTCTCGACATACCCATAGCTAGTTTCTACTTGTATACCTCCAATGATGGGGGGCTCACTACCAGCACAGCAAATCATATAGCAAACCACTCAGCTATACCTTCTTCCAGGAGATGATCTTTCACCTGGCTAACTACAATTGCCACACACCTGTTTCTCTGGTTAAAAAAAAAAAAAAGAATCTAATCCCTTCTTCAAACTCATCTCACCTGATATGATTTCCAGATTTCTCTTTCTTAATATCAACCTCCCCTTCAAAGTGTAATGACCAAGAGGTACACAACCTCCCACCTCCCACACGTGACCTGAATCCTTCATTCCATGCATAGATCAGACTGTTAACCTCCCTCATAGGTAAAGGTAACAGCTTGCAGCCTAAGACCTAGAGGATGACTCCTAGGTCATCGGTCTCATCCACTAGTGACTCAGGCTATAACCAGCCGAAAGCCCTCAGTCCATCTCCGAAGAACTGCAGGCAAGTAGGTCTCAGCTCTCTCAGTCCTCACAGCCACCTGATGTCTTGCTCCCTTTCTACAGATGGGAACAGACGCACAGAGAGGCAGTCACAGCTCATAAGCGATATAACCACAATTCCAAATGACACTTCTCACTGTCCTTCCCCAGAGCTCACATCCCAAATCTTTGGGGTGCACCCTGGTATCCAAAGGGCCCCTGTCATCATGTCACACAGAAATCTCCCGAGGAAGTCCTGGGAAGACACAAAGAGTTTCCCTGAGGGGACAGAGAATTTGAGCCCACAGGCAGAGATGGAGGTTAGATTTTCCCCTGCCACCCGAAGCCCACTACCCTCAGGCACTGCGCACTGCATGGCCAATCCAACCCACCAGGCCCAGTTGAGGCCACTGGGCTGCAGGACCCTGCTCTGAATGATGGGGGAGCTGGTGGCAGACCAGAGCCCGGGGCCAGTCACACCAGAACCTACCGGAAGGGATGAAAAATGTGTAGCCCTGCTTCAGCTCAATTCTTTGGCATCGTTCCACGCGGTCTCCCAGGAAGATGTCGCTCTGTTTGCCTGACAGCACCCACTCCTCGTACAGCGCCAAGTTGTGCAGGGTTGGCGGGATCAGCCAAAAGATCTTGGGAAGAAAAGATGTCATCAGCTAGTCTCCAATTTCTTCCAGGCCCTGACACAACCCAGACAGCCACACCTGCCCAGGGCAAGGGGGACAATGAGGGGAGAGAATCCATGCCCCAACCCCCTGGGTCCCCTCCAAGACTAGGTCCAAAGGGTTTTGAGGAGGCAGAGAGGGCTGAGACCAGCTTTAGGGAATCTCCATTCCCGCTGAAATGCCAGGCGGGAATACTGCCTGAGCTGGGGGTGTGGGGGGCGCATTCTCCGGAGCCACAAGAGAATGTGAGGTGGGGGAAGGAGAGGAAGGGGATTTCCTAAATTGTATGATAAAATAGCCCAATAAATAAACCCAGCTTGCTCTCACTTTGGAGAAGGGTAAAAAACATCTGGAATCAAGTGGGTTGACTTCCTCCCAGACTCTCTTCCAACATGTTCTTTCAAAACAAATGCACATGGTGACCTAGACAAGCAGGCATTCTCCAGAGGCACACGCATCCCCGCAGGGACACCTGCATCCCCACATGGATGGGGACACACACACACACACACACACACACGCACGCACACATGGAATAGGCACGCTGGGAGCATCCTGAACACACACCCCCCACCTTCCTTCTTAGGCAGTGCAAAGCAATTTTGGAGGCAGGTGATGCTGGCACTGTACTCTGAAGTTGAAAGGTTCCAGTGCTGGAGCCGAGGTGACAGCCAGCGGGAATGCAGCTGGAGGTTCTTGGGAGTCAGGCCCAGCTCCAAACTGGCTGAAGGTGTTTAGGACAAGCGGGAATGAATGGGAACCAGACACGATGCCAAACAACTGGCATTGACCTTGTCTTCCAGAAGGAGGCCGAGAGCCAACAGATGACCCCAGGGGATGGAATGGCCCTGAAAGCATTCACAGGGCAGTGCTGGCAAAAGGGGCAAAAGGAAGGGGACAGGTAAGCGAGCCCCTCCATGCTCAAAAAGTCAGAGAGACACAGCAAGTTGGAGAGTCAACTGGAACTCACCTTCCCACCCCGGAAAACATGGTACCACACAGAAGTGCCTCCAAAGTCGATGTGGAAATCAGTGAAACAACCCTTCACGCTCATCAGACAGTACCTGCAGCAGAGGCGGGAGGGACAGGAGTTTAATGCCATCACAGGAGGTGAGCACCCCTTCAGCGTTGCCTGACCTAGTGCCCTTTTCTAAAGGCTGATGCTGGGAAATTTCTTTTCTTTTTTAAAAATTCAAATCTGAACGAGAGCTCCCCCAAGGGGATGCCCCTGTGATCAGGTGACAAATCTCAAGCATGGGCCACCCCCCAACCCAAGGCTGGGGATGGCATTTTTGTTGTCAGGTTTCTGAGAGAGCTGGAACCCACAGGCCCCTCCGATGTCAGTATCCACCCCTGCCCCACCCCCAACCAGCTAAGAGGCTTTCTCTCTCCTGCTTCACAGATCTGGTACCGACAGCTCTCCCAACTGCCAGCCCCTCAGTAGCAGCTGGGCCCCCTGGAATTCAGTCGTGAACCACCTGCATAGCTTGCCAATTACTAGTTCCCATTCATCTCATTCAGTCGACCAGTGGTCCAGCCCCGAGCCAGACAGGCTACTGAGAGAAATGAACAAGAATGTAAAGATCCTGCCCCTGTGGATGGGGCAAAGCACAGGGACAACCACGTGGCAAGAGGATCTACAACTGATCTCCAAGTAAGCAACGCAGCAAGAAGCCAAGAGGGACTGGCCACCTACAAAGGCCCACGCAGTGTGATTCCACCTATGTAATGTCCCAAGTAGGCCAATCCACAGATAGATCGGTGGGGGCCAGGGGCTTGGGTGGGTGGGGTGGGGAACAAAGCTAATCAGCGCAGGAGTTCGCACTGGTTCTAAAATTGATTGTGGTTGCACAACTCTCTGAACACACTGAAACCACTGGACGGCACACTTTTCACGGGTGAATGGTATGGGAATTTTATCTCGATACAGCTATGAAAAAAAAAAAAAAGTGAAGGGATTTTAACAGAAGACCCTGGGGGTGTTGGCCAGGCTGGACCTTCAGGCTGGGGTGGAGGGTGTGCACTGGGGAAAGAAGGACCCGCCAGCAGCTCCCCTCCCTCCCGAGCCCCAGGGAGAGCCAGAGTCCACCCTTCCTTACGGGATCACACCAGCCCCTCTCCGCCACCAACATGCTGCCCTCTTAGGGGTGGGCAGGGCTTGGGGAGGGGGCACAGCAGGCTTCCAAGTCCAGGCCTGGAGGACAACAGTGCCAGGGCCCCCCTGCCACTCACCCCTTCCCACAAGAGCCCCAGGTGGCACAGAAGAAGGCAGCCTCCCTCTGCGCGTGCCCATCCACCTTGGCACCTCCAGAGGCCCGCGCACCGCTCACCCCACTGACCTCCTTTCCCTGCTGCACTTTGCTTTTCGTGGTTTGGGGAAGAGAGGAGGAATGGGGCGGGGACGGGCTGGGAGGAGCCAGCAGCGCAGCTGAGCGGAGGGAGTGGGGGGGGCGTGGGGCAGGGTTGGGGCCCCCTCCTTCTGGCTGCCTTTTGCACCTTGCGTTCAGGTGGACCGGGGCTCGGCAGTATGCAGGCGGCGTGCCCCGAGTCCCTCCTCCGGATAGGCTGGAAGGAGCCTTAACCATGTGTCTGCAGGAGGCTGACAAATCAGAAGGCCTTCCCGTACATCAGAGCCCCGCTGCCTAGCAACCCCATCGGAGGGGTGTAGTTGACAGCCCAGGACGCAGGCTGTCACGAAGCTGGCACTAGGGCTGCTGAAGTCCTCACTCTGGGTTCCACACCCTCCCGCCTGTCCGCCCTGGGCCAGCCCTGTCCCTAGACTGAAGGCCTCTAAGACCCTCTTCTCTCCAAGGAATGGGGGGTCCTGAAGCCCTCACCCACCCCACCCCCACAGACCACACCGGCCTCTTCTAAGCACCACTTCAAAATATTAGTCCTCATTTCCCTAAAACCACCTCTTCATCTAGGTTTGGTTTTTTTCCTTTTCTTTTTTTAATCTAACCTTGGTTTCCACCCCCTCCAGGCCTCAGCTGAACAGTTTAGAGAAAACAATTTAAGTGTGTGCAGGGTGGAGCCAGAGAACCTGGGAGTCTCCTCCAGCCTGCAGCTAGACGCCAGGAGGGGTTCCCAGAGCTGAGGACAGGAAGGCAGCTTGGCACCCCCAGCTCCAGGCCCCAGGGCTGCCTGGCCAAACCCTCACCCCAACTCTGCTCATCCTCCAGCCCCCAGCCCCAACCTCCACTGCACGTGGAAAATGGGAATTCCTGGCTGCTGTGTGCAGGGAAAGTTCTCCAACTTGAGTCTGATCTGTCTGATCTGACTGATCTGCCTTCAGGGTCACCCTCCAGCATCAACGGAGGCCCCCTGGGGCCAAGGGAGGCCAATTCCAGACCAGCCTCTCCTGAAGTGGCCCCTCCTTCCAGTGTCCCTCATTTCCTGGCCGCCAGCCCTCGGCTGCCCCTCCCACCCTGTGATTGCAAGCCTGAGAACAGCCAGGCTGGCTGTGACAGGGTGGTTTTGCTCTGGCCCCTGCAGGCCACCCCAGACTCCCGCCTGCACCGACTTGGGGCTCCCCGCTCGCTCCTGCTTGCTCTGGCGTGACGCCTTTGCACTGACCTCTACAGCTTCCTCTTCCCAAGCACACCGCAGTCACATGGGCACCCCGGCTCGGTGCCACGGCCGCGGAGCTCTCCCCGCCGCCAGCCAGCTAGCCCGGCTTCCGCACCAGCCTCAGCGGCCCCCGGCCCAGACAACCTCCCACCCGGCACGCCCCTGCCCAGGTGGCTTCTGTGCAGGAGGGCGCCCAAGTTGGCGACCGACAATCAGGGAGCCCCCCTCCAGCTGAGCCCTTGAGGGGTTCCCGCCCTCCAAGGCCCAAGGTGGCGGGAGGAGGCTGGAAGGAGGGGGCGCTGCACCTGCAGCACCAACTTCGGGGCGCTGCCTGGGGCTGCGCAGGCGGGGCGGCCTCACCCCGCCTTTCCCTCCAACTTGGAGAAACTCCCCCTGGGTGGCCCAGCCGGTGTCCCCTCGGGCAAAGGTCTGGCGGGGAGGGCCCTGGAAAGCTGGCACCGGTGGCGGGCTGGAGGCGCCGTGCGGGCGCGAACGCACACCCTCCACGCCTGCACCCGCCCCGGGAGACACAAAGAGCTGCTCCCGACGCCGGCCGCGCAGCCCGCGGGCGGGAGGCCACCCACACCCTGCCCGGAGCGCCACAAAGGAGCGGGCGCAGCGCAGGGACGCCCGCCCGGCCCGCCCGGCGCGCCCGCGGTTACCCTCGGCGGCGGCGGCGCGGCTCCCGGGCGTCCCCTTCGGCGGCGGAGGCTCGACGCGCGCCCGGCCCCGGCGGCAACGGGAGCCGAGCCCCCTCCACGGCGCTGCCAGGCCCCGGCCGAGGACGCTGGGGCCCTCGCGCGCCGCCTTCCTTCCTCGGGGAGCCGGGCGCAGCCTGCGCTCATCCCCGCGCTGAAACTGAACACCCGCGCGGCGCGGCCGCCGCCAGGGAGGCGGAGGGAGGCCTCGGCGGCGACGGGGAAGCGCACCCGGCCAGCGCCAGGGGACGCCGCCGCCGCCCACGGCCGCCCCCTGGCCCCGGCTAGGTGGCGGCACGATGTTAGCTCTGCCGGCCTGGCCTGGGTTTTCCCGGAGTGTAGACGCCACCCAGGAAAGCCACCTATTGAAATGTGCACCTCCAGGCACAGCTTAAGGAAGGAGCAGTGCTAGGGGACCGGGGAGTGTCAGATCTTAGAGCGGGAGCCAAGAAAGGAGGGAGGAGGCTCTGACCCTTAGAGACCCTAAGAGGCTAAGAGCTGTGTGACCTAGGGCAGCTTACTTTCCTTCTCTGAGCCCTTTCCTGCTCCTTCTAACATGGAAGGAGATAACCTGAAGTTCAACTCTTTTGCTGCCCCTTCCCCTACCTGCCCCTTAGCTGTGGAGCCATAGAATTATGCAAATTGACTGAGATAAATACCCATTAACCGAAACCGATAATGCTCAGATATTTAATCCAAACTTCCCAACAACCATAAGAGGATATTCCCAGGACTACCCCCACATTTCAGAAGCGGAGGCTCAGAGGCGGTTTCTCATCCTGGTCGGGGAGACTGTTAGGTGGTAGGGCTTACCTGTCACCGCCCGTCTTGGGAGTCTCTCACCCCTTCTGCCTAGCGAATCCCAACAGCGTGGAAGACACAGTTGAACCTCAACCACTGACTTCCGCGGAAGGAGGTGATCCAACTCAAATCAGAAGTCCCACCCTACAGGTCACCAGGGTCACCGCCCTCCCACCCTGTCCCCACACCCTTCCCCTAAACCACAAGGGGGCAGGAGACGTCTCCTCTGCAGGGGCAGAAACCAAGCTTCTCCATTCTTTGGCCAAACACCATTCACTGGGGCTACCCAGCAATATTCATGGGTCGCAGTTGTATAATCATTAATAATAACGCAGCAATTTACACACATGATCCCATTTCACCCTTCAAACAACCCCATCACCCACATTTTGGGGATGCAAACACTGAAGCCATTTCAAGGTGGTCAGTGACCTGAGCGGGGAGTTGCTTCCTGGTGTAAATGGCCAAGTCCACTTTCAGTACCTGGCAGTGGTCTGCCCATGAGGTGAGACTATAAACTCTTTTAACTGGCTGGATTTTCTTAGCAGGTGTATGTTTTGCCTATTTAAAAGAAAAATTAGCAAGTCTGAGAAATGGGCTCCATCATGGATTTGAGCAACCATCACTGGGGGATATCGTGGAGCAAGAATTTTGTCACACTTACGAAATGGATACGGGGTTAAATAAGCCAACAGAGACCACCCTAACAGCTGGACCACGCTGTCCACATTTATGATTTATATTTGTGAGTCACAAACGCCTAAGCTCCTTGTTGGCAGGGACCGTATCTGATTCCTCTGTGTAAGCACGGCACCCAGCAACAACCCTAGGCACCCAGCAACAACCCTATCGTTATTCTAATCAGCTGTGCAACCTGGGACAGACCTTCCCTCTTTCAGAACCGGTCAAGGGCCTCTAACTGGTGCCCTCAAGGGTCAAATGTATTCACTTTGGCTAGCAATGCTTTTTTTAAAAAAAGAATTTCTAAAGGCCAGTCTCTAGTTATCCACAAGCCCCACCAGTCTCTACTGTCCTACACTCATCTGTTAAATTACCTGCACTGAATCACTATGAGCTTCAGTTTCCTTATCTGCAAAATAAAGATACTACATATGCCAACAGTATTGCTGAGATAGTCATACCAGTGTCCTACCTGAGCGCTGGTGCACACCTATCCAGAGAATGGCAGAGAGGTAGGAAAAAGAAACCAGGGATCCAAAGGCCTGGCCTTCCTGTTTGACCCTGGCAGCCTCTTAGGCCAGCTTCCCTGCCTGATAGGATACAGGGTGATGATTTATGCAGCCAGCAAACACAGATGATGAGAGGAGGTCTTGGAGTTAAAAGGTGAATGTGGTTGTAGAGAAAAGCTTTGTGCCAACATCAGCGAGGGCAGACTGAACAGCAGAGCGCGCCAGATCCCAGCAGGCCACAGGGATACACATTCTGTCCCACATGGGGACGGCACTCCACATTTCACATCCACTCCCACATCACGGGAGGGAGGATAGGGATGACAGAACCCCCACTTTGCAGAAGGTAAAACCGAGTCTCTGAAGATTTGCAGGGGCCAGAGAAAGGCAGAAGCAGCCCCTGCAAGCTGCTCAACCCAATGCCCATTTCCATCCTGACTTTCAGCTTCTCACCCATTTATTTTCCCCTGGTTTTTCCTACTGCCCCATAAAGTTTAAAAAAAGGGGGTGCATTTAACTCTCAAACATATGGGCCAAACGTATGCTCTAACGTGAAGGCCCCTTGTGGCCAGGCTTCTGAGCTCCTTCCCTGCTTCTTGGCCCACAGCACATCTTCCTTACACCAGCCAACCCCATTTCTGCTCTACAAACCCCAGTGTTACAGAGAAGCAGAGAAGGGGAGGAGACTCCCTAATACCTTTCTGGAATGCATTACAATGCCCAGTCTTTCTTAGTGAAAAAGGTACACCCATGTCACATGGGACTGTAGAGGCCTTTTTTTTTTTTCTTTTCTTTTTTTTTTTTTTTTTTTTTTTTGGGGGTCGGACCCCGAACCCCGGGGCCTTGTGCTTGCAAGGCAAGCACTCTACCAGCTGAGCTATATCCCCAGCCCCTGTGCAGGCTTTGAAATGTGTCCATAAATTCTTTTGACGTTCCTCTCTTCAAGAGGTAGAACCAAACTCCTCTCCCCTTGAGTACCGGCTAGACTCGTTAACAGAAGATAGCAGAAGCAAACAGGATGTGACTTTCAAAATTAGGTCATGAAAAGCACTGTGTCCCCTTCCCTGGTCTTTCTTGAACCACTCACTCTGGGGAAAGAGCTGTAAGTGAACCTGTGGAGAGGTCCATGGAGCAAGAAACTGAGGCCTCCTGCCAACAGCCACGTAAATGCCCATCTTGGAAGTTGGTCCTTCAGTCCCCCCATTGAGCCTTCAGATAAATGCAACCCAGGCTTAAGTCTTTTTGGTTTTGCTTTTCAAGTACTAGGCAATAAACCTAGCAGAGTTCTATCACTGAGCCATGCCCAGCCCTTTTAATTTTGAGACAGAGTCTTGCTAAATTGCCAAGGCTGGCCTCAAAATTGTGATCCCCCTGCCTCAGCCTCCAAAATAGCTAGGATTACAGGGTGCCCCACTGTGTCCAGCAGACCTAAGTCTTGACACAGATCATAAGAGACCCTGAGCCAAACCACCTTAGCTGCTTTCAGATTTCTGACCTACAGGAATCTGTTGTTTTAAGATGCTAAAAATTGGTTTTTTAGCGGTGAAGTTTTAGGGTCATGGTTATGCAGCAATAAAGAACTAAATAGCTGAGCATTGTGGCTCATGCCTGTAATCCCAGAGACTAGGAGGCTGAGGTAGAAGGATTGCAGGCTCCAGGCCAGTCTGGGCAACTTTTTTTTTTTGTACTGGGGATTGAACCCAGGGGCACTCCACCACTGAGTCACATCCCCAGCCCTATTTTGTATTTTATTTAGAGACAGGGTCTCACTGAGTTGCTTAGGGCCTCACTAAATTGCTGAGGCTGGCTTTGAACTTGTGATCCTCCTGCCTCAGCCTCCCAAGTGCTGGGATTACAGGTGTGCGCCACTGCACCCGGCAAGCCTGGGCAACTTAATGAGACCCTATCTCAAAATAAAAAAATAAAAAGAGTTGGGGATGTGGATTAGTGATGAAGTGCTCTGGGATTCAATCCCCAGCACCACCACTAAAAAAATAAAAAATAAAAATAAAAAAACAATGTAGAAATAGTCCCAAATAATTGCCAATTGCTTAGACATAAAAGGAATCTCAAGACAAATAGTTCTATACAATCAAAATATTTCTATAGGGGAGAGATGGAGGAGGAAGCAATGGCCAAGATGCAGGGTGAGATCAGTGTTGGATGGCCACTCATCATTCTCTTTGCCCTTCATCCTCCTTTATGGTTTTGTTGGCGGTGTTTGTTTGTTTTTTTGTTTTGTTTTGTTTTGTTTTGTTTTGGGGATTGAACCCAGGGGTACTTTACCACTGAGCCACATCCCCAGCCCTTTTTTTTCATTCTATTTTTTTATTTTGAGACAGGCTCTCACTAAGTTGCTCAGGGCCTCACTAAATTTCCCAAGCTGAACTTGAACTCACAATCTTCTTGCCTCAGGCTTTCAGATTGCTGGGATTACAGGTGGGCACTACTGCACTCACTCACCTGCTTTATGTCTCTTTGAGACCCTTATCACCAAATTATTCCCTTGTTTGTTTGCTTGCCTGTCTCTTCTCCCCAGCTCCAAACATCCTCCATGAGCACGGGGACTGGCCTGTATTCCTTGTAATCTATCAGCCACTTAGAGAAGTGTCTTGCACCATAAGATAACATACATGAGCATACTTTTTTTTTTTTTTTTTGGAACCAGGGATTGAACTCAGGGACACTCCACCACTGAGCCACATCCCCAGCCCTATTTTGTATTTTATTTAGAGACAGGGTCTCACTGAGTTGCTTAGGGCCTCGCTAAGTTGCTGAGGCTGGCTTTGAACTCGCGATCCTCTGACTCAGCCTCCCAAGTCGCTTGGATTACAGGCACATGAGCATACTCTTTACAAACCTTTTGTCTCTGGAGGTTGCATGTACTCCCTGGACTCTGGTCACCTTCCCTTGCCTTAGATATCTCAACCAAAACCCGCCGAAATCCCTAAGACCCCCAGACCACAAGTGAACGGCATAAATCCTGGAGCTGGGGAGAAAGCAGCCATGCCTCACTCCCCCCTCCACACCCGCAAACCTTTGATTCAGGAGGGCCGTCAGCTGTCTCTGCTCCGCAGGCGCCTCCAGCGAGGAAGCTCTGCGATTTCCAAAAACAATGTCATTTTAATTAAATTCCACAGAACCATTCCACGGTCCCGGAGGACTTTATCGTGGTGGGATTTTTACCTTGCTTATGAACATCTGAAATCAGCATTCTTCTCAGCCAAACAAATGGATTATTTCCAAGGTGACAATTTCCTTCTTAACAAGGTTCAAATCCTGTAACAAGTTTCCGTGGCTGCTGACAGAGTCTGGAAATCTATTTGCTACACCATCTAACCGATGCCTCCAAGACATGCGGTCCTAGCAAACTGTGTGAGCCCGGTTTTTTGGTCCTGAGAAAGGACTTGAAATGTGTTTCTAGAGCTCACTATTTAAAGGAATCTCAGGAAGGTAAGGCACACCTTAACTAAGTGATATCTACATCAGCCAGTGCTACCTATTCTACTTCCTAAATATGTGTCCAAGTGTCCTCTCCTTTCTTCTCCCCCCTGCCCCATCCCTCTTTATCTAGGCCAGACACGGGCCTCCTCCCATCCACTCAGCCCCGCCCACTTCAATCCACATAGAGGAGGATTTGCAGAATAAAACCCCGAACACATCCTGTCCCCTGAGAATCTCAGAGAGGTTTCTGACTCTTTTCAGAGGAAATTGGGGCTCTATTCTGTCTGGCCCACCACCACCCTGCTTCCACATCCACAGCTGTCCCCCTGTCCCTCCCAGACATCCCAGGTCCTCTGTACCCAGCCAGGAAAACCCCCAGTCCTCATCACTTAAGGAACCCCCTAAACTCTTTAGAACCCATTTTGGGATTTGTTCCCTGACCTCCCTAACCAGGTAAGTCCCCTGATGCCAGTACCAAAGCACCACGTGCCTCTTTGCCTGGTGGCCTCATCCCACATGCATGCTTCCAAGTGTGTCTCTCATTACAGGATTAACATCTGTCTCCCCCATGAACTGGATGGACACTTTGTGTGGGAAGGGGCCTCATCAGTCCCCTCCCCCCATGCTCAGCACCAATCAGATGCTCGGTACGCGGTTGCTGAATGAATCAATCAAACGATGGTCAGTACAGGAGTGTGATTTCCTCTGACTGACAGGAGCCCCGAGCCCTCTCTTCCAATTCCAACCTGACGTACTTCCCCTCCTCCATCCCTCGCCGTGCCTCCCACTTCCACTGTCACCTAACGCCCAGGTTCAGCGTCCTCTCCAAGTCTTCCTGATGGCATCAGCCCAGAAGGACTCCTCCTTCCCGATCCTCCTCCCAAGAATCTGCTTCCCTGGGCCCAGGATCAGAGCAGCAGGCCGCCCACTGCTGCAGGGCACTTTCTCCACAGGGGGGGACCTTGAGTCTTTTTTCCTCTCTCTACATCCCCTCCCAGGGGCTCTGCAAATTTTGCTGCAGTCAGAAAAGAACAGAATTGGAAACAAACCCTGCTACACTCCCTCCCCACCTGGAGTCAGGTTTCTCCATGGATGCGACCTGATGCAAGCAATGCATGAAGCTTAGGCTGAAATGGAGGAAAAATGTCTACCAAGCAATTAGAGAGGGGGGCTGCTGAGAGCAAAACCTTCTGAAGGCCAGGACCAGTGTGCTGGCCGCCCCTAGGAAGCCTGGCAGGCACTCTGCATTCAATACGCTCTGAATGGAAGGGAATGGAGGGAATGGAAAGTTCACAGCCTGGAAGCTCCTGGGGGCATTGCTGGCAGCAGGGAGAGCAGAGATGCTAATGGATGCAGGCCCTGCCTGCCGCAGCCAGCAACTCTTTCCCTTTCAAGCATGGGAACAGAGGGCCTGAGCTGATGGAAATCCCAAAGAGGACTTCTGCCCAGGGGCCCGGAATCCCTGAACATGGAGAGGCCCAGAGGTGCTTCTGCTGCTGTTGAACAATCACAGGCTGTGCCACTGGTCATACTGCATCTAGCAAGGTCTTTGCTACTGACCACGGTCACCTTCCCTGTCCTGCACCAACCTCCTACTGGGAGGGCACCATCTAAGACACTTCTGGTGAGTAAGATGAGCCCAAGTTTGCTCAGGAAAGGTTCTTCCAGGTCAGAGATCCCAGGTCTCAACAGCAAGGAAAAGAGACACACTAGGCCTAAAACAGTGTCTACTGTGGGCAGGTCCCTCTGAAAACACCCGTTCCCAGGACAGGCTGTCACACTGAGGGAGTAGACAAAGGTTTGCATAGATGCACAAACACACACAGGTGTGCACGGAGTCGTCCGTCTCCCATGGCTCCTCCTTCTCAGATCATGTCCTCCCCGGGGGGGCTGTGGGGAGACCTGAGGGCCACCTGGTTGGAGAGCCTACCCAGAGCAGGAATCAGAGAAGCACTCTGGAGAAGCAAGATGCCAGCCTGCCCAGACCAAGGCCCACACCCTTCCTGTCCCAAGTGTGGCCCAGTCCAGGCCCAGTCCTTCAGCTCTAAAGGGTGTCAGTTGCAAAGTGACACTCCACTTCACATGGATAGCCAGGCATCCCCCTGCCAGCCTCCCCAAGGCCGGCGGCCACCCATCCTCTCTCCCACCACCAACCAGGCAGTCTTACTTCTTCACTTTTGGGTACTTCATCTCTGCGATGGCGTTCGTGGCTTCCGTCTGCTTTTCCTTCAGGTGCTGGGGCCACATGTTGTCCACCCAGTCCACCAGGTCCACCTGAAACCCAGGCCACTCTAAGTGTTCCTGGCCCTACTACCAGGACAGAAGCAAATGTCCCCTCTGTCCCTGGGAAGTCTCTGGGTGCCCTGAGTTGCTGCCCCAACCCCTCCATCCCTTCCTCCTGCCTCAGTCTGCACAAAAGGTAAATCCTGCTCCCAGCATCTCCTCCCTCAGTACCCAGGGGACCAGTTTGACCACACCCATGCCAGCCATTCCCTTCTCAGGGGCCGGGCGGGCAGGAAGGGGATGGACAGCAGGTGTCGGGAAGCCTCGGCCAGGCCTACCACAGTGGGGCGCTTCACCAGGTGCTCCAGCTTGGTGTGGCTGAACTCCAGGCTGATGACGTTGTACAGCTTGTCCCGCTGGGCCTCGGGGGTCTCGTAGTAGCGCACAAACTGGGACATGCTCATCTCCGTCCCCTTCTGAGTGTTCACGTCCATCACGTCCACCAGCCGCCGGCTCCCTGGGGGCACAATCCACGTGCTGGTCACTCGTGTCTGCACAGGGCTCCAGCACCCACTTGGAAGCCCCCCACAAAGCAACACCTGCTCTTCCTCCAGGGCTCCCACTCCCCTCGCCTCTGCTCCCCTATGGCTCAAGCCCTCCTTTTCTGACATGACCTCTATCCACCCTGTCTGCCTCCCTCCACCTGAGTGCCACCCACCATGACTGCTTTCTAAGATGTCCTCAATGGCTTCCTAAAGGGGCTGCAGACCACCCCTCCCACTGAGCCCCACACTACTGCCAGAGTGAGCTTTCCAGCCAGTGGCCTTGACTGACGAACCCTCGAGGCACTCTGCACCCTTTGTGAGACTCTGTTTGTTCATTTGTGAAATGGGAACAACTGTCTCCAGAACTTCAGCCAGGAGGGGAGGAATGACGGGGAGACGAGGACTCTGAAAGCGGGGAAAACAGACACAACACAGACTGCCAAGTTCAGGGCGACTTATCAAGGAGGCTGGCACCTCCTGCAGGTGCACTCTGACCGCAAGGGGAAGTCACCATCTAACCTGGACAGACCCAACTCCCCAGCTCAGTGACAGATGCGTGGTCCATGACACTTAGAAATACTAAACAAAACAAAACAGAAAGGTGGGCTGGGTGCAGAGGCAGAAGCCCAGTCTGTGGTCCCAACAAACTGGGAGGGTAAGCCAGAAGAATCACAAGTTCACGGTCATCCCAGGCAACTCAGCAAGACTCTGTCTCAAAATAAAAAATAAAAAGAGTGGTCCCAGGTTCAATCCCAGTACCAGGGGGAGAAAAAAAAAGAGAGAGGCAGGGCACGGTGGCGCACTCCTATAATCCCAGTGACTCGGGAGACTGAGGCAGGAGGATCGCGAGTTCAAAGCCAGCCTCAGCAACTTAGCGAGGCCCTAAGCAACTCAGTGAGGCCCTGTCTCTAAATAAGATACAAAATAGGATTGGGGATGTGGCTCAGTGGCCCAGTGTCCCTGAGTTCAATCCCCAGTTCAAAAAAAAAAAGAGAGAGAGAAAGAAATAGATGACCCCTAATTCACAGCTGCTATGAAACTTTAGGGGTTTGCTCACTAGGGGTCAGCAAATGACATCCCCAGGGCCAATTCAGCCCATTGCCTAGTGCAGCTTACAAGCTAAGAATGTTTTTTTAAATTTTTAAATGCAATGGTGGAAGTCAAATAGTATTTCTTGATGTGAAAATTATATGAAATTCAAATTCTCAGGTGCACATATAAAATTGGCTTGGTGCCCAGCCATGCTCCTTGGCTTCCATATTGTCTAGGGCCCCTTGCATATTCCAGGGGTGACACTGAGTAGGTTGACCAGAGTGCATGGCCTGCAAAGCCTGAACCATCTATTCTTTGGCTCTTTACAGAGAAACATTTACCAATTTTTGAACTAAAGAAAGCTTGGGTGCTGATATGGGTTCAGTCTCATCCCCCACCCCACCCCCACCAAAAAAAAGAACGATCTCGTCCTGTTCACTGCTACATGCCCAGCTCTGGGCTCAGAACCTGCCCTATAACAGGCCCTTGGTCAATATTTGTTGAATAAATAAACAGCTCCATTCACACAGTAGAAACTAAATAATAAAATTAACCTCTTTAAGTGTGCAGCAGAACTTAGGTGTTCCCAAGTTTGAGTTCAAGGTCTCATTTTCACTACCACCCTGGAAGCTAGGTCGGATTGGGTACAAATGGGGAAACCAAGGCCCAGTTCCCTGGAAGACACTCTGTACCAATCCTAACCATGCACACTCACTGGGCGTTCCGGTATGATCCTGCCCTCTAAAGCTCTCAGGTCACAGCTCTGCGAGTCAGAACTTCAGTTACACCCACTTGATGGATGAGAAATTGAAGCTCAGACAACTAACTAGACGTAGAATGTCCAGTTAGTGAGTGAGAGCTGATATGTGAAGCCAATTCAATTAAGTGCCAGAGCCCAGGCTCTTATCCTTCATCCTGTGATAAACAAACACTTGCACACTCTGATCTCATGCTAACACACAAGAAAACAAAAAGAAACCCAGACTTCAGTGGTCACGCTCCCCAGGATACAGATCCTGGGAAGCAGATCCAAAAAGCATCTTTGTTTTTGCATCTGGAAGGTGTGGATCCACCAGGGGGCATCCCTGGCCTTCGCTGGAAATTCTGGCTGTGATCTTGGCAGTTGCTGGTGCTTCCTTAACTCAACAGGTGGGCTCCATTCAGGTTCTCTGGGAGGCCCCCTGGCAGAGAACCTGCTGCTTGAACCCCCAACGTCTCCCCCTTCTCTGGCCAGTCTCCCATCTCTGCCCACCTCTCAACCCCAACCTTGCTCAAGGTCAAATTCAAGGAGGTTGCAGGGGAGGTAAGAGATGGGATAAAGGTCCTAAAAATCACAGCCCCAGCAGGGTGTGGTGGTGCACATCTGTAACCCCAGCAAAAGGGGAGGCTGAGGCAGGAGGATCACAAGTTCAAGGCCAACCTCGGCAATTTAGTGAGGCCCTTAGCCAGTTAGTGAGACCCTGCCTCAAAATAAAAGTACTAAGGATGTGGCTCAGTGTTTAAGCAACTGTACCAAAAAATAAAATGAAATAAAATAAAATCATAGCTCCAGAGTTTCCTGTAAGTCAGCATGGAAGGCCGTGCAGCACCACACTGATTCAGGAATTCAAATCCCAGTTGGACTTGCAACTGTGCCTTCAATTACTTAGCTTCTCTGAGTATAAGTTTCCCAGTCTATAATATAGAAAAAATAGTAGCCATCTCAGGGTTGTCCTGAGACATATGATTTAATGCACATAAAATACAAGAAGTGCCTGCAGGGAGGCAGGTAGTATTACCTAGTCGGTCAATTTCATTTATAATTAGTCATCCTTCAGTATCGGAGAGGGAAGGGTTTCAGGAACCCACAAAGACACCAAAATCCAAGAATGCTCAAGTCCCTTATAGAAAGTGACATTATATTTGCATATAAGCTATGCCTATAGTCCCACATACATTAAATCATATATATATGTTTTTTTGAAACTGGGGATTGAACTCAGGGGCACTCGGCCACTGAGTCACATCCCCAGCCCTATTTTGTATTTTATTTAGAGACAAAGTCTCACTGAGTTGCTTAGGGCCTCGCTAAGTTCCCGAGGCTGGCTTTGAACTCGCAATCCTCCTGCCTCAGCCTCCCAAGTGCTGGGATTACAGGCATATGCCACCATGCCTGGCTCAAATCATATTCTTATAACACCTAATACGATGTAAATGCTGTGCACATTTTTGATATGACACACTATTTAGGGATTAATGACCAAAAAAATTCTGTACATGTTTAATATGGACCCAATGTTTTCCCAAATATATTCAATCCATGGTGGGTTGAATCTTCAGATGCAGAACAAAAAGTGATTGAGGGTCAACTACACAGGTGGAGAAATTGGGGTGATGTCAAGTTTATGCAGCTGCTTAACATCAGAACCAGTTAAATCTGTGCCCTCCAGTCCTACTGGACTGACCACTTGGGATCTTAAAACATAATCATGAGAGCTAATGAATGTGGGGGTTTTGTTGTTGCTGTTGCTTTGGGTACTGAGAATTTAACCCAGGGGCACTTAACCACTGAGATACATCCCCAGCCCTGTTTGTTTTATTGAGACAGGGTTTCACCAAGTTGCTGAAGTCCTCACTAAATTGTTGAGGCTGGTCTCAAACGTGCAATCCTTCTGTCTCAGCCTCCCAAGCTGCTGGGATTACAGGTGTGTACCACCAAGCCCCACTCTGAATGTGGGGTTTTTTTATGGGGAGTGGTGGAAATGTTCTAAAACTGACCGTGGTGATGGTTGCACAACTCTGAATAGTCCAAAAATCAGAGAACCATACACTTGAAATGGATGGATTGAATGGTATGTGTACAATCTCAAAAAAGCTACCAGTGGCTCACCACATCATCATTGCAGATTTTATGTCAATTTTTTTTGCAAAACTGGGGTGTGATCATTATGTGAAGCTTTCTTTTTTTTTTTTTTTTTTGGTACTGGGGATTGAACCCAGGGGCACTCGACCACTGAGTTCCCAGCCCTATTTTGTGTTTTATTTAGAGAGAGGGTCTCACTGTCCCAGCTGATCTCTCCGAGGAAACGTCACCCATACCCCAGCCACGTGCTTGGATTCTATTCCGCAAACTTTAACCTGCAGCTTGGGAACATGTCCCAGTGGCAAATACTGGATGAGGAAATGAGAAACATAATCAAGGAATGGACAAATCTAACAGTGGCTCCCAAAATATGTGTCCACCCAGAACCTGTAACAGGGCTGTATTTGGAAAAAGGATCCATGCAGGTGGGCATGATGGTGTTCACATGCAATCCCAGTGGCTTGGGAGGCTGAGGCAGGAGGATCAAGAGTTGAAAGCCAGCCTCAGCAAAAGTGAGGTGCTACGAAACTCAGTGAGACCCTGTCTCTAAATAAAAACAAAATAGGGCTGAGGATGTGGCTCAGTGGTCAAGTGTCCCTGAGTTCAATCCCTGGTACCCACCTCCCGAAGAATAAGGGTCCAGGCCAATATAATTGAGATAAGGATCTCAGATGATATCATGCCAGATTCAAGGGAGGCCCTAAATCCAATGACTAGTGTTCGTTATAGGAAAGTCATGTGAAGACAGAGACAAGGATTGGAATGACGTGTCTCCATGCCAAGGAATTCTGGGGTCACCAAAAGCTGGAAAGGGAAAAGAGAGCCGCCAGAGGGAACCAAATCTGCCAACATCTTGCTCTAGACTTGTGGCCTCCAAAAACTAAGCAAGAATAAATTTCTGTTGTTTCAAGGCTCCCAGTTTGTGACTCTATGGCAGCCCAAGGAAGAGAATGCAAGGTCAGTAATCCCCTCTGGAACAAGGGAGACCTCATGGGAACTCCCAAGCAATGTTAAAATTTCCTCATTTGATTGGCAGGTATTATTTCATAATTTTTCTGGTCTTCAACATATGTCATCTATTTTGCATTCCTGCAGATCCAAAGTGCCACACAGCCCTGAGAAGGAGAGAGAGCCACACCCCCAAACAGTGAAGGAGTCCAAACTTCAGCTATTTTGGGTTCCTCACTCCATAGGATAAGATCTTTAGAAAAGCCACCTCAGTTTCCTTGTATGCAACATGCAGACAATATCACCTACCTAAAAGAAAGTTGTAAAAAATACTTTAAGGGCTGGGAATATAGCTCAGTTGGTAGAGTGCTTGCCTTGCAAGCACAGGGCCCTGGGTTCAATGCCCAGCACTGCAAAAAAATTAATTAATTA
The DNA here is from genome assembly GCA_020662805.1 of Glaucomys volans. Classification (NCBI taxonomy): domain Eukaryota; kingdom Metazoa; phylum Chordata; class Mammalia; order Rodentia; family Sciuridae; genus Glaucomys; species Glaucomys volans. Next base: position 66,587 of record JAJEJO010000405.1, read on the forward strand.
ATTAATTAATAATAATAATTTTAAAAGTAATATATATTCAGATCATTAATGCTGGAATCAAATGAAAGGATTTTCAGGGAACCAAATGGCAAACTGCTGCACAGAGGCTACAGATCTGTACCCAGAACATGCCTTCCTGTCTCTACCAAGCTGAATCAAGACTGCAGGGACCCCTTTCTTCACTTCAAGGACAATTCTGACTCATCAACCTGGTTCCCAAACTTACACAAATAAATATAATTAAGAAAACAAATACCCAATAAATATAAAATTTTGACCATTCTGCAATGGTAGATCATTCACTTCAGTGTTATTCTCAAGTTGGGATTATATATAATGCCAATTTATACACAACCCAAATCAAAGAAGACCACAATAAAGATTTCAAAAAGTAGGCCAGACACAGTGGCATATACCCGATCCCAGGTGTTTGGAAGGCTAAGGCAGCACAAATCTAGTTCTAAAATAATCTTCTTAAAGCAATGTAAATTTACCAATTTTACTAATGTAATATATTTATATATATATATACACACACCATATACATATATTCACATGATTACATAAAGCACATAACAAACATATATGAATATATCATATGTAATAATATAGAATATATTCTATATACACACATTCAGAGTTAAATGTCATATATCTAGTTGTTCATGATCAATACAAAGCAATGTACAAATTACTAATATCTTTCTTTTTTTTTTCTTTTTGGTACTGGGGATTGAACCCAGGGGCACTCCACCACTGAGCCACATCCCCAGCCCTATTTTGTATTTTACCTAGAGACAGGGTCTCACTGAGTTGCTTAGGGCCTTGCCAAGTTGCTGAGGCTGGCTTTGAACTCGAGATCCTCCTGCCTCAGCTTCCCAAGTGCTGGGATTGGGAAGGCGTGCACCACCATGCCCAGCAAGTGTGTTACTTTTTTAAAATTTTTTTTTTGCGGTGCTGGGGATTGAACCCAGGGCCTTGTGCTTGCGAGGCAAGCACTATACTAACTGAGCTATATCCCCAGCCCCTGATATCTTAAGATACATATGGGGCTGGGGGTTAGCTCAAGGGTTGAGCACAGGCTGAGCACACTCAAGGCTCCTTGGTTTGATCCCAAAATAAAACAAACACATAACACCTTTTTTACAGCACATATATATTCACATGCAATTGTGAGTCAAATTGAGATAAACCGTGCTTTCAAATAAAGGTATACCTTGTGTATCTTGTGACACTTGTCCTTTATGAGATACTTTAAGACTTGTACTATGACTTAATCCCAGATATATTCCCTTCCATGTGCACACAAACATTAATCCACAAGTTATTATTTTCAATCTCGATCCAAATGTGGACCAAAAAAAATTCAAGATTCATCAGGCACTCAAATATCTGATAAACCCAAGAATAAATGACAAATCGTATTTGTCATTTAAAAATAGGACACAGCCTAATAATCAGTTTGGCACTAGGGGTGTGGCTCAGTAGTATAGCACTTGCCTAGCACACAGGAACCCTGAGTTCCATCCCCAGCACCACAAAAAATAAAAATAAAAGGTCTAGTAGTATCATATCATTAGTTACAACGGTGTAATCATTTACAAAATTGCATGTTACCACCCTCAAAATGTTACTTATTTTTCATGTGTCAAGGTTATACAAAAATAATAATAATAAAATAAAACTAGTATGATTAAGAATGCTTCAGTTGGGCTGGGGTTGTGGCTCAGTGGTAGAGCGCTTGCCTCGCATTCGTGGGGCACTGGGTTCGATCCTCAGCACTGCATAAATAAATAAAATAAAGACATTGTGTCCATCTACAGCTAAAAAAAAGGAAAAAAAAAAAAAAGAATACTTCAGTAATTGGGTTGGGACATAGCCCAGTTGGTAGAGTGCTTGCCTCACATGCACAAGGCTCTGGGAGTTCAATCCCAGCACCACAAAAAAATTTAAAAAAAATAAAAATAAAAAGAATGCTTCAGTAACAGCAACAAAAAACAACCAAACCAAAAACCCAAAACAAAAAATGTAAATTGGGCTGGGGATATAGCTCAGTTGGAAGAGTGCCTGCCTCACAAGCACAAGGCCCTGGGTTCAATCCCCAGCACCACAAAAAAAAAAAAAAAAAAAAAAAAATGTAAATTAGAAAGAAAAACACAGTTGTGAAATTTAGTGAGGTGACCCATATAAAATGCCGGATGTTTCAATCCCTGGCACCAAAAAATAAATTAATTAATTTAATGGAATTGATAAATAAGTGTTGAACACACGGACTAGGAGGAAATTGGCTTCCCCTTCCCAGGCCAACCCCAGTTATTCTGCCAATATGTCTGTGGCTACTCGGGCACCTCCAAAGGTCCTGGGAGCAGAGTGACCGTGCCCCAAAATGACACATGCAAGTCCAAACCCCTGACACCTGTGAGATGGGACCCCGTTTGAAAATAGGATCATTACAGAAGTCTGCAAACCAGAATAAAGTCATGCCGGAAACCAGTGACTGGTGTCCCTGTGAGACAAGGGAAGGAAGGCAGCCAGGTGAGGAGGAGGCTGTGACTGGACTGATGCAGCCACTGGCAAGGGACATGGGAGTAGCCAGCAGCCATCAGAAGCTGGAGGAAGCAGGTCCTCCCCGGGACCCTTAAGGACACCTTGATTTCAGACTTTCAGCCTCTAGTCATGAGAAGATAGATCTCTGTGGTCTTCTGTTATTGTTCTTGTTGTTGTTTGTTTTGGGTACTGAGGATTGAATCCAGGGACACTTTACCACTGGCTTTACCACTGAGCCACATCCCTGGCCCTTTTTTTATTTGGAGACAGGGTCTCACTAAGTTGTTTAGGGCCTCACTAAATTGCTGAGGCTGGCTTTGAACTTGTAATCCTCCAGTCTCAGCCTCCTGAGCTGCTGGGATTACAGGCAAATGCCCAGGGGCCCCACAAACTTCTGTGGTCTTAAGCCACCCAGTAAGTACTGTTACAGCAGCCTAGGAAACCAATAAAAGAGCTGATGAAGGAATTACTGGGAAAGTCTTACAAGGCTCCATAAATGTCAAATATCCAGGCAGGAAAGAGCTATGCCACTCTTCACCTCCCCCAGGAGCCTAGCAAGCTGCAATGGGGCAGGCACTCACATATCCAAACTGTAAAGTACACCTAGTAGATTCACAGAGAGAAGAACGAGATCACACAGACGACATCATAACACTTTACCCTCAACGTGAGCTTTCTGTTGTCTTGTGGAGCTGGGGGTTGAACTGAGGGCCTCACTCATGCCAGGCAAGACTCCACCACTGAGTCACACCCCAACATGCCTGCCTGCCTGCCTGTCTGTCTCTCTCTCTCTCTAAGGGATTGAACCCAGGGGCATTCCATTTGCCTAGCACACATGTCCTGAGTTCCATCCCTAGGGCTATATCCCCAGCCCCTTTAATTTTTTGTGAGCTCTAACTTGCGATCCTCCTCTTGAGTGGTTGGGATTACAGGTGTGCACACTATTACCCAGCTATTTGATACCTGTTTTGTTGTCACCCGTTTCTTGTCTTTCTCTCCCACCATTCTATAAGCACCGTGAGTTGGATCTGTCTAGTTCATTCCTCTATTCTAGATTTCTAGACAGAAGCCTGGTGCATAGTAGGCACTCAATAAATATTTGATGAACAAATCAGTGCATGTTCTTATTGACTCTTATGTCCTGTCTGGTGTATGACACATGTCTTCACATGTAAATTACAGATGACCTGAAGAAATGGCCTGAGGACCCGTGGGTAGGTGTGTGTAGCCCTGCCTGTGGCAAGGAAGACAAACCCCACCACTAATGCTGAGAAGATACCCAGAGTCCCGAGCAGCCAGGAGCTCCAGCCCTAGAACCACGTGACTAAACACAGGACAGACACCATTTTACTCTTGGGGGCACTAACCAGGTCTCCCACTCCTCCATAGCAATCCCTGGTCTCCCATGCTCCCTCCCTGCCCTCTGCTCCTCTGTAGCTTTCCACTGTCACAGAGGCCACTGGGAACCAAAGCTGGAAGATTCTTCCCCAGGCCCAGGTCCCCAGCTGACCCCACCTCTCAGCCTGCCCCACCCGCCGATGAAAGGGGAGTCCAGACTTAGAGTGGCTGAACTCAGTCACATTCCTGCCTCAGACCAGGGTAGAGCTGTGGGGAGCAGCTGGGACAGAATGACAGCATTAGGAGCAGAAGGCGGGGACACTTTGTTCTAAGAATAGCTTCCTTAGTGTGCTGGGAGTTCTGTCCAGCTCCCCAGGTGTCCTGGAAGTCACCATCCGGGAGGGGTCAGGGTGGGGGTCAAGGGAGGGAGAAAGGAAGTGGCTTCTGGGTGCTCTGGGTTCCATGGACCACCCCGGCCCCCAGGAAAACGACAGCACTGCGGGTCCCAGCCCTGGCAGGCAGTGGGAAATGCAGGCTAGACAGCAGCTGCCTTCGGAGGCAGGTGATTTGGGTAGAAGCAACCATGGACTTCAGAGTCTCCTCTGGGGTGAGGGCCAACTCTAGCCCAAAAAGCTGATATGGGGAAGTTTCTCTCCACAGACAGATCCCAGCCAATGAATGACAAAGGAATGACAGAATTAGACCATCACCACTGTGCAGCTGCTGAGGAACTAAGGGCGCTAGACACCGAGCATCAAAGGCTGCTCACATCAGAGAGAGAATGAGGCCGGACATTTCATGCTCCTGATGGATGAGCAGAACACCAACAATGAAGCGGTTCTGCCAGACATCATGAATGAATGAGAGAGACAGAGACCTTGAACTGGGCTTTTCTTTCCTTAGGTGGTACAAGGCAGTGGGCATGCGTGCAAACGCCCTACCACTGAGTTGTACCTCCAAGAGGGACACCTCGAATCTGCAACCATCACGTGCAACTATCAATTCACAGGAATGCCAGAGGATAGAAGGGCATGTTGCACAGCTCTATGGGATGCCACCAGAGGGAGAACCGAGGAAATACCAGAGCCTTCAAAGACTTAACGAATCAGAGTAGTGGTCTTATTAATATTCTGATTCATATGACTGTCAAAAAAACAAAAAAGGGGCTGGGGCTGTAGCTCAGTGGCAGAGGGCTTGCTAGTAAGCGTGAGGCACTGGGTTTGATTCTTAGCACCGCATAAAAAAATAAATAAACATAGAAAATAAAGGTTGTCCTTTATTTAAAATAAAGATGTTGTCCATCTACAACAACAACAACAAAATAAAAAATTTAAAAAAAATTTAAAAAGCCAAGCAAGGTGGCGCACACCTATGTAATCCCAGAGGCTGGGAGGCTGAGGCAGGAGGATCCAAGTTCCAGGCCAGCCTCAGCTACTCAGTGAGACCCTGTCTCAAAATAAAACATAAGCGGGGCGTGGTGGCGCACGCCTGTAATCCAAGCGACTTGGGAGGCTGAGTCAGGAGGATCGCGAGTTCAAAGCCAGCCTCAGCAACTTAGCCAGGCCCTAAGCAACTCAGACCCTGTCTCTAAATAAAATACAAAATAGGGCTGGGGATGTGGCTCAGTGGCCAAGTGTCCCTGAGTTCAATCCCTGGTTCAAAAAAAAAAAAAAAAAAACCATAAAAAAAGGGCTGGGAATGTGGCTCAGTGGTTAAGTGCCCCTGGGTTCAATTCCTGGTACCAAAACAAAAGAAGCAATATTTTAAAAGATTAGGGATGATCTTAGTGTTTACTTTTTAAAATTCCTTCTCATTTAGATTTGTAAACTGAGAAGCATAAAATGGTGTAATGTCTGGATAAGCTTCAAATATTGCAGGTGAGGAAGAAGCAGATGCTATGGATGGGGCAGGATGGATCATGGAGGGTCAGGTACTGGGCCCAGGTGATGGGTAAATGGGAGTTCATGATACTTTGTCTACTCTTGTTTATTATTTTAAATTCTCAGGCTGAGGAGCTAGCTCAGTGGTAGAGCATTTGCCTACCATGCACAAGGCCCTGTGTTCCATCCCTATGCTCTGGGGGGAAAAAAAAATTCTGCAACAGAAAAAAATCCCCAGTATCCCCAGGTACTGGGGATTGAATTTAGGGGCACTCCACCACTGAGCCACATCCCCAGCCCTATTTTGTATTTTATTTAGAGACAGGGTCTCACTGAGTTGCTTAGGACTTCACTAAGTTGCTGAGGCTGGCTTTGAACTTGCGATCCTCCTGCCTCACCTCCCAAGTGCTGGGATTACAGGCGTACACCACCACGCCCAGCTCTTCATTTTTTTTTTTTAAATTCCAGCTTTGCTACTTACTAGTTCTGGCTTAAAGAACTCACAAAGCCTTTCTAGAATTACAATTACAAGATTTTTATTTATAAAAAGGGTCATAATGTTAAGTGCCTAACACAGTAACTGACACATGTTAGGGTCTGCAATATACTTAGCCACCTAGGAAGTCTTGAATCTGTGGAAAGAACTGGGAAGTTCTAAAAACAGGTGAGGTGTCCCAGGTTGACCAAAGGGGAAAGGGAGCCGGGCTGGGTAGCACACGCCTGTAATCCCAGCACTTGGGAGCCTGAGGCAGGAGGATTGCGAGTTCAAAGCCAGCCTCAGCAACTTAGCGAGGCCCTAGGCAACTCAGTGAGACCCTGCCTCTAAATAAAATACAAAATAGGGCTGGGGATGTGGCTCAGTGGTGGAGTGCCCCGGGGTTCAATCCCCAGTACCAAAAAAAAAA
>JAJEJO010000405.1:73356-104840 GCA_020662805.1 Glaucomys volans
AAAAAAAAAAAAAAAAAAAAAAAAAAAAAAAGGGAAAGGAAGCTCTTTTTCCCCTGTACATGAATTTCCTGGCACCCAGATTTTTTTTTTTTTTTTTTTTTTCGGTGCTGGGGATTGAACCCAGGGCCTTGTGCTTGCGAGGAGGGCACTCTACCAACTGAGCTATATCCCCAGCCCACTGGCACCCAGATTTTAATATGAGTCACCAACCCCACCTGTCATTCCCCTGTGAAGAACCAGGCTGGAGGCGTGGGTGCCTGACCTCTTCCCATAATCAAGACCCACAGGAGGTCACAGATTGCACCAAGGGTTCCTCCAGGGAGGGCAGCAGGGCCAGGGCCAAGGGCCCTGGCCTGAGTTCTGGGCCAGGCAACCTGACAGACCCTTTCCTAGGCCTCAGTTGCCCCCTGGGGAAAGGCAAGAAGAAACTGACCTTTATACTTATTTTTTTCCCTTTACCAAAGAACTGTTTCTTCAAACAGAAGCTTTGACAAAAGTCAAATTCATCAATGAAAATAAGCAGTGAAGGCTGGAGCAGGAGGCAGGGACCTCAGAACTCAGACCAGATTCCCGGGACTTCCCTCTGGGCATTTGTAGGTCCCTTCTTGGGGCTGACACACTGACTGTTAGTCAGTCCTGCATACTCACTCCACTTCCTGGCAGTGTTAACTGGAGGGAATTTGGGGGAGAAATGAGGCTTGCCCGAGGGGTCCCTGGGATCAATGGAGACTGCAAGCCCTTCTGCCTGGTCCACCTTCAAAATGAGCCAGGTCTTTGAGCAAGAGGCTCAGCACTGGGGGGAGGAGGTAAGTGCCCCAAAGGGACAGATTGCTAGGATGGGAGAAGTCACCCCTGGAGCAGGTGACAGGGAAAAGCTGCCTGTTGGAACCAGAAAAGGATCCATATTACTGGAACTCTTAGGCCCTGAAATCAATGTGTTCCTGGGGGAAGTGTTCCACCTCCAAGCAAAGCCTGGAGTTCCTAAGTAGGCCAGCAGTTTCCTGGTTCCTTCTCCCTCTGCCCCCTCCCTCCCTCCCTCTGAGTCCCACAGGCTGTGCACACATCCAACAGACTCCAGCTACAGAAAGTAATCCATGGCTCCGTGGCCCTTGCTTTGAAGGCTCCATCAGTCAGTTCCACGAGCCCAGGACATAGAGCCAGAGGACGGTGCTCAAAGTCACCTTGAAGGCTAACAGGAAGCACACACAAGCACTGACCCCAAACTCCCCCTCAAACCTGCTCTTCAGAAAGGTCACAGAGCTGTTCCCCTTTGCAGTCCTGTAAGGCTGTTTGTCACTCCCACACTTCTGGTCTGGTTTTACATCCTGCTCCTTGCGAATAGCTCTGCATCCATCCAACACTAGCAGCATATGTTAGGGAGGTCACTGGCCCCGGGTTCAAATCCACCTCAACCCTACTGTTTCTAGCAATGAGGCCTTGGGTATGTCCCTGAACCTCTCTGGGTCTTGGTTTCCTCATCTGTAAAGTGGGTACAAGGCCCCACACCATTACTGAAAGCCCTTGGTAAACTTGATTGATAGCAGGGGTTCTCTTTAGGATGCTGTTCCAAACTGAGGGTTCAAGGGCACCGGAAAGGAGAAGCAATGAGATCAGGAGTCAGTGCACAACAAAAGACAAGCCTCCCCAAGTCAAGACCTCAGTTTCCTCCTTATGAAAGGAGTTTCCTCATTATGCAAGGAGGGTTCCAATGTGCCCAAGTGTTCCTCAGGCCCTAACACCTCATTTCAGCACCTGTTTGCTTTTTTTTTTTGGAATCAGGGATTGAACTCAGGGACACTCGGCCACTGAGCCACATCCCCAGCCCTATTTTGTTTTTTATTTAGAGACAGGGTCTCACTGAGTTGCTAAGGGCCTCGCTAAGTTGCTGAGGCTGTCTTTGAACTCGCGATCCTCCTGACTCAGCCTCCCAAGTCGCTTGGATTACAGGCGTGCGCCACCACGCCTGGTAGCACCTTTTTTAATAATCCCAGGACTGATCTCTGTGTGGTAAAACCCTGACTGTCACAGGGGCCTCAGGGGCCACAAACGTAGATTGACAAATCTGGGCTAAACCCAACCAAGCAAGAAAATCCACAAAGCCACCCAAGACAACAAACAACAAGGGAAACCCGGAGGAGGAGAGGCTGAGAGCCAGCCCCAGTGCCCTGCAGAAGGTAAGACGGCAGGTGCTAGGGCCAGTCCGCTCCGGGAACAAACTCAGCTCTTCCACTCACTACCTACATGACCATAGACAAGAAACCCCGAGCTCCAGGGTTTGTTTTTGGTGCTTTTGTGGTGATAGGCACCAAAGCCCAGGGACTCATGAATGCTAGGCAAGCACTCCATAGCCTAAGCCTCAGTTTTTTGGTTTTGTTTTTTTTTTTTTGGTACTGGGGATTGAACTCAGGGGCACTCCACCACTGAGCCACATCCCCACCCCTATTTCGTATTTTATTTAGAGACAGGGTCTCACTGAGTTGCTTAGGGCCTCGCTAAGTTGCTGAGGCTGGCTTTGAACTCGTGATCCTCCTGCCTCAGCCTAAGGCTCAGTTTTGATATCTATAAAATGGGAAAGGGGCTGAGGCATAGCTCAGTGATAGACAGTTTGTCCTAGGTTCCATCCCCAGCACCACCAAAACAAAACCAAAAACAAAGCAAAAAAGATACCATTTTACCTTTTAAAAAGTAAACTTCAGTGAGTGACCATTAGTACCTATACGTATGCACATACAAACATATATAACTCCTATTGCCCGACACAAAAGGTTAAAAATATCCTTTCAACACTGAATTTGCTTGGCATCTTTGTCAATTTTCAATTGGCCATGAAATTATTTTTGAACTCACTGTTCTTTTCCATTGATCTGCAGTCTGTCCTTAAGCCAATACCATGTTGCTTTGATTACTGTGGCTTGATGTATAAGTTTAAAGTCTGCTTTTTTGTCTACTTCAGGTCTTTTGCATTTCCATGTAATGCATGATCCCAAAGTTGATTTTAGGATCAATGGGTCAATTTCTATCAAAAAAGAAAAAAAAAAAAAAAAAGGGGGCTTGCTGAGGTTTTGATGAGGATTGTGCTCAATTTACAGACCAATTTGAAGAAATTAAACCTTGACAATATGAAAAAAAAAAAAAAAGAAAAGAAAAGAAAGACTAAGGCAGGCAGGAGGATCACAAGTTCAAGGCCAGTCTCAGCAACTCAACAAGATTCTTTTTCAAATAAAAAATAAAGAGGGCTGGGGAATGTATCTAAGAGGAAAGTGCTCCTGAGGATTGAATCCCCAGCACTTAAAAAAAAAAAAAAAAAAAAGTCAGTGTGTCTTTGGCTCCAGGATAGGCAGATGGATAAATGGAGCAAATTAGGGCATCTAGAAACAGCCCCCACAAACGCAGCCACCTGATACAGGAGAAAAGAGCACTCCAGTGCCATGGGGAGAGAGTATCCTTTTCAGTAATGGTGCTGGGTCAACTGGATATCCATATGGGGAGAAAGACAGAATCTTGACCCCGAGTTCCTACCAAATACGAAAATCAATTCCAGATGAACTACAAATTTAAATGTGAAGGTTCAGGGCTGGGGATATAGCTCAGTAACAGAGCACCTGCCTACCATGCGGGAGGCCCTGGGTTCAATTCCAGCACCATGATAAAAAAAAAAAGTGAGGGTTCAAACAATAAAGCTTTTTGAGAAAAATATGTGAATATCTTTTTGATCTTGGAATAAGCAAAAATTTCCATAAGACACAAGAAGAACTAAAGGAACAAGCAAAGCTAAGTAGTATCTGTTAAAATTAAGAACTTTGAGGCCTGGGGTTGTGGCTCAGTGGTAGAATGCTTGCCTAGCATCTGTGAGGCACTGGGTTCAATCCTCAGCACCACATATAAATAAATGAATAATATAAAGGTTCATTGAGAACTTTGAGCTGGGTGTGATGGTGTACCCCTATGACCCTAGTGACTCTAGAGGCTGAGACAGGAGGATTAAAACTTTAAAGCCAGCCTCCTCAATTTAGTGAGGCCCAAAGAACTTAGTGAGACCCTGTCTCAAAATAAAAAGGACTGAAGATGTTGCTCAGTGGTAAAGTGCTACTGGGTTAAACTGCTTACACCTTAATACCCCCTCCCCACAAAAAAAGACTTTCTGCTGGGCACAGTGGCATGCTCCTGTAATCCCAGTTTACTTGGGAGGCTGAGGCAGGAGGATTAATTGAGCCCAGAAGACCAAGGTCAGCCAAAAAGGAGAATTTTTGGAGCTGGAGATATAGCTCAGTTCAGAGGGTGTTTGCCTGTCAAGCACAAGACCCTGGGTTCAACCCCAGCAGGGTTTAAAAAAAAAAAAAAAGAGAATTTTCCAGCAACTCGGGAGGCTGAGACAGAAGGATTGCTAGTTCAAAGCCAACTGCAGCAATTTAGCAAGGCATTTAGCAACTCAGTAAGACCCTGTCTCTAAATAAAATACAAAAAAGGTTAGGGATGTGGCTCAGTGGTTAAGCATCCCTGGGTACAATTCCTGGTACCAAAAAAAAGAAAAAAGAGAGAATTTTTAGGAGGCTGGGTTATAGTTCAATTTTTAGGAGGGTAGGTAAGGCCTTGGGCTCAATCATCACCACCACAAAAATAATAAATAATAAATAATAGCTAACAGCAAGGCATGGTAGCACATGCCTGTAATCCCAGCAATTCAGGGGCCTGAAGCAGGAGATTCCAAATTCAAAGTCAACCTCTGCAAATATGTAAGACCCTCAGCAAATTATGGAGAACCTATCTCAAAACAAAAAATAAAGAGGTCTGTGGGTATGGGTGCTGCTCAGCAGTACAGTACCCCTGGGCTCAATACCCAGCACAAAAAAAGAAAGAAAAAAAAAAGAATGTTAAAAGATAGCGCATAGGCGGGCATGGTGGCGCACGCCTATAATCCCAGCGACTCGGGAAGCTGAGGCAGGAGGATCTCGAGGTTCAAAGCCAGTCTCAGCAACTTAGCGAGGCCCTAAGCAACTCAGTGAGACCCTGTCTCTAAATAAAATACAAAATGGGGCTGGGGATGTGGCTCAGTGGCCGAGTGCCCCTGGGTTTAATCCCCAGTACCAAAAAAAAAAGAAAAAAAAAATTCATATCCCGAATACATAGAAAATCCTTATGTGAAGGGCTAAATCATGCCTTCCCCCCAAATTTATAGGTTGAAGTCCTAACATAAGGGAGTCAGGAGCAGGCAAACATTTCTTAAACAAGACACGAAAACTCTGAATGGACTTGCTGAGTGCAGTGGAACACGCTGGTAATCCCTGTAGTTTGTTGGGGGAACAGGGTTGAGGCAGGAAGATCGCAGGCCCAAGGCGACTATCAGCAATTTAGCAAGACCCTGTCTCTAAATAAGAACAAAAAGCAACTCAGGAGAATGCTCAGGGGTCAATCCCCAGAACTGCAAAAGAAACAAAAAAAGGAACCAAGAAAAGTTACATTGTCTCTGTTGAGAATTAAAATTAAGGACTGGGGTTGTGGCTCAGTGGTAGAGCACTTGCCTAGCATGTGTGAGGCACTGGGTTCAATCCTCAGCAACAAAATAAGGTCAAGGTCAGCCTATGGAATTTAGGGAGGACCTATCTGGAAAAAAAGAGGCTGAGGGTATAGTTCAGTGGACAGCACTTGCCTAGCATGCCTGAGGCCCTGGGTTCAATTCCTAGTATCAAAAGAATAGTCATGAAATATAAAAATAGCATTTATTTTAAAAAAAAATGGGGAAAAGACTTGATCAAACATTTCACAAAAGAGCATAACCAAGGGAGCCGGGCGTGGTAGCGCACACCTGTAATCCAAGCAACTTGGGAGGCTGAGTCAGGAGGATCGTGAGTTCAAAGCCAGCCTCAGCAACTTAGCGAGGCCCTTAGCAACTCAGTGAGACCCTGTCTCTAAATAAAATACAAAATAGGCCTGGGGATGTGGCTCAGTGGCCGAGTGTCCCTGAGTTCAATCCCTGGTTCCAAAAAAAAAAAAACATAGCCAAGTAGCCATTAAACATACAAAGTGGAGTTCAATTATATCAGTCATTAGTGAAATGCCAAAAAACACAGTGAGATACAACTCAACACCCACCAGCAGGGGAGCACAGTTGAAGTAAGAATATCGGCACTAATTCCTTAGGACACCTATTTGACAGTATCAGCTAAAACTGAACATACATACACACTCTATGCCCAACAGCAGTTCATGCATACGCTCACTAAAATCATGTTTTATAATGCTCTCAGCAACACTCTACATATAGCCTTAAATTGGCAGCTACCCAAGTACCCATCAACAGTAGAATGAATGAATTGTAAAATATTCACATAATGGAAAAACTACACAGCAATAAAAATATCAACAACCAGATACAACAAATAATGTAGATGAATCTCATAAAGACAAAGTTAATTGCCAGGGGCACACCTGTAATCCCAGTGACTCCAGAGGCTGAGGCAGGAGGATGGCAAATTCAAGGACAAGCCTCAGCAACTTGGCAACACCCTGAGCAATTTAGCAAGACCCAGTCTCAAAATAAACAGGGCTGAGGATGCAGCTCAGAGGTGAAGCCCTTGAGTTCAATCCCCGTTACCAAAAAAAAAAAAGACAAAGTGGACAAAGTTGAGTGACAAGTAACCAAAAGCAAAAGAGGGCATACAGAGCAATTCCACCAATATAAAGTAGGAAAACAGCAGAACTCACTCCTGCCATCAGGGTGACAGAGGAGGGGAGGGGCCAGATGAGAGCGCAAGCGGATTGTGGGGTGCTGGCCACGCTGTTGTGTTGGCTTGGTTAAAATGACTCAAGTGGCCAGGCATGGTGGTGCATGCCTATAGTCACAGCTGCTTGGGAGGCTAAAAAGTTTGAGGCCAGCCAGGACAACTTAGCAAGACCCTATCTCAAAATTAAGAAAAAAAAATTTTTTTTCAAAGGGCTGGGGATGTAGCTCATTGTGAAGCACTTGCCTAGTGTGGGCAAAGTCCTGGGTTCAGTCTCCAATACCGAGAAAAAAAAAAAAATTAACGGATACAACTACTGCATGTGCACCTACTATACGACCATTGTACTTAAAGTTTTTTTTTTTTTTTTTATATAGTGTTATAGAAAGGGAATTTTTTTTTTTTTTTCCTAGTGTTACGAGAGATTGAACTCAGGGCCTCACACTAAACTCTATCTCCAGCCCCCTTTTAAATTTTATTCTGAGACAAGTTCCCAATAAATTGCCCAGGCTGGCCTTAAACTTGTGCTCCTCCTGCCTTGGCCTCCCAGATCACTGAGATCACAGGAATGAACCACTGTGCCTGACAGTGCACCCCCATTGTCCCAGCTACTCAGGAGGATCATGAGCCCAGTAATTCAAATGGCCAACCTGGGCAACACAGCAAGACCCCGTTTATAGAAATCAAAGACAGGGGGTCAGAAGCTGATGGCTCATAAAGAAAACCCTGCAACCTACATAGCTAGCCATGCACCTTTCTCACACAGCCACCTGGCTGGGCCAGCCTCCCAACACTGCCCTCCTGAGCAGAATTCCTGGTTTATGTTAGGGACACTTCTGTTGCTTCCCAACTCAGTTGGCCTGGTTCTGCTGGGGCTGACCTAGGCCCCAGCACTAGCTGTGGGGTTGTTCTATCAGAGCCAAGCCAGAGACACTGCTTGGAAGTCTCTGGGTCGGGGAAGGAGGACCCTGAGCTGGTAGGATGTTAACCTGGAGTCACTGGTTCTAGCTTTTTGCCCACATGGGGAGATACCTGCCTGAAACCAAAAGAGACAGAAAGAGGAAGCAAAGCAGGACACAGGGACACAGAGAGGCAACCTCCTGGAATTGTCTTAGAGCACCTAAGTCCAATGTGCCTGCAGATTACATTCTGTTTTGCATAGGCCAGCTTGAGTTACATTTGTCACTTATGTCAAAAATGCCTATCACCACTCTCCAGAAGCCTGCGCACACTCAGAGATGAAAGTGGACATTTTAATGTCCCAAACTGGTTGCAGCCACTGGCACCCCTCACAGCATCAGAGTGCACCATACCTTCCCAAAGCACTTACTATTTATCATGCATTTGATCATGATAAATGCCAAGAGAGATGGAGCTGGCTTACTGTTCCTGCTTTCTGTGCCCTCCTAGAAAAGTCTAGCACTGACAAGGATATTGGAACCATCTAACTGGCTCCTTCTGTGTCCTCCATGAGAAGAATGAGACTCAAGGAAAGAATAGAGAGCCTGGGCACATCCAGAGTAAAACAAAAATCTCAAAAGCTTTAAGAAGCTGTTCAAAAGGGCCAGGCAAGGAAGGTTATTTAAGAAATCCTGCAGGGTGCATTGGCGCACACCTATAATCCCAATGACACGGGAAACTGAGGCAGAAGGTTGAGGCAGAAGGTTCACAAGATGCTGTTTTAAAATAAAAAAGGAAGCCGGGTGTGGTGGCACACGCCTGTAATCCCAGCACTTGGGAGGCTGAGGCAGGAGGATCGTGAGTTCAAAGCCAGCCTCGGCGAATTAGTGAGGTCCTGAGCAACTCAGTGGAACCCTGTCTCTAAATACAAAATAGGGCTGGGGATGTGGCTCAGTGGTAGAGTGCCCCTGGGTTCCATCCCCAGTACCAAATAAATAAATAAATAAATAAATAAATAAATAAAATAAAATAAAATTTAAAAGGGCTGGGGAGGTAGCTCAGTGTAAGAGCAAGCCTGGGTTCAAGCCCAAGTATAGCAAAAAAAAAAAAAAAAAAGCTACATTTACTGAGGTTGTGATTCGACCCTAGATTTGAGACCTGGTTTTAATACTTGCACATATGAATTATAATAAATAACAACAGGACCGCATCTGGCATAATGTTAAGCATTCATTCATTTTCTTATAATCTTTCTTCAAAGTAGATTCTGTTATTAGTTCCATTATCAGATGAAGAAACTGAGCCCTAGTCAACTTAGCTTGCCCCGAATCACTTGGTCAAGTAGCAAAGGTGGCCTCAAAGCAAGGTGGTCAAACAGCTAAGGTTGGGCTGAGTTGGAAGCACCAGGTCAAGTTCCTGCGCACAGAGTTGAGGTAAAGGGTGCACTGGGGACTGGGGTTGTGGCTCAGTGGTAGTGCGCTCTCCTAGCACACGTGAGGCCCTGGGTTTGATCCTCAGCACCAGGTACTGTGGTCACCCACGAAAAATAAAATAAATAAATAAATAAATAAATAAATAAATAAGGGGCACACACACTGTCCCATCTTCTGCCCTCAATGGAATAGTGTGTCCCCTTCAGCTCTCATGTTCACTTCTTTAGCATATCTAGGAATTCAGCTTTAAGAAAAAATAAAAATTGCCAGGTATGGTGGCACATGCCTGTAATCCCAGTGACTTGGGAGACTGAGGCAGGAAGATTTCAAGTTTGAGGCCAGTCTCAGCAACTAAGCAAGATCCCATCTCAAAAACTTATTTATGTATTTATTTATGTATGTATGTATATATTTATTTTTGGTACCAGGGATTAAACCCAAAGGTGTTTAACACTAAGCCACATCCCCAGCCCTTTTGATTTTTCACTTTAAGACAGGTTCTCGCTAAGTTGCTGAGGGCCTTGCTAAACTGCTGAGGCTGTCCTGGAATTTGGGACCCTCCTGCCTCAGCCTCCAGAGCTGCTGAGATTACAGGTGTACACCACTGCACCCAACTAAAAATAAAAAATTTAAAAAGGGTCTGGGGATGTGACTCAGTGGTGGAGCATCCCGAGATTCAATCCCCAGTATGACAGTGGCGGGGGGCAGGCAGACAATAATAAGTGTTGGTGAGGATGAGAAGAAATGAAAACCCTCTTACGTAGCTGATAAGACTGTAAATTGCATAGCTGTATTGAAGCCAGGCTCATAGTTCCTCAGGGAGCTTAACACTGTCACCCTATGTTAGGTTTTCTATGTCCCACAGAAGTTCCCTGGTGCAGCAGTATTAGGAGGTGGGACACAGTGGAAAGTGTTTGGGTCATGGGGATGAAGTCCTCCCGATTGGATTAATGCTTTTCTCATGGGACAGGATTAGTTACCATGATAGAGGGAAAGCAGTATGAAGCTCTCACTGGAAGCCAAGCAGATGCCAATACCATGCTCTTGAACTTCCCAGCCTCCAGAACCATGAACCAAATTAAACCTCTTTTCTTAATAAATTATCCAGTCTCGGGTATTCTGATCCAGCAACAGAAAATGAACTAAACCACCACAAGACCCAGCAATTCCACTCCTCAGTACTATAGAGAATTAAGAGAAATGAAAATGTATATTTACATAAAAACTTGTACATGAATATTCCTTGCATTGTTCATAACTGCCCCAAATGGAAACAACCAAAATGTGTATCAATGCATGAGTGGATAAACAACATGAATGGATGTACTGAATATTTTTCAGCCATGAGGGATTGGAGATACAAAGTGTTAGATATGTCAAAACACAAGCTTAGCGTGCATAAGGTCCTGGGTGCAATTCCTAGTACAAAAAAAAAAAGGAATGAAGCACTGATTCATGCTGTGAAAGCATCCACTCACAAAAGGTCAGTATTATTTGATTCCAACTGGGCTTGTTGACACACACCTATAATCCCAGTCACTCCAGAGGCTGAGGCAAGAGAAGCCCAAGTTCTAGGCCAGCCTGGGCAAATTATCAAGACACTGTCTCAAAATAAAAACTAAAATGGGCTGGTTGAGCATGAAGCTCAGTTGTAGAGCAAATGAGTCAAACCAAACCCAAATTCCCCCCCAGGGCCTACAAGGCCTTAATGACCTAGCCCCGCAACTTCCACCACCTCTCCCATTACTTTTCCCTCACTCACTCAGGTCCTCCACACACCGAGTTTATCCTCACTTCCTGGCATTTGCACTTGCTCATCTCTCAACCTAGAATGTTCTGGAATGTTCTTTCGGGGGGCTGGGAATATAGCTTAGTGGTAGAGCACTTGCCTAGCAAGTGGGAGACTCTGGGTTCAATCCCCAAAACTGCCAAAGGGAGTTTTTCTTTTCAAAAAAAAAGAAAAGACCTTGGGATGTGGCTCAGTGGTGGTAGAGTGCTTGCTTAGCACCCAGGAGGCCCTGGCTCTGATCTCCAGACCTGCCCCACCCCCCCATAAAAAGTACCATTGAATGTTCTTTCCCATGACCGATTCTTGTCAGGTCTTTATCCAAATGCTCCAGCCACTCAGAGGCTCTCCCCAACCACCCTGCCTAAAGTAACACCCCATCACGGCTCCATCACATTAAGGGGGCAATAGCTCTTATCACATTGGAAAAGATACACAGTTTACTTCTTTACTGCCTGTCACTGTGACCAAAAGGGCAGGAACCATATCTGCCATAATCAAGGCCCACCACATTGGCAAGAAAAGATTTTCTGGAAAGAATAGATTTAATGGAAGACTTTCTTGAAGATCTGAAATGCCATCTGCTGCCTGATCCAGAGTTCAGAACACCAAGCCTTCAGCCACACTCTGCAGGTTCTAAGCATCTGCTGAGCAGTGTGGCAAGCCCCACCCCTAGGCTTGTCTAGAACCCTGAAGAAGCAGAGGACTAATCCCTCCCCTGGAAAGAGCCTGAAAGTCTTTAGGGGTCACAAAGCACCCAGTGTTTACCCAGCAACTCACAAACAAATGCAAAACAGAGATCTAAGATTGCATTGCTGACACCCAAGCTGGAGGCTAGGGTCCAAATCAGCCTCATAAAAGCATGTAATGGCAAACACACGCTGATCCAGGGCTTCTTGGGACTTTGCAACTTGACCTGTTCTCCACAATGAGACGGTTGCCGCTCACACCTGCCCCCGCCCCCTCCCAAGGGAACTTTCTTTTTAGAGGCAGTTAAAAGTCTAAGTGGGCAGGTGGTAAGGAAGGCCTCTCCCTTCTCCCTTCTCATGTTGCCTAGTTCAGCATCTGAGTCACACGCACAGCCAGCAACTTACCCACTAGGAGTTTGACGTCTCGGACTGTGAAGTCAGGGTCTGGCATCCTAAAGAAAGAGAAGCACAGACGTTGGTGAGAAGCCAGAAACAACAGAGTCAGACTCTACCCTGCCCAGGTGGAAGCCATTTTTCCAAGAGAGGTCCTTGCTCTCTGTTTGGAATCCATAATGAGATAACCCGGATAGAGGGCAGTAGATCAGGTAGTACCTCAAAGGAGGGGCACCCAGGTGCCCCTTCCCCACCCCTACAGGCACATCAAACCTGAACCTCAGCCAGCAATGTGTCTGCCTATAATCCCAGTGACTTGGGAGGCTGAGGCAGGAGGATCGCAAGTTCAAAGCCAGCGCCAGCAAATTAGTGAGGCCCTAAATCACTTAGTGAGAACCTGCCTCAAAATAAAAAAGGGTTGGGGATATTGCTCCGTGGTTAAGCACTCCTGGATTCAATCCTGGGTATCCAAAAACAAAAAATCCTGAACCTCAGCAGAGGATAGGACATCTACCTTCACCTACCCTCACTGCTTCAGGAGGACTCAAGTGTGGGGTCAAGGGCCAAACACCTACTTTCTTTTAGGGGCAGGCAGCCCTCTCTGTGCCTCTTTTCTCCCTCTAAAAATTACTCTCCACAGTTGTATGGAAAGTGGGAAGAACCTCTTTAAGTTCAGAGGGAAAAGAAGACAGACATCAAACCATTTCCAGGGATTTGATAACACTGCAGTGTCTGGGACCCATTAACTAACAAAGATGCTGAAGGTTTAATTTCGACTCCTAGGAGCGTGACTGGTAAGCAAGTCCGGCTGTAGACGCTGGAAAGGAGATAGCCTAGGATGACACCCTAAGCCTCCTCCTCTGTCCCTGCCCAAGGGGCGGAAACCTGTTCTTCCAGCCTGTCTCTGATCTCTCCCCTACCTGGAGCTCTAGTAGATCTCGGCCAGAATGTAAAACAGAAATAGAGGCAGGCAGAGAAAGGGGAGATGCAGGCACCCCGGAAAATACACCCTCCACGGGAAGGGAGCCATTTCCCACACACTGGGGGCTTTCAGGCTCAGGGTGTGCCAGTCTCCTGGTTTAGGATTGAGGAGGAGGTCAGGTACGATTCTCAGTAAGAGGTCGAGGTCGCAACATGAAGCCAGATGGATGCAAGGGGGGGGGGGGGGTGTCATTCCTGCCCAAGTACCCTAAGTCCTCTCTGCCCAAATTCCTAAAAAAGACCAGTCTTTAGAGAGCTTTCCCCTTGGCCAGGCCTTGAACAAGGAGCTGCCATTCCCAGATCACGAAAAAAGTTCCCTCAGTGATGAGCAGCAGGAAGAGGGTAGAAGAAATCCAACCAAGCTAGAAACTGAGTTAGGGAGGAAGACAGGGGAAGAGGCAATTAGTGTCAGCAACTTACTTAATTCCTAGTCCGTCCTTTTCTCGAAATATCAGGGGAACCCTGAGAGCTTCTCTCTGTACGTACTCATAGTTGAAATCTGTTTGGATATTTGAATTAAAACAAGTTGGTTAAGTTATTCAGGAGCAAATGAACCACGAGCCATTGTGCGGGGAAGAGAAAACGGCAGAGGAAGGGCTGAGGGTATGCTAGAGGGAGACAGAAGCTCCCTGGAAAATGACAGGGAAATGGATAGGGCCTAGTCCGAGAGAGAAGCCAGCTCCTCTGCCTACTCAGTCATTCTCTGCAAGCCCCACGGGTCCGAACTTGTCAATGAACAGCCCCAGGCTAGCCAGGGTTGGGGAGGAGACTTATAAGAGTCCCACACTGAAAGAAACCCAGCTATTGCTGAGAAAGGGGGGACAGACAGAAAAACGCATCCCTGGCTGAGCTCAGAGAGTCAAGGGACTGTAGAACTGAAGAATGCCACCTGGGAGGATCTGAAGCCCCAGAGAGGAGGCTGGGAGGAGGGCTCTCACTGTAGCTGAGCATCAGTGAAAATCTTATTGTAATATCCTGCATCGTGAAGGGGAGGGGGGAAAAGCCGGTTTCCCTGGAAACTGTGTATTTGGTGCCAAAATAACTAGGGAACTGGGCACAGCTTTGTTGTCTTCATAGTGAAATTCTACTGGAGCCATTCACAGGCTTGCTTCCACTGGATAACCAAGAAGGATGCTCTCCAGGTAGACTTCGCAAAGCAGGCACAGCGAGGCCGGAAGAAAAATCCACTGGGTAGCTTCCTAACTGGGATTTGTCTGGTATAGACCCCAAATCCTTATCCAAAGCCCTAGAGAATGAAGGGAGCCTTGGACTAATTTCTTTCCTTCCTCAATTCCACCAAAAAAATCAATGGATCTGACCGAACCATAGCCCTGAATATGGAGGTGAGGGGGACTGAGATCAACCCCCCAAAGTCCAAATCATGTCCCCCAAGTCCTCAGGTGTCTAAAGTATCCCACAAGGCCACAAGGCCTCTCTGGCTGGTCAGAAGGGAAAGAGAAGAGTCCTCAGGCCTGCTGCCCCCCAGTAAACAGTTCACCAGGGCCTTGGGGGAGGAGGCCAAAGCTGCTGGCTCAGAAGAGAGAACAAAACCATCGCCGGGAAAGCCCTGACCTCAGTGGCTCAGATCCCCAGGGGCTCACAGTGAATGGGGATTCCTAAGGATTTAAAGGAAGGGAAGTTTAAGAAGCTTCTATTTTTGAATCCAGGCGAAGGGCTCCTTCTGTTTCTCAGCTCCTCCCTCAAGTTTTGGGGCCCGATCTGAATTAACTAGCAAAACCCTAAGGCCCTGTCCTTTGAAAGGAGCCAGGACAGCAAATTTCAGGATGCCATTTAGAGCCCCTGGCTGGTAACTTCCCTGCCCACACACCCAAAGCCCCACAACACCCCACCCCCAGCTTCAACTTCCTCAAATGAGCCTGAGAAAAATCGCTGAAATCCTGGGCTGAGGATTCTGAACAAATGACTAGGACAAGTTTGCATATTGTTTTCTCATAGACTCTGCCAAACGACTCCATAAAATGGGGGGAAGAAAGGAGAGGAACTAAAATCCCATTTATGTGGAGGAAATTTAAATGCAGTTGGGACTGACACCCTGCTCTTGGACCCGGCAGGCTACAAAAAATATCTTCTTCCCTCCCCCCATCTCTTCCCAACAGCACCAGAGTCAAGCGCCCAGGAGGCAATGAGCACAAAAGAGAAACTTCAAAAATGCAAAGCCAGAGAGGTCTCTCCTCCAGGACAACTCAAGGCCCAGCCACTCATCCAGAACCCACAGGGAGGCACTTCCCTGCCATCAGCTCCTGGAGAGGGAAGGGTTTCCAAGGGGGTGGGGAGACACAAAATGGAAACTGAGTAATTGAAAGAACACTCAAACAGCTGAGAGGGGGTTAAAAAAAAACAAAAAAAACCACATGCCCCAGGAAGGCCTGGAGTAGGCAAGGGCATCTCCCAAACCCCCACCCTGCAGGCCCTGCTGAATCCCAGGCTGCAGGCTGGGGTGGGTCGTGGCTCCTAAAACCTCAGACCTCAGCAGGGGCAACCCCCCAAATCTATCTGGAGGATACCCTGAGACACTCATTGTGGGAGGGTCAGGGAGAAAGGCAGGCCTTGCTAGATCCCAGGCTAGGCGGCACCCTGAGCTTCCCCAACTTTGGCTCCAAACTGGGAGGGCTCACAGGAGACAAGTTTCAGGATCCGGAAGAGACCCTATTTCACGGAAAAGTGCCCCAAGACTTTACTAGAAAACAGAAATCTCTTAGCATTAAGCCTGGCAGAGTCACCCATAGCCCCCACTCCGCCTTCAAACTGTCAAGGCTGCAGGCCTCAGGCTTAGGTGGGGCTTCAGACCAACAACTCCCAGTGCACCTAACCAGGCCTGTGAGGGGATGCGAGAAGCGGCTCCAGAGACCCCCCAGCCTGGGAGGTGTAACCCCAATGACTCAAGGCGTTCCATCACCAGTTCCTAAATAGCAGAGCCGGAGATGACAGCGGTTTAGGAGGCTTCGAGTCTGGGGGGCCTCGCCTAGATGTATCTGGAGGACCCCAGAAGCCGGCTCCAGCCAGGCGATTGCACCTCAGGCAGCGCAGGAACCGGACCGGCTGGGGAGGTGGAGGACGCGGCGCTCACGCCCTGCCTTGGTCCACTGTCTGTCCCCAGGTCCCTCTCTGCCCACCAGCCCCCTGGTTCTGCCCACCGTGATGCTGGTGGTGGGCGCAGGCCAGGCCTAGGCCTGCGCCCGGCCCCCTTCCCGCCTGCCCTCCTCCCTCGCCACCCCACCCCACCCCCCCAGTGCTCGGCCTCGTTTCGTCACCGGATCCCCTGGAATGGGGGACGCGGGCGCGAAATACGAACCCAGCCACCGGCAGCTCCCTCCCCACGTGCGCGCGGCCCGCGGTGCGGAGGGCGGCCCGGAGAGGGGGCGCCTCACCTTTGCCCTCCATGGCGTGCACGAAGTCCCCCTGGTACAGTTGGCTGCGCAGCTTCTCCTCCAGGCTGAAGCCGCGGACGCTGACAATCTCCTCCACGTCCGACAAGTCTTCGTTCTCGTCGTATCTCTGGCGATCAATCGGGCGCTGCGAGGACCCAACCAGAGAGCCCGGGATATTATTGAGGGAATTGGGGGGTCGCCCCTTACCCTGGGCCCAACACGAACAGGTGCAGGAGCTGCGCGCCCCCTGTACCCCACCACTGCAATCTGAGCAACTTAGCGCAAATGCCAAAGATGATGAAAAGCAGGAAAAGGAGAGGGGGCCCGCACCCCCAGAGTCCGACTGCGCCCTACAAGACGAAGCACTCTCCTCCTGCATCTCTGGAAGCCATGGAAGGAGTATCTGGGGGCTCTCCCCTGTCCCCCATCCCCGTGATGTGTTGAGCTTTGCCCACTTAGCCCGGAGCCTGGTTATGTAACCCGCGAAGGGGGCTCCGGACACGGGCTGGCGGGGCAGATGTAGGCCCCGGGAGAAGCCGCTGCAGCTCCGGGCTCCGCGGTAACAGCAGCCCCGGCCGCGGCGGAGGCAGAGCCGGGAAGCCGGAACCGGGGGCCGGCGGCGTTTCTAAGGCTGGAGCCGCTCCCGAGCTACCGGGGAAGCTGAAAAGCTGAAATGGAAGGGCTGAGACCCCGGCCACCCCCGCCGATCGCCCGCCAGTGCAAGAAGAGGAGGTGAGGGGAGGAGGTTCGGGGCTTGGGAGGGGGAGAGGCAGACGACCCGCCACAAAGCTCCCATCGGAGACCCCAAAACGCACCAGCAGCTGCCTCATCTCCCCACAAGCGCGCGCGCACACTCACTTCCTAAGGAGACTCCCCCACCACTCCCCGCATCCCCCTGCCTCCTCCCTCCACCACCCAGCGCCCGGCCGCCCCCCAGATTCCGGGCGAACCCCGAGCCCGCTTACCACCCCCTACGCCTTTCCAAGCTACCATCTCCCCACTTAAGTGTCTTGAGACTCTGAGCCTCACAAGGGACTGGAGGAGTAAGCTGCTTGCTTCCTTTTGCATGCAATTTATTATTTTTTTCCGGTCCTCTTGTAAAATACAGAAAAGGAAAGAAAAGGCAGCAAGAAACAACCAAAAAAAAAAAAAAAAAAATAATATAAAACCAAAACAGTTTTGGAAAAAAAAAAAAAAAAGCTACACACCAATCTTCTTCCAGAGTCTTTCTCTGCCTCCATTTTTTTAGGAGAGTTCACCAATTAATTGTCAACACTCCTGCCCCCTGCATTTTGGCGGAGGGGGGAAGGAGGGAAGACCAAAGAAAACAAACCAAAAAATAAATAAATAAAGCAAGCCAGAGCCGAGATCTACAAAGTTTTGCACCAACACTTAGGCAGATCCGTTTGCAAAGTCCTAGGAAACCATTTTCAGCAGTTGTGGGGGGGGGAGGCGTCGACGTCATAATCCCCGGAACGTAAACATTGTTGCGGATCGCGCTCTGAGCCCGCGGCCGGGCTAGTTGGGGGGGCACTCGGCCTGGGATGGGGGGGCGGGGGCAGCGGCCCGAGGAGGTGTGGGGCTGGGAGGGAGCCCGCGAGGCACCGGGCGCCGTTAGCGCCCTGGCATCGCTGTTTTGTTGTTGGGTCACGAGTGCGCCTCTGCACGCAGGCGCCGCCGCCGCCCGGGAGTTGTGTGCAGAGCTGACTTTTGGAGGGCTGAGTTGCAGGCGGCTGGCGCATCCCGGAGATGGCGGGGCAGGGAGGGAGGGAAGGAGGAGGGGGGGGGGGAGGGAGGTGCAGATTTGCACGGCTGGCCTCAGCGGGAGGCGCGGAAATGCAAGCCGAGCATGCTGGCGTGAAAGCCCCCGGGGCCTGGCACCCCCAAAACGACCCCCACCTCAGTCCCTGCCCCCACCGCCCACGGCTGCCCCTTTCCTTTTCCTTCATCCATCCTACCCCACTACCTGCGTTGGCGACCCAAATTCAAAGCATTTGGCATATGTGTGTGTGTGTATATATATATATATAATTACTTATATATATATATTTTTTTTTTTTTTGCTTTTTACTGCATGTCTTTTCGTGGGGGGAGGGGCAACCCTGTTCAGACCCCCATTTGCGAACCTGCCAATGGAGGAAGCATTTGAGGGGCTCAGAAGGAAATTAGTAAAGCTCCATATCTGCATGGGCTTCATAACTTTTAAACTCTCGGACTGAAAGATCTGGAGACACACACACACACACACACACACACACACACACACACACAGAGGTACAGGAAATACAGCGAGACCAGAGCCTTTTCAGACCGCAGGTGACCAGAAGACGTTGCCTTTCATTCATTCGTTCTGCTCGCCTCCGTGAAGTTCTTTACTAGACTACGATCCCTGAAAGAGAAATTGGACATTTTTTTAAAGGTCCTTACGCCCTCCCAGAGGAGGAAATTGATGCTCTGGAGGGAAATACCCAGAGAATCGGATCTGGCGTCTCCTAACGCAGCTGGCCAACAAGAGAAAGGTAAGCCCTCGTTGGCCGTTTATTAAGAGAAAAGTGGTGGCAAGGCGCGTGGCTCTTGGGATGGGGTACGGAAACCTTCAGTGCACCTTGATTGATCCTATGTGACTTTTTATCGGAGATGTGGCCATCCTCATCATTAGGTCCGGGAGTGCTCCAATGTCCCCCTACCTAGTGCTTGTGAATATCTTCAGAATTGGTCCTGGGTTGTCCTGTAATTGCATCATGAACATGGAGAAACGCTTTCCTCCAGACCAACTCCTGTCCCTGCAAGGCCTGTCTTAGGGGTTAAAGCTCCTGATAAAATGTCACAGCACCAGGAAGACAATAAGGGACATCGTAGGTGCTCACAGCTGTCCATGTGCTATTTTATTTCTGCCGCCAACCTTGTGGGCTAGTGGAAGGAGGTCATTTTGCAAATTGGGAAACTGAGGCTTGGAGAAATTATGAATCTGGATGACCACTGAGCCCCCATGTCATTCCCATGTCAACATTAGATGTGGGGAAGAAGTGCACCCCAGCTCCTAAAGGTCAGCCAAGAATTAGTGGCTTGAGACAGCTTCACCCTCACTCACCTTAAAATGCCTTGTCATTTCATTCCTGTAGTTTTTCCACCTGCTCCCCAAGGCTCATCTTTAAAGTTTGTTTGAATCTGTGTTCACTAACTGTAAAAGTCTTTTGAAGTAGGTATGAAGCTAGCAAACACCAAACTTTTGTCTCCAAACTGAAATGTTGGTTCTGCTACATCTAGTCGCAGCCCTTAGTATGTGGGAGGGCTCTGTGGCCCTCTATCATGGGACTATTTTGTTTACTTCTGTCTTAAGAAAGAGAGACCCCTTTCTGGGGAAACCATCCAGCTATTCCCTATTTTGCAAAGGAGGAAACTGGAACTCAGAAAGGCCAAAGCCACTTACCCAAGATCACACAGCTTTCATGTCGGCTATTGGGGCTCCAGTTGGAACCTGGCTTGACTATCACATGGCTTTTCAGATATTCATCAGTGTCACTGCTTCCATATAATGAAAAGACAAAACAAGACCCTCAAAGGAGGGCTCCTGGGCCGGAGGGTGGTGAGAAGTGAATTAAGTGAAATAAAGCAAAATTGGCAAATGTCCTAGGACACATGATCTTCATCCTTCACCTTTCCTCCCTGGGATTCCTCCCTCTTTGGGGGGATTCATGGTGCCCCCCAAAAGCCAGCTTTCGGAAAATGACCGATGGCAGCCACCTTAGTGTAAAACAGTTAAGCCCATATATCACGTCAGTGGGGAGTTCCTGGCCTGTCAGAGCAGGAAGGGGTTGACTAGTCACCTAATTTAATCCCTCCCTTTACAAACCTCGAGGAAACCGCAAAACCCAGAGAAGAATGGGCCAGCCAGGGTCTTGTTCCCCTTTGACTCCCCCAGAATGCCTATCCTGCTGCTGGGCCCGTAGTGGTCACTCCATAAACGTTGGGCCCTGATGGATCACCTTCCCAGCATATTTGCATTTTCTCTTTATCAGTAATTGGCAGATGAAAGGCTTTGTCCTCCTGTTGAAAGAATTCCAAGCATTTGCTGGAAGTGGGGGAGGAGGTTATTTTGGGCCAAAGGGGGAAGGGCCAAGACCCTTGAGCTCCAGCTTGGCTGATTGTCCCTGAGGAGCTGAGAGTAGGTGAGGGAGGGCAGGGAAGCTGAAGGTGCTTATTCAAAAGATAAACTTAGGAAAACACCAAGCCAGTTGTATTGGAAACTAAATAATAATGACTTTCCTGGACTCTGGATTGTTCTTGCAAAAGCAGTCAAATCCTGCCTGTTATCCCCATTGGTTCATCTCTTCCAGCCTGAAAGGTTGGTGGTGCAGCTCTGTACCCAAAGACAGAGAAGACAGAAAAGATAGAAGAAACAGCTACACTTCCAGGCATACTCCAGGCAGGGGCTGGAGAAGGACTTAACAGTTTCCCAAGAAAGAGGCTCACTCGGGATGGAGCCCTCAGAAATCAGAATCCAGCATTTGGGGCTATTAAGACACTGAAGCTCCTGACTTTTGAGAACTTAATATGCCTTTGAGCAAAGTCCCTCATGTTTGCTATCTCTTTGAATGCTTGCCAAAACTCTGAGGGAGGAGCCATGGTATAATTCCCCGCTTGTATAGCTGAGACTCAAAGAGATGTCAAGTTTACTTGCCCAAATTTTACAGCTGTGAAATAACCGTAACAGGATTTGAACCCAGAGCTTGTAGGAATCCAGAGCCCACAGGATTGACAACTCTGTAAGCCACAGAGTGAGATAATAGATATTGTATATCTGCACTAAAACAGTTGTCTCTATCCATATCTGGCTACTGAGCCCCTGAAATATGGCTACTGGGGTTAAGGAATTAAAATATTTACTTCTTTATCTTTGGTACTGGGAATTTAACCCAGGGGCACTTTACCACTAAGCTACATCCCCAGCCCTTTTTAATTCTTATTTTGAGACCGAATCTCAAAAGTTGCTTACGGGACTGGGGTAGAGCATTTGCCTAGTGTGTGTGAAGCACTGGGTTCGATCCTCAGCACCACATATAAAATAAAGGTCTTTCAACAGCTAAAGTTTAAAAAAAAACTTGCAATCCTCCTGACTCAACCTCCCTGGTCACTGGGATTATAGGTGTGCACTACACAGCACCTTGTCAAGAAACTGAATTTTACATTGTGCATATGTATGTGACACATACATGTAGGTGAGTATGAGTATGTTCTGAGGGTTGAACCCGGGGCCTCGGGCATGTGAAGCACAGTTTCACCACTGAGCTGCACCCGCAGCTGGCCAGGTCTGATTTGGCCCTGGGTCCCATAATTAGCCTCCAGGAAACATTCGTGGAATGTGTGAAAATCCACAGGGGAAAAGAGGTTACCCATATCAGTAACCCCTGGAAGAGGCCATCTGGTACAATGTGAGTCCCTACAGGGTTAGCCTTAAAGCCACTTACTCTGTGAGCCTGGCAGGAGTGTGGCACCGTGCAGGAGCCAGCCTGGGGATGCCAGTGGATATGAGACTGGCCCACCTGCCCAAATCTGGCAAGCTCTCAAGGACAAATAATTGATGACAGAGCAGGAATCCACTTCCAGTCATACATTTCATGGATAGGACAGGCCTGGTGACACACCTATAATCCCAGCTTCTCAAGGAGGCTGAGGCAGGGGAATCGTATGTTCTAGGCCAGCCTCCATAACTTAGTGAAACCCTGTCTCAAAAAAAAGAGAGGTCGGGCGTGGTGGCGCACGCCTGTAATCCCAGCACTTGGGAGGCTGAGGCAGGAGGATCGCGAGTTCAAAACCAGCCTCAGCAACTGAGCGAGGCCCTAAGCAACTCAATGAGACCCTATCTCTAAATAAAATACTAAATAGGGCTGGGGATGTGGCTCAGTGATGAAGTGCCCCTGGGTTCAATCCCAGATTCAAAAAAAAAAAAAAGGAGAGGTAGGGCTGGGGATGTAGCTCAATAGTGGAGCACTTGCCTAGCGTGCCCAGGGCTCCATTCCCAGCCCTGAAAAAAAAAAGAAGATAACCATATGCTAATGTGGAATGATTTCATGATATCCTTAAAATCAAATAAGATGCAAAGTACTAAATTGTGTTGACCACGTGCATAAACCAAAGGGGATATGTCTATATATATATATAATGTTTATATGCACACAATTTCCTTTCGAAAGATCAAAAAAGGTGGTGGGGGGTGGTAGAACTGGGGAAGAATTAAAATGTGCTATTCTTTGGTAGAATCTGAGATTTTACCACATAATATATATATATATCTGTTGCCTGATTTTGAACCTTACAAATTCAAGTGTTATTTTGTCACTAGTATTGGAGATTGAAGATAGGAGCACCCCACGACTGAACTACCTCCCTTTTTACTTTTTATCTTTGAGACAGGGTCTGGATAAGTTGCTGAGGCTGGTCTGGAACTTGAGATCCTTCTGCATCAGCCTCCTGAGATGACAGGTATGTGCCACCTCGCCCAGTCCTTTCTTTTTTTGGGGGGGATGGGGTGGGCAGATGACTGGGGATTGAATCCCCAAAGGGCACTTTGCCACTGAGCTGCTAAATCCCCAGTCCCTCTTATTTTTTATTTTGAAACAGGGTCTCTCTAAGGTGCTGAAGGTCTAGCTAAATTGCCCAGGCCTGGAATTTTTGACTTTCCTGCCTTGGTTTCCTCAAATTATAGGTGTTGCCACCGCATCCGCCTGAGTTAATTTGACTTTATATGCTGTAGTGCCTTTTGAATTTCAGGTTTTTTTTTTTTTTTTTGTAGCCTACTCAAAAATGGATTCTAGAGGTAAAGCACTTGCCTAAAATGAGGCCCTGGGTTCAATCCCCAGCATTGCAATAAAAAGAAAAAAGAAAGGCATAGAAAATAAGCATAGCAAAGAGTTGTGTATTCAGCATTCAGCATTGCCAAATCTTAGAGTTTTTCCCCATTTTGTATCACTTTTGCAATATAAAATATAAAAAATTTTATTAATTTTATCCTAGGGAGCCACCAGACCATGCCATTTACATAAAGTGAAAAAGTAAGAAAGAAAAAATTATATACACAGACCAATCTTCAGGCCTTAACTGTTTTGGGAAGGCTTAATTCAGCATTTCATATTCTCCTCTTCCTATGTGAGGATTGGCAAGAACCTTGGAAATAACAGGTGGGTTAATTAAAGGGTTAATGCCAGGAAGAGAGTCATAAAAGTTCAAAGATTCTTTTATAAACTTACATCTTTGGATTGATGAACAAGTGTGTGAGCCAATGGAAATGAAAATCCAGGCATTACTTCATCGTGCTCAATTGTCATTGGCTGACAATCCCCAAGGGAAGGGAAGAGGGCTGGCAGTTAACCCATTCAAGGACGATCTTGCCCTTTGCATTCATTTTAATTTCAAAGATGTAGCAGGGACATAAGAAAAGTCTAGAAAAGTCCTCAGATCTTTAAGTGCCAAGTTTGGATCTAACCCCAGAAGGCAGACTTCACCTAGCAAAGAAATACTCAAGGACAGATTTTCTGGAGAAAAGTTTTGAACTTTTAAAATGGGGAAATCAGCTGACCTTGCTGAGTGGGAGGAGAGGGGAGGGGAGAAGTTTGATGCACCTTTTGTGCTGTTAGTACAGAGACCCAGGTTGGAGACGATTCCATTAATCTTGCAAAGTGATCAGTCACCGAGAGGATTGAATTGCATTTCCTGCCCAAAGATGTAGAGACAGATGACCTTTGCAGCAGCCCTCAGACCCCCAGCTCACAGCTGGAGAGAGGATGTGTCAGCATCTACTTTCGGGTCTCACCCTGCCCTTTGTTGGAAACTCAAGCCCTTTGTGTTGGGGCTGCTCAGGGGTTTTGCTCCTTGTTGATGCTGCTGATTTTTTTAACCGCCCACATCTTGCGACTTCTGAGAAGCAAACTCTATTTGGCAGAAGATAATATCTGGAGGTGCCCCAAAGAGAGAACCGGAACAGACATGGGGAAGTTTGAGAGGCCATTGGGCCTTTTGGCTTTAATTATTGCCCTTTAATTATTGGCTTTCTGAGTGCTGCAGGATGAACTGACAGAACCAGGAGTCCAGCAAAACTAACCATGCCTCATGTTTAGATGGTTCTGTTAAAAAAGCTTTTTACATACATATACATTACCCCATGGAAAAGGCATTGCTAAAACAAAAGCATTTGCATAAAGAAACATTCTAAATTCCCCAACAGAATAGTGAGCTACCAGACTTTGAACAAAACACTTAAACAGTCTCAGTTTCCTCATCTGTGAAAGGGGGGTGGTGATATGCAATGACTTGGGGATTGCTGAGCCAGTGTTCTATGCAAGGGCTCGGTCAGCAACCTGTCTTCATTCACATAAAGTGGACCACCTGGGTTCCATGATCCTGACAAGGAGCTTACCCCTAGACGGTTTAGCTCCCCCCAAGTTTAAGGCTGAGGGGGACAGCTGCCTGAGAAGGGTGGCAGAGCTCTGATTCCCCAGCAGGGCTCCTTCCAAGCCTGACCATACTGTGCTATGAATTTGGACTAAATGTGCTTTCTTCTCCTTTAGGCCTTTGCACACGCTAATCCCCTGCTCTCCAGACCAATGGCTTCTCCTAGAATCTCCTTAGAGCCTCTTTTCCTGCCCCCTCCTAATACTGATCACTTTTCTGGGCTTTGCTAGGTATCCTGGGGGTGGGGGGTAGTCAGTTCCAGGACCCCCATGGATTCCAAAACCCAAGGATGCTCAGGGCTCTTTTATAAAATGGCATAGCATTAACATAACCTACCCACATCTTCCCATCCTCCCCCAGCCTTTAAATCATCTCTAGAATACTTAGTAACTAACCACTATGTAAACAGTTGTTGCACTCCAGTTGTTGACTAACACTTGTATTGTTTAGGGAGTAATGACCCGGGGTGGGGGTGGGGGAGAAGGGAAAAGAAAGAAAACTGCAGAAGTCTATGTTCAGTACAAATGGAGTTCTTTTCAGTATGTTTTCTAGTGCTTATTGTGTGGAAGTCCTGGGTTCCATCTCCAGAATCACTTAAAAAAAAAAAAATTCCATCCTCAGATGCTAAACCTGCAGACAGGGAGAGCTGACTATATATTCTTGTCTGTGTTCTCACCAGATGGGGACTCAGGGAAGGCAGGGACTCTGCCTGTCCCTTTCTTGGTAACTTCTACCTCGCACAGCACCACTATGTACTTACTCTAAAAATACTTGTTGAATGGTAGCCCAGCTCCCCGATGGTTCTTCCACCAGTCCCAAAACTACTCACTCTTCCAAAAATCTAAAAGTCACAGAACTGAAGATTTTCTTTTTCATGGCTTAACCATATTAGAATGCCCTTTGCTGACGATGTCAGCGCTTCTCTAAAGGACATTAACCAGTGATCCATCAAGTGCAGCCTTGATTCATACACAGAGCAGCCTTGATAGGAAACCCCCTCATCTTCACCTGGCAGCATTTATTCCTGGCAAAACCAGGGCTTCCCCTCCCTGGTGAGGATGGAATGTCATGAATGAGAGCCCTTGCCTCTTCTCTCTAGCACTGAGAAATCTGCACCGCCTCTTGCACATAAATTGAGAGCAGGTAGGTTCTTGCAGTTTCCCCTCACACTAAACTTCTCATTGGGAACTTGTGTTAACCATCTGACATCTGTCTCTCATTAAGAGGCAAAATCCCTGAGAACATTGACCTCCTCCATCTTATTACTGTCTTCAGCCCTTAGGACTGGGCTCCTATAACTACTCAGAAAACATTTGGTGAATGAATGAGTGAATTCCTCAAACGCCAAACTATGTTTCTTTTCAACTTAATCAACGAAACCTTAAAATGTACTTCTTTGAAGAAGATACAAACATTCTTGGAGGCACTCTTGAAGTACAAAAGACTCATGTTAGTGTATATAGCAGGGAAGGGGAATGACGCTATGCACCTATCCAGCTCCATAGCCTAGGGTCTTCCACACACTCTTCCAGACTGCCTCCATGGATCTGAGATCAGCTGGGCAGAAATGGAACCACAAGGCCACCTGGAGGCAGAGGACCAGCTATCATCACCTCCAGCTGAAACCTGAAAACTTGTACCCTGCGTCCAGGACCCCCAAGCTAGGGATGCTGAGTAGGAGAGGAGAGGCCACTATTGGCATATGGCAATGGCTTCCCTGGGACCAGGCCTGGAATTAATCACTGGACTTCTAGGGTCTCCCTAGCTGTGGCCTGGGGGCTGGAGACAGAGAGCTAAAAAGGAGCAAGAAGCAGGGCCAGCTGCTAGGGCAGACTGGGGGCCTTGTTGGAGGGAGGAAATTAGACTATGGAAACCATAGTCATCATGCACCTTGGTTCTATTTTCTGCCCTCTTTTCCCTGAAGGTAGTGATTAATCTTTTTCTTTTCTGGGGTTTTTGTTTTTTTTTTTTTTTTTTTTTTTTTTTTTTTGGTAGTGTTGTTTGTCTCACTTACCTCCACCTCCCTTTTTTTTTTTTTTTTGTTTTTGTTTTTTTTTTAATTTTGGGATGGGAGTCTCACTAAATTGCTCAGGCTGGCCTCAAACTTTCAATCCTCCTGCCGTGGCCTCCCAAGTAGTTGGGATTACAGTGTGTGCACTGAGGTCTGCCTCCATCTATCATTTATGTATTTTACTTATTTTAATTCTTCTTCCACTAAGATGTCAACTCCACAAAGCAGTGATTTTATTCTATTTTGTTCAGCTCCATATTCCCGACCCCCCCCCCCAAACAGAGCTTGGCAAATTGTAGGTTCTCAGGAAATTTGTGGAATAAAATGAATAGTTGATAGGTGCCAAGTAATAGTAGACATCGTTGGTTATCTACGACAATATTGTGATTAAGAACTCGCCCACCGGGTGTGGTGGCGCACGCCTATAATCCAAGCGACTTGGGAGGCTGAGTCAGAAGGATCTCAAGTTCAAAGCCAGCCTCAGCAACTTAGCGAGGCCCTAAGCAACTCAGACCCTGTCTCTAAATAAAATACAAAATAGGGCTGGGGATGTGGCTCAGTGGTCAAGCGCCCCTGAGTCCAATCCCCAGTTAAAAAAAAAAAAAAAAAACTCAGTATCACCAGGTGCAGTGGCACACACCCTTAGTCCCAGCTAGTCAGGAGGACTGCAAGTTTGAGGCCAACCTGGGCAACGTATCAAGACACCCTGTCCAAAATATAGGTCTGGGGGTGCAGCTCAGTGGTAGAACACTTGCCTAGCATGTGAGGAGCCTGGAGTTCAGTCCTCAGTATTGAAAGAAAAAAAAAAAAAAAAAACAACTTTAGTCTCTGGAATTTAACTGAAAGTAGTATGATTGGGACAGAAGAAATGTAGCAGCATGATAAGAGGTACAAATCAGGAGCTCTGGGCTGGGGATATAGCTCAGTTGAGAGAGTGCCTGCCTTGAAAGCACAAGGTCCTGGGTTCAGTCCCCAGCACTGAAAGAAAAAAAAAAAAAAAAAAACAGGAGCTCAGGCTGAGAAGGCCTGTCTGCACCATTTACTTCCTATGTGCAGCCTGAACAACTGACCTCGCCGTCTTGAGGCTCAGTTTCCTTACCTGGGAAACGGAGGTAACAGCAGATTCCCAGGTAGGATGTGAGAATGGGTGAGAGGGTAAACGGAAAGCACTTAGCAAGGTTAGTGCTCCACAAACACACCACTGTTGTTATAGTAATGCTCAGTCTAGAGGGGACCTTGGAGTTCAAAGTTACTAAGCACTTAAAATATGCCATGCTCTCTCAAGCTCAATGTTTATTTATTTATTTTTATGTGGTGCTGAGGATCGAACCCAGGGCCTCTCACATTCTAGGTAGGCGCCCCACCACTGAGCCACAACCCAGCCCAAGCTCAGTGTTTACTGATGTGAATCTCTAAGCCCACAGAGAGAGATCATGTCTTCATTGTCATCATCTTGGCCCCAGTAGATGCGAAGTAATATTAAATTATGCTGGGAGGGGCTGGGGATGTGGCTCAGTGGTAAAGCACCCGGGTTCAATCCCTAGTACCAAAAAAAAAAAAAAACATAGTAGAAGATTCACCAGATTGTTCTGTGTATGTTCAAATATGGCATAATAAATCCCACTATTACATACAATCGAATACTGCAACTGCTAAGTATCATAAAGGAGAAGCATATATGGATTCTTGGGGAGAAGTGGGTAGGCACAGTGCTACCCACTTCTCAAGACCTCACATTTGCTAAGTGAGTTCTATTCCACTGAACTACATCATTAGCAGAAGTAGCATATGATACTTTTCCTTTTTCTTTCTGGTTTTTTTGGGTTTTTTTTTTTTGGTACTGGTGATTGAACCCAGTGCCAATGAGCTACTTCCCAGCCCTTTTTATTTTTTATTTTGAGATAGAACCTTGCTAAGTTGTTGGCGCTAGCCTCAAACCTGCAGTTCTGCCTCAGCCTCCCAGATTTCTGGGATTACAGGCACGGACCACCATCCCTAGCAGTATGTGGTACCTTGAGGTACATAATTTAGAAGGAGGTTATCTGGTCTGCAGCTGGGAGGAAAGTCAGGGAAACTGTCCAAGGAAACCCAGCTAGGAGGGAAGAGGAAAGTTTATCTAGGCTGCTGTTGGGGAAGTGCCCTTAGCAGAGACTCAGTGATTGGTGTGCATGTGTGCTAAAGGAACTGAAAGAAGGTGGAGGTGCAGTGAGCTGAGAGAGGGGTCAGGGGTGAGACAGTACTGGAAAAACAAGTAGGCACTCTGGGAACTAACTGGGCCGTATCCAGTAAAGCTGAAAGATGTGTGTCACCTAGGATCTAGCAGTTAGCCTGCGAAGGACTCTCTAGAGGAGACACAAGTCACTGGAAAGCCTGGACAGGGAGGCTGGCCCTAATAGCATCCTTTGCAAACATCAAAAAATACATGGACCAACTTAAATGCTCATAAACAGCAGAGTGCACAAATTGCAGAGCATTTCTTTTTTTTTTTTTTTTTTTTGGGTACTGGGGATTGAACCCAGGGGCACTCCACCACGGAGCCACATCCCCAGCCCTATTTTGTATTTTATTTAGAGGCAGAGTCTCACTGAGTTGCTTAGGGCCTCGCTAAGTTGCTGAGGCTGGCTTTGAACTCTCGATCCTCCTGCCTCAGCCTCCCAGGTGCTGGGATTACAGGCATGCGCTACCACACCGGGTTCGCAGAGCATTTCTTATGCTTGGAGTCCTCAGAAAATAGCCTGAATCAAAAGTGTCATGAGTATAGTGCCCGGGAAGGAAAGGTACTGAGGAGAGGCCATAGCATGTGGCACCTAAGGAAGAAAAAGGAGAAGAGTTTATCCATTGGCTCCTGTCAAAGGTGTGTTAACTGCCTGGCCCGGTGGCGCATGCCTGTAATTCCAGCACTTGGAATGCTAAGGCAGGAGGATCACGAGTTCAAAGCCAGCCTCAGCAAGGTCAAGACACTAAGCAACTCAGTGAGACCCTGTCTTTAAATAAATACAAAATAGGGCTGGGGATGTGGCTCAGTGGCCGAGTACCCCTGGGTTTAATCCCTAGTACAAAAAAAAAAAAAAGGTGTGTTAACTGCCTCCTACTCCAGGATCCACTGTGGAAATCTGCTAGGCCCTCTGCACTTCATACCACAGCCAACAGAGAAGGCCTAGAGTCCAGAGGCAGTTAACATTGACTGGTGGGTTAGCCAGAGTCCACAGAACTGGTTACCCTCGCAGGGGTCCTGGAACCAGTGGCCAGGGGAGCTCACCTGGAGAAGGGAGGAATGAGCAGAAACTGCAGCCTGTGTGGCTAAGACATCCACATGGGTGACGTAACAAAAAAATCTTGAACAAAAAGGCAGGTTGTATGCC
The DNA here is from genome assembly GCA_020662805.1 of Glaucomys volans. Taxonomy (NCBI): domain Eukaryota; kingdom Metazoa; phylum Chordata; class Mammalia; order Rodentia; family Sciuridae; genus Glaucomys; species Glaucomys volans. Next base: position 103,468 of record JAJEJO010000405.1, read on the forward strand.
CTACAGTTATCACATAATAATCCATTCCACCATCAATGGATCAACCCAGCAAATAAATTAGTCTACTGATGAGGTCATTACCTAAAAACCCCACCTCTGAACCTTGCTGCATTGGGGGTGAGCTTTCAACACATGAGCTTTTCAGGTGACATTCCAGATCCAAACATAACATAAGGTAAACGAAATATGAATTTAATATGTGAAACGGCTTGAGGATATTTTTTTTTCATTATAGCATCAAACACATAACTAAAAAGGAAGGGAAAATAAATAAAAAATTCTGAGTTCTAGCCTCTTTCGAAACTCAGGAGGACTCAGTTATTGATCTAAAAAAAATTTTAAAAAAAGGCAGGTTGTGGCCAGGCAAGGTGGCGCACGCCTGTAATCCCAGCACCTCTGGAGACCGAGGCAGGAGGAGTGCAAGTTCAAAACCAGCCTCAGCAATTTAGAGAGACCCTAAGCAAATTAGCGAGACCATGTCTCAAAATAAAAAACATAAACAGTGCTGGGATTGTGATTCAGTGATCAAATACTCCTGGGTTCAATCTCTGATACTGGAAAAAAGTCCATTTGGGACTGAGTCATACACAACAGAAATTTCTCACAGTTCTGGGGGCTGAGACGTCCAGGATGAACGCATCATCAGCTTGGGTCTATGGTGAAGGCTCAGATGGCACCCTGTTGCTACATCTTCATGGGTTGGGAGGGGTCTAGCTAGTCCTCTCCCAGCCTTTTTTTTTTTTTTTTTTTCCAGTTGTTGATGGACCTTTAATTTATTTATATGTGGTACTGAGAATGGAACCCAGTGCCTCACACATGCTAGGCAAGTGCTCTACCACTGAGCCACAACCCCAGCCCCTCCCAGCCTCTTCTATAAAGACACCAATCCCCTTCATGAGGACAAAATTCTCATGATTGAATCACTTCCTAAATGTCCCCACCTCTCAGTATTATCACATTGAATATTGTAGTCTGACATAGGATTTTGGACTGACATCAACATTCACCCTGTAACCTATGTGTACAGTTCAAAAACAGCCCAGTGCAAAATGGTAACTAAAGGGGGTGACAAATGTCTTCCTCTCTGAGACCAGTCATCAGTACACGATGTCTATGTGCCTTGTACCCCTTGAACATACACAATTTTATCAAATAAGAAATGGGGCTGCGTGGTTATAGCTGTGGTAGAGCACAAGCTTAGCATGTGTGAGGGCCTGGATTCACTCCCAAGCACCCCAAAATGAGTATATTTTTTCAAAAGAAAAACAGGGCTGGGGTGAAGCTCAGGGGTGGGACACTTGGGTTTGATCTCCAGCACTGCAAAACTAATAAATGAACAAAATAATGGAGGTTGGGGGGAAAAAAGGGCAAAG
>JAJEJO010000405.1:105240-132783 GCA_020662805.1 Glaucomys volans
CAGAATTTCCTTTTTGAGACTGAATATTCCATGGTAAAGATAGACCCCACGTTATTTTTTTAATCATCCATTGAGGACATTTGAGCTGTTTCCACCTTTGTGGCAGTTGTGCAAAACACTGTATGAAACTGACAATGTTCTCTTAAGCTGTTGGTGGGGGCTGGGGATATAGCTCAGTTGGTAGAGTGTTTGCCTCACAAGCACAAGGCCCTGGGTTCAATCCCCAGCACCGCAAAAAAACAAACAAAAAAAAACAAAGGTTAAGCTGTTGGTGACCATAGTAAATTTTATTGTTATTATTTTTATTTTTACTTTTTAAATCTTTTTTTTTTTTGTGTGTGTGTGTGTGTGTGTGGTGCCGGGGATTGAACCCAGGGCCTTGTGCTTACAAAGCAAGCACTCTACCAACTGAGCTATTCAGCCCTATTGTTATTATTTTTAATGTGGTGCTGGGGATTGAACCCAGGGCCTTGTGCATGTGAGGCAGGCACTCTACCAACGGAGCTATATCCCCAGTCCAAATTTTATTATTTTTTTAAACCAGACATATGCTTATATCCTAATGTTTAAGCTTAGTACTTGTGATGTTGCTAAATATGTGGACTCCATCTCATTTTACTGGCATAAGACTTCTAAAATCCTTGGAATTTCAGAAGTGGTTTGTCTTTTTGTATGCTGATGAGTCAGTTGGTGGCTGACCACCCCTAAGTAGCTTCAGGATGGAGGCTGGTCAAGGAAAGACTCAGGCTGGCTTAGAGGGGGGACTTTCAGCCCCACTCCCCAAACCTGGAAGGGGAGAAGGGTGAGGGGCTAAAGGTTAAGTTGAACACCAAGAGCCAGTGATTTGATCAGTCATGCCTATGTAATGAAGTCTCCTGTAAAAAAAACCAAAAAGTAGGCTGGGAATGTAGCTGCACTGGTGGAGTCTTACCCAGCATGTGCAAGGCCCTGGGATCAGTCCCCAGCTGAGGATGGAGGTGAGTGGTAGAACAACTTTCTGTCAGGCACAAGGCCCTTGGTTCCAACTCCAGCTATGGAAAACAAAAAGGCCAAAAGGACAGATAACCCTGCACCAGATCTGGCTTCAATCCCCAGTGCCACAGAATAAAAGAAGAAAGAAGACAAAGGGTCTGAGGGTGTAGGTCAGTGGTAAAACACTTGCCTAGCAGATCAGAGGCCATGGGAGGGGAGGGAAGTATCAGCTGTGTGCTTATGGTGGGGTTCTGAGTCTCTAATCATTTCTATGCATTGTCTTAAGGTATTACAAGAATGGTTATGTTACTACCTCTACAATTTTTTTTTTGGGGGGGGTATCCAAGATTGAACCCAGCCGTGCTTAACCACTGAGCCACATCCCCAGCCCTTTGTTGTATTTTATTTAGAGACAGGATCTCACCTGTTGCTTAGGGCCTCAGTAAGTTGCTAAGGCTGGCTTTGAACTTGGGATCCTTCTGCCTTGGCCTCCTGAGCCACCATGCCTGGCCTACAACTTCTATCATTTAAAAAAAAAAAAAATTAATTTTCTATTATAAAAGCCCAGCAAGGGATTTTAACAAGGAAGAAGAGTAAAAATCCACCCCCCTCCCCTGCACTGGGGGTCAAACCCAGGGCCTTGCACATGCTAAGCATATACTGTACCACTGAGCTACATTCCCAGTCCTTTTTTTTTTTTTTTTTAATAAATACTTTTAGTAGTTGTTGATGGACCTTTATTTTATTTACTTATTTTTATGTGGTGCTGAGAATCAAACCCAGGGCCTCACACATGCTAGGCAAGTGCTCTATCACTGAGCCACAACCCCAGCCCATCTCCAGTCCTTTTGAGACAGGGTCTCACAAATTTGCCAAGGCTGCCTTCATCTTTCGATCCTCCTATCTCAGGTCCCTGAGTAGCTGGGATTACAGGCATGCCCCACCATGCTTGGCTCAATCCTTTATCTGACACCTGGAAAAGTCAGGCCAAATGGAGGGTAGGCAGCCTGCTGGGATGCGGGCTTACCACCAGCATCAGGTATAAAGCCCAGCTGCTGCCCTCTTGCCAGCTGAGGGGAAAGTGGCAGTACTCAGAGCCCAGGCCTTGATGGAGAATGAGCTCACAGGCAGAGTCCTTCTGAGGTGCCAGGGGATGGCCAAGCAAATGAGAGGGACCGGCAGGACCTCACCTTCAAAGAGCTGTTTCCAGGACAGAAGATAAGTTTCTGAGAAAGGTACCTAGCCCTACAAGGTGATAAGGGGCCCTCTGTTCTCTGGACACACCCACACTCCAGCCTTATCTTGTATGTGAGGGTTATTTCAGCAGGAATTTCAACAGGTTATTTCAACAGGCATTTCAGCAGGAAGATCAGGGACGACTCAGGGGCATATATTCATGCAGACATTTATTGAGCTACTGTATACCCAGGCATTGACTGGGGCCAGTGACATCCAGTAGATGCTTGATAAAATGTACACTGCAACGAATGACAAGTTCAGACTCAGCACTCAACAGTCATTCAATACATGTTCCTCAGATTGAATAAATAATACATGAATCAATTACTTCTATCAGGCCTGGCACAGTAGGTTTTTTTTTTTTGGAACCAGGGATTGAACTCAGGGACACTCGGCCACTGAGCCACATCCCCAGCCCTATTTTGTATTTTATTTAGAGACAGGGTCTCACTGAGTTGCTAAGGGCCTTGCTAAGTTGCTGAGGCTGGCTTTGAACTCGCAATCCTCCTGACTCAGCCTCCCAAGTCGCTTGGATTACAGGCGTGCGCCACCGCACCCGGCCACAGTAGGTATTTGATAAATTTGAATTTACTGGTACACATCTGTAATCCCAGCTACTTGGGAGACTGAGGCACGAGGATCTCAAATTTGAGGCCAGTCCGGATCATGGAATTTAAAACCCTGGATTTTTTTTTTTTTTTTTTTGAGGGGGGTACCAGGGATTGAACTCAGAGGCACTCAACCACTGAGATGCATTCCCAGCCCTATTTTATATTTTATTTAGTGCCTCACTTTTACTAAGACTGGCTTTGAACTAGTGATCCTCCTGCCTCAGTCTCCTGAGCCTCTGGGATTATAGGCATGCACCACCACACCTGGTGAAACTCTGGAAGCAGGTCTGGATTTTTTTATAAAGGGCTGGGGGTTCAGTTGGGTGGTAAAGCACTTGTCTATCATGCATAATGCCCTGGGTTTGATTACCAGTACTTCAAAAAAAATTAAATAAATGTTGAGTTGCATGCAGGAAGGAATGACATGAGGCCTGGCAGGCAAGAAGCCCTCAACTGTTGCATGAGCCTGCTTTCTGACCTACTGCATCCTGATTCTGAGTCCCAGACACTTAAACTCAGAGACCAAATTGGAAGTCTAAGCCATTCATCCATCCACATGAACACACACACATACTTCCTTGATCCCCCTCCTCACTCATCCCTACATCCACCCTCCCTTCCACTTGTCCTTCATTCCATTCATCTGTATATGCATACATATATCCACCCTTCCCTCCTTCCATCCACCCAGCAAGCCCTGATCAAGAGACCAGTGTACCAGTCGCTGGGGATACAGTCCTGAACAAGGCAAGGGAGAGCTTCTCTCTCGGGCTCACATCCTGATGGGGGAGAGAAACCAAACATAAAAATGTTAAAGGCAGGTAACAAAAAGGACTTATGTTGACATTAAGTAACCAAGGTGATGAGAGAGAGGCTGCAGGGAGGGTAGGTGAGATGGATTTCACCAGGAAAAGGCCCCTCTGAATAGATGACTTCTGAGCTGACCTCTAAGAAGAGAAGAAGCCAGCCGAGTACCTTTGGGCTGCTACAGCAAACTACCATAGACTGGGTGGCTTACCAAAACAAATTTATTTTTATCACAGTTCGGGAAGTTTCAAGTCCAAGATGTGGTAGATTCAGTGCTTCCTGGTTCATGGAGGTACCTTCTTGCTATGTTCCTTATGAGATGGAAGGGATGAGGGTCCCTGGGGCCTCCTTTATAAGGATACAAATCTCACTCATGAGGAGCCCTCATGACCTAATCACCACTCAAGAGCCCTACCTACTAATAATCTGCCTTTGGGAATTGGGCTTCCACATATGAATTTTAGGGGGACCATAAACATCCAGTCTATACTGTGTCATGTGACAATCTGGGGACAGAACATTACAGGCCTAGGGAACCATATACATCAAGGCCTTGAGATAATAATGAACTTGACCTGTCGAAAGAAAAATGAGGGCAACGAGGGCACCTGATAAGAGAGAGAAAGAGGAAGGAGACCATGGTCTAAGGACACAGTAAGGGACTTAGATCAGACAAGTCATCCCAGGTAAGGAGCTTGGGCAGGTCTTCCACAGTAAAGCAGGCTGAAAGACAGCCTTGTGGTATCCATGTCCTATTCCCTAGAACCTGTGACTATGTGACCTTATATGGAGAGAGAGCTCTGCAGCTGTGAAGGATTTCAAGATGCGGAGATTATCCTGGGCCTGATGTCATCACAAGGGTCTGTGCAAGAGGGAGACAGAAAAGGCGGTGTGACCATGGAAACATACTGGAGTGATGTGCTTTGAAGATACAGGGCAGGGCCACAAGCCACGGAAAACTGGCATCCACTAGAAGGTGAAAAAGGTAAGGAACTGAATTTTCCTCTTAGAGCCTCCAAAGGGAACCAGCCCCGCCATCACCTACCAATTCATGTTGGACTTCTGACTTCCAGAACTCTTAAAGAGAATAAATTCATGTTGTGTTGAACCACCACATTTGTGATCACTTGTTACAGCAGCAGTGGGAAACTAATACAACCAGAAAGGGACATGATGACATGTAGGTTATTGAAAGATTTTTCTGGCTGCTGTTAGAGAATGGGCTTCAGGAGGATCGAGAGTAGGCAGAGTCTGGGGGCAGGCGACAGCAGACATGTTGATGAGCAGTGATGGCAGCCTGGATGAGATGGAAGAAAGGACGCAGGAGGGAAGAGAGATTTGAAGGTGTGAAGTGCCAAAGCTGGCTAGAGCTTCTGGTGGGTCAGATGTGGTGGGGGAGGGCACAGTGAAGGAACAGGGTGTCTCTGGTAATGAGCACTCCAATTTCCCCACTTTCCCTGGGGCCTCACACAGCCACACTGCGCTTGACGAGCTGTTCCCTGGACGCCAGGCGTTTTTATGTGATTATCCTGGAACAGTTCTCTGGGAAATAAATGCCCTCGGTCTAAAAGGCTTTTATGAGCCAGGGCAGGGGATTAAAGGCGGCCAGGCTGTGGAGAAATCCCAGGGTCAGGAGACAGCCGAGCACCGAGACTTTTAATCTAAACCTTAAACGTTTTTATTTTTCACTCCCTGAACTCAGGGTGTCACTTTAAATACATGTTTGGCAACATCGACTGTTCTATTTTTCTTTTTAATTATACAAAGAGAGATCCTGGAAATGGCTCAGCCCCAGGCTGGGGGAGGCAAGGGAAGTTTGGCAGCAGCAGTTGGAGGCAGAGACACCAACTAAAAATTGAGTGGATTTAAAATCCTTTTGAGGGAGCAAGGAGCCCAAACTTCAAACTACCCTGAACTTGGAGTGGCCTGCCCTGACTCAGGACTTCTAAAAGGAGTCTGATAAACTCACCAGCTTAGAATGGACATAGGACAGATGGACACATCTCCAGGATAAAAATATCACCCACGCTAGCACTGCGCCTGTATCTTGAATTTATTCCGGGCCCAGTACTCTCCCCTGCTTTCTTTCTCTGAGTGGAAAACAGTTTGCTCCATAGGTCATTCCTTTGCATCCATGCTGCCTACCGTGGGCCAGGCACTGGGCCAAACCACTAATACGCCTTCTCTCCTTTTATGTACACAAATGCTCTGTGTGAGTAGGCGCTATTATTATGCCCGATTTCTAGATGGGAAATCTGAGGCTCAATAGAGTAAATGGAACCCCACTCCCCACTGTTGGGTTTGGGCTTCTCTGCCCTCAAATCATCCCCTGTCCTTCCCCTGCTGTGCTCTGGATCACAGGCAGGCCAACCCTTGGGGCTGCCAAATCAGGGGACTTACTGCGCCTACCCACCCGTGGGATAGGATAGGGGCCTGACAGGTTCCTACCTCTGCCTCATCTCTCGTTTCTCCACCTCTCTCCCACCAGACAAGCCCACTGTGGGTCTATCTTCTACCTGGTGACTCCAGTCTGTCCTGGGTACCAGGAACGCCACCCCCTGTCTCCATCCTTCGACCAGTAGAAGAGGTGGTGACTCCCTACTCTTGCTAATCTATAGGGGCTTCACCCTCCAGGTTGCTATCCTCCGTGGGCCTTCCACTACCTGTGGGGCAGCTCTGTATCAATTCCTCTGTTCTGGTACCTGTTCTTCCTAGCTGAATTCTCAGGAATACACGGCCTTTGGTAAAGACAGATCAGCCAATTTGTTAGATTTGGAATGAGGCGATCCTCTTCCTCTGAGCACAGTACATCCCGCAAGAGGGAAAATAGTAGCCGCCACTTACTGAGCACTGTGCTAAATGCCAGACAAATGTTCTTTCGTGGAACACTCAGCAGTCCTGGTGCCAAATGCCATCACTGTTGCCACTTGACAGATGGAGCTTAGAGAGGCTGGGTGCCTTGCCCAAAGTGGCACTGTTATAAACTGACAAATCAGGGGTTCAAATCCAGGTTAGCCTCCACCTAAAGTCTGTGATTTTCTAATCTCTCTTCGCATCCAAACATACTGGCAGCCCCCACCCATAAATACATTGAAACTCTGCTTCCTTGGTTAGCCAAGACCCCGCCCCAGTTCACTCCAGGGTTCTTATATAAATCTCTAAGGGCTCCTATCACAGCCCTTCATGTCACAATCTAGGGGCTTAGAACTACAGAAATTTATTTTCTCTTCATTCTGGAGACCAGACGTCTGAAATCAACTGACATCTACAGCCATACCCCTGAAGTGGCACAGTCTTGCCCGAAATCAATGTGTCAGCAGGACCAGCCCCTCTAAGGTGTCCAGGCGAGGACCTGTTCTGGACTTTTTTTTTTTTCAGTTGTAGATGGACACATTACCTTTGCTTTATTTTTATGTGGTGCTGAGGATCGAATCCAGTGCCTCACATGTACTAGACAAGTGCTCTTCCACTGAGCCACAACCCCAGCCCTGTTCTGGACTTTTCTCCCTGTTTCTGGCAGCCTCATGTGCTCCCTGTCTGGTGGACAGCTCTCTTCTCCAACGTCTGTCTCCACATAGCACCTTCCCTCACTGCATGTCTGCCTGGTTTTGTTGTTGTTGTTGTTCCTGTTTTGGTTTTGGTTTTTGTACTCCTAGAACCCAGGGGCACTTTACCCCTGAGCTACATCCCCAGCCCTTTTTTATTTATTTATTTATTTTTTTTGCGGTGCTGGGGATTGAACCCAGGGCCTTGTGCTTGTGAGGCAGGCACTCTACCAACTGAGCTACATCCCCAGTCCCCCTTTTTTATTTTTTATTTTGAGAAAGGGTCTTGCTAAATTGCTAAGGAGGCTGACCTTGAACTTGCAATCCTCCTGCCTCAGCTTCCAGAGTCACTGGGATTACAGGCATGCACTACTATGCCTGGCCAGATTTCATCTTTCTTAAAAGGGCACTGTTCCTATTGGATTCCCCAAGAACTTTGACAATGACCTCACTTTAATTTGATTACCTCTGTAAAGATCCTGTTCCCAAATAAGGTCACATTCTGAGGTACTGAGGATTAGGACTTTTAACATATTTTGGGCTTAGGGGGACACAATTCAACCTATAATAGTTCTTGCTGATCTCAGTTGCTTAATCTCTACCATGTGGCCTGGCTGGTCCTATTTTCTTGGAGGATGCTAGACTTTCCAGGAAGCCTTTTTTTTAGGGTGTTGGGGATTGAACCCAGGAGCACGTTACCACTGAGCTACATCCTCAGCCCTTTTTATTTTTTATTTTGGGACAGGGTCTTGCTAAGTTACTGAGACTGGTCGTGAATTTGGAATCCTTCTGCCTCAGCCTCTCAGGTCACTGGGATTAGATTACAGGCATGTGCCACTGTGCCTGGTTTATTTTTTATTTCGACCCAGGGTCTTCGCTAAATGGTAAAGGGTCTCACTAAATTGCCAAGGCTGGCCTCAAACTTGCAATCCTGCTGTCTCAGCCTTCTGAGTTGCTGGGATTATGGGCTTGTGCCACTGTGCCCAGCTTCCAGGAAGACATTTAACCCCTTTAAAGGACACCTGGATTCCCCAAGTCATTTACGCACTGACAAAATTTATCCCAGTATTTTACTACAAAACATATATAAAGGACTAGACACCACACTTTTTATTTATTTATTTTTTATTTTTTATTTTTTAAAATATTTTTTAGTTGTTGATGGGCATTTATTTTATTCATTTATTTATATACGGTGCTGAGAATTGAACCCAGTGCCTCACACATGCAAGGCAAGCACCCTACCACTGAGCCACAACCTCAGCCCCTAGACACCACACTTTTTATTTTTATTTTTTTTTGGGGGGGGAATGAGGGATTGAACTCAGGATTGAACTCAGGGGCACTGGGCCACTGAGCCACATCCCCAGCCCTATTTTGTATTTATTTAGAGACAGGGTCTCAGTGAGTTGCTTAGGGCCTCACTAAGTTGCTGAGGCTGGCTTTGAACTTGCGATCCTCCTGCCTCAGCCTCCCGGGTTGCTGGGATTACAGGCGTGCGCCACGCCACCACACCCGGCTTAGACACCACACTTTTTAAAAGGAACAAAATTGAATGGCTTACCTCTACTTCAAGATTTATTAAAAACTATTTTTATTTAATTTTGCCAAGCGTGGTGGCACATTAGTAATCACAGTGGCTTAGAAGACTGAGGCAGGAGGATCATAAGTTCAAAGCCAGCCTCAGCAACTTGGCAAGACTCTAAGCAATTTAGCAAGAACCTGTTTCTAAATTTAAAAAAAAATTTTTTAAAAAGGTGGGATGTGGCTTAGGGCTGGGGATACAGCTCAGTTGGTAGATTGCCTGCCTTGCAAGCACAAGGCCCTGGGTTCAATCCCCAGCACAGCAAACAAAACAAAACAAAACAAAAAGCTGGGATGTGGCTTAATGGAGGAGTGCCTCTGGGTCTAATCCCTGGTACCAAAAAAAAAAAAATCAGTTTGGGAGGATGAGGCAGAGGATCACAAGTCTGAGGCCAGCCTGGGCAACTTAGTAAGACCCTGTCTGAAAATAAAAAAGTTGGGGATGCCAGGCACAGTGGCGCACACCTTTAATCCCAGCGGCTAAGGAGGCTGAGGTGGGAGGAAGGAGGATCATAAGTGTAAAGCCCGCCTCAGCAAAAGTGAGATGCTAAGCAACTCAGTGAGACCCTGTCTCTAAATAAAATACAAAATAGGGTTGTGGCTCAGTGTTCAAGTGCTCCTGAGTTCAATCCCCAGTACCTCTCCACTCCAAAAAAAAGGTTGGGGATGTAGCTCAGTGGTAGAGCACCCACCTACCAACACCAAAGAAAAGATATGGGCACAAACCCATAAACCCAGAGAATCTTCTGATGGAGGCTGGGGCGTGGGACTGGATTGAGCCCTATGGGAACACTGGGGAGCAGGGAGGCAGAGCATATACTGACCACAGAATGGTCTCTAAGCTCCCAGTCCAGAGAATCCTTTTGAGATCAACACCAGAATCCACAAACCCTAATTCTGAATTTAGCAACTAGTCCCTTGACAGTCTAACTTTTTCCCCAGTCTATTTCACCCCAATTCATTGACCATGAAAACTGGCTCACTTACAACTGCCTTCCAAATGACTTGTGAAGCTGGCCCTGGGTTGGGGGCAGCTGAAGGATTTCACACGTTCTTTGTGACAGACAAAGGGACGGGGAGGCTGATGCCAGCTCCATCACACAACTCTTGGACCATTAGAAACAACTGATACAGACATGCGTGGCTTTCAGAATGAGTGAGATTCCCATCACCAAGGGCATACAAGTCCTGTAAGAGCACAAGACCAAGAAATGATGGCTCTTTTATTTTTACTAATGTGGAGGTTTCTAGCCATAGAGCCATCAGAGGAGAGGCAAGCCACCACGGGGACTCCAAGAGAGCACTCCTTTTGAACAAAATGAAAGTGGACATTTCTTTGAGAACCTGTTGGGCAAGAGGGGCCAGAAGGTTTCTCCAGAGTTGGATATCAGATTGACCTCTGCTGAAGATCTGAGAGAAGGCCTGGGTGTCCAACCTCAGGGTCCACGAGTAGATATATGTAATATCTCATCTTTGCTTCCAGAATCAGGGCTCAGAGAGGTTGGGTAATTTGCCCAAGGTCACATGGCAACTGAGCAGCCAAGGGGACACACACGCAATCTTAAGCACCCTAAAAGATTCAAAATAAGCTGGGCACAGTGGCACACACCTGTAATCCCAGTGGCTCGGGAGGCTGAGGCAGGAGGATGGAGAGTTCAAAGCCAGCCTCAGCAAGCAAGGCACTAAGCAACTTAGTGAGACCCTGTCTCTAAATAAAATACAAAATAGGGCTGGGGATGTGGCTCAGGGGTCAAGTGCCCCTGAGTTCAATCCCTGGTCCCCGTGCCAAAAAAAGACTCAAAATACTTGAACCCTGAAGACCATCTAGTTCAGTCGTTCTCAGACTTTGCCTGAAAAACCTGCTAAAATTAAACTGCTTGGATGGGTTTTCATTACTTGCATTTTAACAAACATACCTCTGGAGGCTCTGATGTTGGGGGCAGGGATGATCAGGGTTGTGGTGAAGTTCCAGACTCTGGAGACCCATCAACTGGTTTAAAGACCTATCCTACTACTTCTTCTGGCCCTTATTTTTCTCATCTGTAAAATAGTGACATTAATACCATGGGATTATTGTGAAGAATTCCTAAGTTTAAGTAACATTTAAAAAAATAATTTGACATAGCTAACATGATTTTACATATTTAATATACACGGGGCTTAGAATAGTGCTTGTCATTAGGAAGTACGAGTTTCATGTTAACTACTCTCTTTTTTAATTTTTAATTTTTTTAGTTTGTCAAATGGACCTTTATTTTATTTATTTGTTTTTATGTGGTGCTGAGATTCAAACCCAGTGCCTCACACATGCCAGACAAGCACTCTACCACCGAGCCACAATCCCAGCCCCCCTCATGTTAACTTCTTTTTTACCCCATGTGATGGAGAGTTTGCTACCTCCAAAAACAGCTCATGACATCTTTGGTCAGCCCTGGACTGTGGCCATTGGCCAGCATGGGCTAGGTAACCACAGTACTTTAAGCTGATCTGTACACCCTCATGCACAGAGTAGATTGAAAAAAAAAATGTCTTTTTCAGAGGTAAGCCCCAAAAGGATGAGAGCACATCTCCAGGCCACAAGGGGGCGCCACACATGGTGCTTGAAGGCACTGCGGGAATTAGAAGTCTGGGTTCCAATCCTATTTTGTGTCCTTTGGCAAGGTGCTCTCTCTCTCTCTCTGAGGTCTCAGTCTCTCCATCTGTTAAATATGGGTTTGGTCTCAGCTGGCTCTAACAAGGTAAAGTTGCTAAAAACTGGCCCTCAGCACTCAGACAGGAGGCAGTGATTGCCCAGACACCTTCCCCCAGGTCTGGATATTTTTATTCTTATTTATTTGGTGATGGGAGTGAACCTAGGTCCTTGCATGTGCTCTATCACCAAGCTATATCCTGGTCTTTTTTATTATTTCTGATTTGTGCAGATGGGGAGATTCAAAACCAGAGACTTACACGGGGGAAAGCAAAGGAAACCATCCTCACCCTAGAACCCCTTTCTGAGTCACTACTCCCAGATCCTTTTGTTCCTCCTAAGTCAGCAGATCTCTGCTCCTGGCCTTCAGTCTCTTCCCCCTCCAGACCTCAGACCCCATCCACCTCTGGATTGTGTGTACCCCCATCCCCAGATGGGGTTTCTCTGAAATAAGGACGTTCGTTATTTTATTCACTGAACCACTTTCTTTTGGGAAGCATGAACTCTGCTCTCAGGATGATCATCTGCTAGTGGGACAGGGGGAACAGGGACAAACAGGTCCACACATAAGCAAGCAAGGTGATCTCAGATACTGTGGTGATCAGAGCGATGAGGGGAAGACATCAGGGTGAAGCAACAAATCCTGACATGGGGGCTGCTTAGGTAGATAACTGAGAGTCTCTAGAGGTGACAACTGAGACAAATGGAAGGAGTAACAAGTACAAAGATCCCCAGACAGGCCCACTGGAGGGAGATTTCAAATCTCAAGTCTCCGATCTTGGTAAAAACACGGAGGACCATGTCTGGAGGAATCCCAGAAACTTGGGGAGAGGGGGCCTTTAGTTTTTATCCCATAATGCGGTTGGGTGGAGGGGCGCCCTCTAGTGGTAACAAGAGTTAAATGCCATTGGCAGACCTGGAATGCCACACGCTGGTGACTTGACTAATGGGCTAATTCCATCACTCAGTCCTGTTTCACATTTATTCACTCAAATATTTCCTGAGTGCTGAGTATGTGCCAAGGGGCCTTCTCAAATGCTGGGGATGGAGCTGTGAAGCCAACAGGTTCCTGCCCTGGCGCTGATATCCTAGAGGACATTTCAGCCCAGTATTCTAACTCACCTCTTCCCCATTCCCCACCAAGCAAAATAGGTTTTCTAATGCTCCAACCAACAGTCAGGCAGCTCAGCTTCAGGAGCTTTGCTTTTTTCAGTTCCCTTCCCCCTGAAGTTCCAGGCCTTGCTTCTGCATTGCTGGCTCAGGTCTCAGCTCAAACGTGACCTAGTCAAGAAGATGTGTATTTACTCATTGTCTGCCCCCAAATATAAAATTCCATGAAGGCTTTTTCCTGGAATCTCTCAGCCTAACACTTAATATGTACTCAGAAGATCCCTACTGAATGGGTTTGAGGATTCATTGTTAGGAAAATTATCAATGGGATATTGCCAGGCCCAATACATGTCAGGAGCTTGCGAGTGTAAGTGAACAAACCAAAAATCACTGTCCTGAAGAAATACAAAAAGCTCCTCCCTAACATTATAAAATGTAAATGGCATCTCAGGTACTACCCTTCCTTACCCTATTTTTTTTCCTGCACATTTACAACCTTCTAAATTATTATAATGTACTAATGGGTGTTTGTGTGTCTCTTCCGCTAGAATGTGAGCTCCAAGAGAGCAGGGGATTTTGTCCCTCTTGTTCACCAGCCTACCTGTCCTTAGCGCCAGGAACAGTGTTGGCACTCACTAGGCGCTCAATAAACACTGAAAGAACTCCAGACCTTCAGCTTGCTGTTTTTCCAACAGACCTTGCGCCACCTTTTTCCAAGCGAGAAACGTGCCTCAGGAGGCGCTCAAAGATGACCTCAGACGGCCCGACCCAGGAGTTTGAGCTCCGGGAGCAAGGCCATCGCAGCAGCTGCGAAGAGAGGCGCCAGGAGCAAGAGCGCAGCGAGGCCTGCGGGTGTGCGACGCTTCCAGGAAGAGGCGCGGGCACGAGCAGCCGAGCGCCAGGGACTGGGGGCGGTGCCGTCGGAGGCAGTGGGTCACGTGACCCTCGAGGGCGCCGCCCACATGGTGGTGGGCGGGACCCCCGGTGGGCAGGGCGCATGCAAATAACGCCGGGGCCGCGGCCAATCGCAGTACGCGCCGAGGGTCCGGACCGGGGACGGGACGCTGGCCGGCGCGCAGGCTCGGGTCGCGACCGCCCGGGGCTTTGGCGAGCGGTGCGACGGGCCTGAGAGCTGGAGTTGGCAGCTGCTTACTAGACCTCCTCCTCGTCCTGTGCGGCCGGCCGGGTGAGGCCGGGCCCGCGTCGGGGCAGGCGGCGGTGCGGCGGGGGCCGGGACCGCTGCCTTCGCAGGCGCCCGGGCCGGCCCGCGCCTTTGCAGCGTGCTCCATGCATCCGGAGCCCGCCCCGCCCCCGAGCAGCAGCAGCCCGGAGCTTCCCCTCAGCGGCGGCAGCACCACCAGCGGCAGCCGCCGGAGCCGCCGCCGCAGCGGGGACGGGGAGCCCCCGGGTGCCCCACCGCCGCCGTCCGCCGTCAGCTATCCGGACTGGATCGGCCAGAGTTACTCCGAGGTGATGAGCCTCAACGAGCACTCGATGCAGGCGCTGTCCTGGCGCAAGCTCTACTTGAGCCGCGCCAAGCTCAAAGCCTCCAGCCGGACCTCGGCTCTGCTCTCCGGCTTCGCCATGGTGAGCTCGGGCCGCCCTGCCCTGCCCCCTCCTGCCCGGCCGCTCCGCCCGCAGCCCCGACGGGGCCCACTGGGGAGCAGGCTGGGCGGGCCGCGGTGAGGGGAAGAGCTGGGAGAAGCCGTCGTGGACGCAAGAGGGGGGCCAGAGGCGCTGGACGTGAGGAGAGGTGGGCGACAAGGGACACCCGATGTGGGGTGGTGACAGGTCGTGCAGATGCCTTAACATGAGCAAGTGGGGTGCAGCAAATGGGAAAGGGACATAGCGAGACGGATGCGTCCCCGACGTTAGATCTGTAAGAAGACCGCCCCGGGTGTTGAGTTCAGGGAGAAAGGAGGGACTCAGAGTGTCCTACCCATTTGGGGGCAGCTGTCCGGAGGAAAGGATGGGGAGGCCCCGGAGCTGTCTTGTGCCCCTACAGCTGAGGCCGGAAGGTGTTGGCCATGTTCTTTTATCAGTTAGTAGGGGGGATTTCCTGACACCCTTTTTTCCACCACACTTTCCGAGAGCCTCAGCCTGGGAGTTTGACAACCACTCCCCACCCTCAGTTTCTTCTCCTGAAACAAGCCACTGAGTCACTGGTGTGGGGGAGGAGGTGGGACATGTTCCCCTTGAACAGGCTCTTGTTTGATTGCAGGCATGTTTTCCTCCCCTTTGGTCTCAAGGGGCTGAAGTGAGAAGCCAATGTGTGCGGTGGGAAAGGCTGCAGGTTTGGCCCCAGAAGTGGCTCTGGGGATACCTTCGGGCCTGGAATCTTGGCGTTTCTCTGGGGCAGGGCACTACATAACAACTATATCATTATTGCTTTCAGTGACATCAGCCTGCATTAATGGGGTCTGCCCCCCACCCCAGCACTCCTGCCTCCCCTATGAGTGAGCTAAGCCCTTGTCCTTGAGAACGGGAGTGGCAGCACCCTGGTGTTTTCTTGGGAAGGGAGTGTGTCTGGGTCTTTTCTGTGCTCTGCAAACAAGTGGGCCAGTGCAGCAGAGCCCAGAGTGCACTGGGCTACAGTGGAAAGGCCAGGAGATCAGGGGTCAGGAAACAGCTCTCCAACTCTGCCACTGGCCATCTGAGTGACCTCAGGCAAACCACCATCCCTTTCTGGACTTTATTTATTGATTGATTGATTGATTGATTGATTGCAGCACTGGGGATTGAACTAGGGCCTTGCACATGCTAGGTGAGCACTCTCTCCTTTTGAGTTACTTTCCAACCTTTTTTTTTTTTTTTGGAACCAGGGATTGAACTCAGGGACACTCGGCCACTGAGCCACATCCCCAGCCCTATTTTGTATTTTATTTAGAGACAGGGTCTCACTGAGTTGCTTAGGGCCTCGCTAAGTTGCTGAGGCTGGCTTTGTACTTGCGATCCTCCTGTCTCAGCCTCCTAAGTGCTGGGATTACAGGCCTGCGCCGCTGTGCCCAGTTGCCAGCCCTTTTTAATTTTTATTTTGAGACAGGGTCACGTTAAGTTGTGATCCCCCTGACTGTCTCCAGAGTACCTGGGGTCGTAGGCCCGTGCCATGGTGCCTGAGTGGATCTTGATTTCTGAAATGATGAAAGAAGATTTCTCTTCCCAATTGAGAATGAAATTGAGGGATCCCTTAAGAGGAGATCAGAGATAGAAGGAGAGTAAAGGGGTAATTTCTCGTTTTTTCTCGAGTTTTTTGTTTAGGACAAAATGATGGAGTTCTGTCAGCCCCAGATTCTAAGTGACTAGTCTGTCTTGTACCTAAAGAATCTCTTCAGAATAGTGACATTTACCGAACACTCACTGTGTACCAAGCACTGTGCAGGTTCCCTCCCTCCTAAACTCACTCCTCAGCAATCTTTTTTGAATTTTGTCAAAAGACTTTCCCAAGGCCACACAGCTAGTCTGGTGCAGCTGGGTTTGGACCCAGGTCGCTGGCATTCAGAACTTGGGTAGGTATGTGTGCCATTTGTGGTGTACAGAGCTCTGATTAATGTCCAGCTAGGGACATGGTAGGACCAGGCCTAGGCAAAAGAAACAGATTAAAACAGTTTCTTTGAAACCAAAGAAAGATTTTCCAGCGTGAGGGGAGGGAGCTGCCAGCTGTCTGCCTTTCCCTGCATTACCCTGGTTTGAGATGGTGGGAGGCCTATTCTCTTTTCCTTGGGGTTCTAAGTCACAGCTGCTCCAGACCCCTTCTCACCCCAGTAAGGGTGAGGATCAGATGGGTGGCACTTTCTGGCTTCTCAAATTCTCTTCCTCCTGAAGAACCGAGGCTTCCTTCCTCTTGCTAAAAACAAGTGCAGGGGAAGTCGAGAGACTGGGGCAACAGTGACCCTGGGTGGGCCTTGACTCATGCACACTATCTCTTCAGGACTTTTGTTTTCCTCAGCCTGGGTAGAGAAAGCTTCCCAGCTCTGCTGAAGGGACCCCAAGGTCTACAGGCTGGGAAGGGCTGAACCCTGTGACAGCCTCCATTCTGGGGCGGTGGTTACCAAAGGGTAACTGTGTTTACCCCACAGCTGGAATTCTATGGGAGAGAACTGGGTACTGGATGGGAAGTCTGACTGAGCTCCACCCTCCCAATACTACCCAGTCCTTGAGTGAGCCTCAGAGAGTAAGGGGTGCTTGGCAGCCTGACACCATGGCAAGAGAATGGCAAGTTTCCTGAATTACTCTCCCTTGGCCTATGAGTCAGCACAACCAGCTTCCTGCCCCCAGAGGGCTTCCTTCCTACAGACCCGGAAAGTCTAGGAGCTGACATGACCTTTGCTCTCCAGGGGGCAGGAGAGTTGGCTAGAATGCCAAATTCACCTGCTCACCAGGTGAGGTTGAGGGAGGGTCTTCCAAAGAGCCTGGTGGGGATTGAATGATTTCCTATTCCTGGGGAAGGGCTTGGCCCAGTGTCTGAGGAGTGTGGGGATAGTCTGGGGGACCTGGGGCAAGAGGCTTTACTGCTTTGAAGCTGGTTTTATCGTGCATACAAAGGTGGAAAGAGTCTCCTGTTGATTCCATACGGATTCTTCACAAGGCTAGACTGAGCCCATGAAGCCTTGAGGACTTTCAGGATCTGATGATGTGCACGTTGGCTGGATCCTCTCTGGTGGGTAGACAGCGTTCCTGCCACCGACTGCATTTCTGTAAGCAGCCACCTGTTGATAGAAATGTACCTGGGCTCTGCTGATGCGAAACGAGGGGCCCTGGATGTGCATCCTGCAGTGCTCCTGGAGCTGAGGGTACCCTTGGGGACCTTGCTTCATGCCTTCTGTGCCTCAGGTCACCTCTGAGCAACAGGTAACAAATCCCAGCCTGTCCCTGTCCTCTGCAGGTCTGTGGTAAGCGGGCGTGGCGATCCAGTCCACTGGCGAGGGCAGGCTGTAACGTTAGCCTAAGCAGACGGTAATTGGGAAGGTCTGGGAAGGTCCTACTGCCCTCGTAAACAAAATGCTTTCCGACCTGGGATCAATTATCTTTGGATTATCTGCCTCCTCAAGTTCTTTGCCCGCCAGCACCCTTTTGTTCCCAGGTTCCAAAGCAGGTTCAGAAGTTAGTTGGGATTTCTGTGAAAATAAGCTGGAAGGAAGCACTCAAATCATGAGACGTTATTGAGCCTCCAGGACGTGATTTGAGGTTAGGGGGCGTGGAGATGAGCGAAATGGCTATTTCCACTCCGTAGTAATGGTCACTGCTGTAGGCTTGCACTAGGCTAGACACTGCCAGATGCTCCCTGTGGATCATTTATGTCATCTGTCTGCAGCCTGCTGAAAGTTGGTGGTCATCCCAAATGAATCATTTGCCTGAGGTCACCTGATTGGGAAGCCACAGAGCCTTGTGATTGTGGTAGAGGAAGAGAGGAAACATTGGAGAGTGATAGGAAAACAGAGCTGAGGAGCTATGCAGTAGAGGAAAGCAGAAAGGGGTACTCCAGCCAGATAACTTGGGTTCAAATCCCGGGTCTGCCTCTTATGACTGTGAGACCCTGGAGAAGTCACTTAAACTCTCTGGGCCTAAGTTTCCTCATGCTTGTAATCCCAAGCAATGGGAAAGCTGAGGCAGGAGGATCTTAAGTTCAAAGCCAACCTGAGCAATTTAGTAAGACTTTGTCTCAAACTAAAAAGGACTGGAGGTGTAGCTTAGTGGTAAAGTGTCTCAGCATTTGATCCCCAGTACCACCAATAAGTAAATAAATAAATAAAAATTAAAAAAAAATAGTACTGGGGCTGAGCACAGTGGCGCATGCCTGTAATCCCCATGGCTTGGGAGGCAAGACAGGAGAATCGCCAGTTCAAAACCAGCCTCAGCAAGGTGAGGTGCTAGGTAATTCAGTGAGACCCTGAGTCTAAATAAAATACAGAATAGGGCTAGGGATGTGGCTCAGTGGTTGAGTGCTTTGAGTTCAATCCCCAGTACCAAAAAAAAAAAAAAAAAAAAAGGTACTAGGATGAAGCCCAGTGGTGGAGTGCCCACCTAGAGTGTGCAAGGCCCTGCTGGGTTCCATCTCAACTCCCATCAAAAAAGCAGGACTAATCGGCCCAGCACGGTGGCGCACGCCTGTAATCCCAGCACTTGGGAGGCTGAGGCAGGAGGATCTCAAGTTCAAAGTCAGCCTCAGCAAGTTAGCGAGGCCCTGAGCAACTCAGTGAGACCCTATCTCTAAATAAAATACAAAATAGGGGCTGGGGATATAGCTCAGTTGGTAGAGTGCCTGCCTCGAAAGCACAAGGCCCTGGGTTCAAAGCCCAGCACCGCAAAAAAAATAAATAAGTAAATACAAAATAGGGCTGGGGATGTGGCTCAGTGGTCCAGTGCCCCTGAGTTCAATCCCCAGTTCAAAACAAAAAAAAAAAAGGCAGGAGTAATCATAGTGCCAACCTCATTGGAGTGAGGATTCACCGAGTTAGTGTTTGCAAAGCACTTCCAACACCTGACTTGGTATCCAGGAAACTTGCTCACCCTTGTACCCATGGTGTCAGGGCTGCTTCCTAAGAGTTGAGGAATGGAATTGCAGCTGAACCTTGAGGGTGGTAGAGTTAGGGCTTGGAGAAGAGCCCTCCAGCCATGAAATGGCAGGAACCGTTGCAGAATTGAGAAATTATTGTCTCAGGGAGAAGCAGGAGTCTGATATGGCTGGGGTGTGGGAGTGTATTATGATGGAGGACCTTTGATTGGCTGTTTAAGAAGCTTAAACTCTTGTGCAGGCAATGGGGAGCCATCAAAGGTTTTAGAGGAATTGCATGAATTCTGTAATACTAACCATGAAGGTGGTTACTATTTACCAAACTCCCGTTGTGCCAGGCATGAGCCTCAACCCTCTTCTTTCATTCTGCTTAATCCTCACAACAGCTCTTGGATGTATGCTCTGTAGACAGGAAAACTAAGACTTTTAGAGGCTGGGATCACCAGCTCTATGAGGAGGACTGAGGCTCTGGTCTGTGGGATTGTTGGTCTTCTCCTCTCTCCCACCCTCTTGCCTCCACCCTGGTCAGCCGATTGAATAACCGGGTCCTTGGAGTCTTCCAGATTCCCGGCTCTGCGTGGTAGATGTATACACTGGGCTCTGTGTAGATGGAATTTTGCTGAATGCCCCAAGAGGAAGGTGCCCTTCGCCCAGGAGAGAAGCCTTTTGTAAAACTTAATAAGTCCCTGAGGCATATTTCTGGAATTCATAGTGGGAAGCAGTATGGAGAGACCTGACAGCTGCTGGGTCCCTGGCTGGGAAGGAGAGCAGCAGAGGTGGGGGGAGAGTTCCTGGGAGGAAGAAAACTGAACGTAAAGTTCAAACATAAGTCAGCAGATTCCCCACTGATTGATTGAATTTCTAAATGTCCTTTAGTATGCTCCCTGAAATGTCCCAGACTGATCATCCCAGGTAGGGGTTTTGGGGGAGAGTTTTGTGGGGCTGTGATTGGATCGTTGCCTTCAGTGAGCATTGGGGTAACTCAGGGATTGGCCGTCCTGTCGGCAAAGGGCATTTCAGTTGCTCCCAGGGCTAACTACTCAACTTTGCCATTGGCCAGAGGCTGTATGTAAATTAACGGGCGTGGCTTGTGCCAATAAAATCTGATTTATGCTGTGGTTGCCCGACTTTTTTTTTCTTTTCTTTTCTTTCTTTTTTTTTTTTTTTTTGGTGCTGATATTCAAACCCAGGGCCTCACCCATACGAGGCAGGTGCTCTACCACTGAACTACACCTCCAGCCCCAGTCTCCACACTTTTGAGCTCATATTCCTAACTTTTTTTCTTTCTTTTTTTTTTTTTTTTTTTTTTTTCTCGGTGCTGGGGATTGAACCCAGGGCCTTGTGCTTGTGAGGGAAGCACTCTACCAACTGAGCTACATCCCCAGCCTCCTAACAAAAAATTTTAACAGCCTCGCTAATTTATAAGGTGACAAACGATGTATGTGCTGCAATATATAAACATCCAGAAAACATAAACATCCAGAAAAATAAAAAGTGGAAAGGACGAGGTAAATAATCAATAAGTGTTGTAGAAGGTCTATTAGGATGTTCTGTTTCCCAGGGGATCAGTTGTTATTGTCCTCTGAACACTTGGAGACCCTGGGCTGAAATGGGCAAAGTCAGGCCTTCCTGCTTCTCTTCCTTCAGCCTCCTTTTACTGAGACCCTCAGTGGAGAGGAGAGGGAGCAAGACTTTTTTTTTCCCCCCTGTTCTGGGGATGAACCCAGGGCCTCACATGTGCTAGGCAAGTGCTCTACCACTGAGCTATACGGTTTTTTTAGATTTTATTTTTAAGCAGTATCTCACTAAGTTGCTGAGACTGGCCTGGAACTTGCTATCCTCCCGTCTCAGCCTCTGGAGTAGCTGGGATTATAGGCATGCGCCAGCACACTGAACTAATTCCATTTAGGACATAGTTGCTAGATGTGGTGAAGGGGTAGCATTGATTGAAGACATTTCACACAGTCTGAAAATATTTAAGCATTTAGTGCCTGTCGTCCTAAGATCCTGAGCAGGGATCTTGTGGTCTTATTCCCTACTTCCTCTCTAGCAGAGTTGCATAGTTTTTCAGACAGGTAACTGTTTTCCCTGAATGAACGAATGGCCCTGGTCCTCACTTTGGAGGCCAGAGACTATTGTGACTTGGAATATAAAACCTGAAGAAATTAGAATTAGCCAGATGAAGAGAAAATCTAGGTCTGCCCTCATGTCTGCCCTCTTTTTTTTTTTTTTTTTTTATTGGGGTAGGGGGTATTGACCCCTAGTGCATCTACCCAGGCACCCACCCTCCCCACCCTTTTTTTTTTTTTTTTAAATTTAGAGATAGGGTCTCACTGAGTTGCTTGGGCTTTGCTCAGTTGCTAAGGTTGGCTTCGAACTCGAGGTCCTCCTGCCTCAGCCTCTAGAGCCTCTAGGATCACAAGCGTGTGCAGATTCACTTTTTTCAAATGAAACAGCAGCAGTGTGTGCAGTGTCTTGTAAGAACAGACTACTGGCGTGCTTTGAGGATAAGTTGTGTTTAGTGGAACTTTCATTTCTATTATAAAATGTGTGTATTTATAGAAACATTTGGGACTTTGAGGCTGTGTTAGTCAAAGAGTTTGTAGAGCTGGGGTGTAGCTCAGGGGTACAGCGCTTACCTAGCATGCATGAGGCCCTGGGTTTAATCCCCAGCTCTGAAGAAAAAAAAGAGAGCTTGTTAACCGCTGACTGAGGCCTCGGGGTGTAGCTGCCCAACCTCCTAACATGATGACAAGAGAAGGCCTGAGTGAGAGAGAAAAGTCTTTTCCCCTAGCTCTTAGTGCTGTGATTAGGCCGGGTATGGAAGGAGGGTTGCCTCAGAGGGGCCTGGACTGCCAGGTGCCCCAGGCCTCCATGGAGCGCAGCAGGAGTCAGGAGAGGTGGCCGGCATCCACGTGGGGTGGGCAAACGCCTGGCCAAGTCTTCAGCCAGGCCCTGCCTTCTGCAGAATCATGCAGTCTTCTTCGGCCCTCACTTGAGTTTCGGCACCTTCAGCAGGGGTCCGTGGACCAGAGTGAGGTGGGGCTGGTGGTCTCTCGCCCTTCCTGTTCCAGAGGAGGCCCAGTGTGTCCAGGTTCAAGGAAGCCCATGACTGACTGGCTGAGAGCTGTTTATTTTGGGTTTATGGGCCCAGCTCTCGGGCTATATTTACCTTGCGAAGCTGCGTGCAATCTGATCTGATCTGATCTCTCTGGGACTCCTCTGGGGCCCTGGGAGTCAGCTGCCAGATTCTGTGAGGTCCCCCTGACTTTGCTCTCCCTACCCGTGGGGACATTTCCAAAGCAGGAAGCTTTCTGGAAAAAGCAGCCTGTGATAGTTTTCATCAAGATCTGTGATTGACGCCAACTGTTCTTTCTTCTCACTCAGAGTCCTTTCTCATAGGCAGCCCCATGGCATTGAACTTGGTTCCAAATGTAACAATGGAACACGCAGCCAACCTGTGTGGCCAGAGTTCTAGGAATGGTAGGGTTCAGTGAGGGTGATGGGGTTTCTTCCGGAACACAGGAAAAGGCCCCTTCCTCTTCCTCAGAGGGCCCAGCCTCTCCTCAGCCCAAAGCCTGAGGAGGGCTGGCTGGTTTTGGCACCTCCAGGATGGGTGTGTCCCAGCAGCTGTGGTTTTCTGGCACTGGAGACCGTGGGCGTAACAAATGGTGTGTTGTGGGGTGGGCTCTGTCCTGCAGAGGTGGCCATCTGGCCAGGTGTGGTAGAGGGTACTCATCCTCCTGTGCCAGGATTGGGTGACTCGTCTGCCTCAAAATGGCCCAGGTGAGGGGCAGCACTGGGACGCCTGTGCTCAGCCCTCTGCAGCCCTGGGCCAGAGTGGCCAGGAGCTATTTCTCTTCCTCTTCAAGCACTGTTTCTTTTTAACTAAGATTTATTAAGCTTCTCCTGTAGCTGGTCCTATGCTAAACATTCAGACGTCAAAACCTCACTTAACCTCCTCAGTGGCCGCAGGAGGGAGGTGCTCTGTGATTCCTGTTGCCGACAGGCTTCCGAGTGACTTTGAGTTGGAGTCCCCCTGCAACAGCAGAGGAGCTCTTTGGACAGTGATCGCACTTCTCTGAGCCTCGGTTTCCTCATTTGTAAAGGAAGAGTGATGATATTACTAAGAATAGTCGTCATTTTAAGTTTATTTTATACCAGGTCTTGTTCAGAGGGCTGTCTTTGTTAGCTGTTTGGATCCTCCTAATGACCATAAGAAGCAGGCCCCTGTTTTATAGATGCAGAAACTGGGGCACAGAGAGGTTGAAATACTTATCCAAGGTCACCAGCTTTGTAAATGAAGGTGCCAGTTTAAGACCCAGCTGTGTGGTTGTGGGACTGGGTGCTGAGGATTCTCTAGAGGGGGAGACATGCCACGTGGAGGTGGCTGGGATACAGGGGAGGCGGGCAGCAGATTGGGAGTTAACTGTGTTCGTCCCTTTTTCCGGAGACACCCCAGCGGCCAGCTTAGGGCCTAATTCACCCATGGACTCCAGACATTTCCAGTGAGTGGATCAGTAACCAGCAGACCCCGGGCAGACCAGCAGCAGTTCTCCTACTTGTCCTTTCTCAGGTTTCAGGTTCCAGGACAGCAGGCCAAAACAGAAAGAGGAAGTGTGGGGAGGTGACGGAGGCCTGGCTGCAGTGGGTGCCCCCCTTTTCCAGGTGTGGGCAGCCTGGGGGCAGAGCAGGGAGCCTTGGAATATGGCCCTTGACCTGCCTGCCCTGGTGGCCTGTCGTGCTGCCTCATGTCCCTCACCCGCATGACTTCGATGCCTCGTACCCTCACCCGCATGGATTAAAAATGCTCAGCGTTGGCTTTAGGCCACCAGTGATCTTAAAAGAAAAACAGTCAAAATTCTGATGGCACCGCCCCAAATTTACATGAGCTTGAACTGTTTAGTAAACTCCCTGGCTGAAAAGTATATATCCCTGTCAGATGTGGGAATTCTCAGGCACAAGTCTGCGAATCCCATTGAAAAGGCCCCTGAGGGATAAACTGGGTGTTCTGAAGATACCCTCCCCAGCCCCCCACCTTCTCGAAGGTCAGCTCTAGACTGACCTTAATCTGGCTGCTTCCCTTCTTTACAGAGAGGGCAGGGTCTTTCCCCAGGCCCCAGAGAGAAGCAGGAGCCAAGTGTGCTGACTGGCCTAGCTGCTTTCTGGCTGATCTGCCCCTCCAGCTGGAGGCTAGAGACCCCAGGGTGGGGGCGTTGGAAAGAGGCAGTGGGTTTAGGGTTGAGGTTTCCAAACTGAACTCATTTTTGCTGCCATTTTACTGCATGCCTGGCACTAAGTAAGTCACGTGGATTAACTCAGTCCTCATGACAACCCTCTGGGGCATGTGCTATTATTCCCATTTTTCAGAAGTAGAAACGAGGGCATAGAAAGTTGAAGGAAACTGCCAAAGTCACACAGCCTGATAAAGGGCAGAGAAGTCAGGGTTCAGAGCCAGGCAACCTGGCAGAGGAGAGCTGGTGGGAAAGAAGGAGCCCACCCTGCTACCTAGGGGTGAACGGAACTCAGCCTGTGGGGCAGGCCACTGAGGCCAGCGAACACGCTCCAGCATCACACACACACCCCTCTGAGCCGGCGACTTACATAGCAGACGCGTTAGAAAGAGCCCTAACCTTAACTGGACCTGGTGACGAGCTCTGTAATCCCAGGTGCTCTAGAGGCCGAGGTAGGAGAGGGGCCAGCAAGTTCAGGGCCAGCCTCCACAACGTGGTGAGACATTTAGCAATTTAACCAGGCCCTCTCTCAAAGATGAAAAAAGGGACTGGGGGTGTGGTTCAGTGGTACAGCGCCCCTGGATTCAGTCCCCTGTACCACACACACACACAAAAGATCCTCCCCTTGCCAAACTACTATCATTGGTGCCTGCTGCTCCCATCCCTCCAGCTCAGCGGGCAGACCCTGGCAGCCTGCCTGCTGCCCGCTGCCTCTGGCCCAAATCTGATGAACTGTCTCCTTAACATGGGGGTGATTGGCAAGACCCAGACAAGAAGAGCGGGTGGCAGGCCTGGAGCATGCCCCTGGTGACCCCAGATCCACAGGTCTCCAGGAACTAGGGGGGCAGTCAGTGCATCACCCTGGGGCCGGGTGAGGAGAGGGCCTCAGGGCACAGGGCTGTGTGTATCTGTTCTGGGAAGCCTCTTGGTTCCTTGTCGGTCTGTGCACTGTGTTCTCAGAAGGGGCCTGATGAGGGAGGGCCTTCGCCTCACCATCCGCCACCCTGCTCCCTGTCCGCAGAGCAGGGTGTGAAGGAGAAGCCCCGCTGGATGTGAGATGTGAGAGTTGGTGCCAACAGAGATGGTGATAGTGGCCTCTTTTTCTTTTCTTTCTTTTTTTTTTTTTTTTCCAGTGGTGTGCTGGGGATTGAATCCATGGCCTTGAACATGCTAGGCAAGCATTCTAACAACCCCAGCCTCTATTTTTTTTAAATCATGGTAAAATATGCAGAATGTAAATCTTAACCATTTTGGCCATTCACGATGTTTGGTGGGTAATGTCATTTGAGGGGTGTTGATCACGTACCAGCAACTGTTACTTAGTTAAAGTAATCCTGTGCATTAATACGATAGCCCTGTTTACAGGTGATTAAGTTGAGGCTCTAACAGGTTACGTGACTTGCCCAGTGACCCACAGCTGATGGGCTCCAGGCTAGCTTTCTTCACCAGTTCTTTCCACTGCTTCTCAAAGCCAAGTGGGTGGACTTCATTTTCCCCATTACATATATATAGAAACAGGCTCAGAGAGGCAAAGCGACTGGCACAGGGTCCCACAGCCTGATAAGAGGAGAGGCAGGATTACTTACTTATTTAGTTTTGATTGATAGATTTTTTTTAAATTGGGTCTCACTGGGTTGCCCAGGCTGTTTTCAGAGGGTTCCCTGCCTCAACCTCCTGGGCAGCTAAGACAACAGGTGTTTATCACCATGCCTGGCCTCAGGGAGGCAGGATTTGAGGGTGGCTCCTTCAGTCCTGCCACTAAGCCCCTCTGTCCTCTCCCCCAGGTGGCTATGGTGGAGGTGCAGCTGGATGCCGACCACGACTACCCTCCAGGGCTGCTCATCGCCTTCAGCGCCTGCACCACCGTGCTGGTGGCTGTGCACCTGTTCGCGCTGATGATCAGCACCTGCATCCTGCCCAACATCGAGGCCGTCAGCAACGTGCACAACCTCAATTCAGTCAAGGAGTCGCCCCACGAGCGCATGCATCGCCACATCGAGCTCGCCTGGGCCTTCTCCACCGTCATCGGCACCCTGCTCTTCCTGGCTGAGGTGGTGCTGCTCTGCTGGGTCAAGTTCTTGCCCCTCAAGAAGCAGCCGGGCCAGCCACGCCCCACCAGCAAGCCCCCGGCCAGCGGCGTGGCCACCAACGTCAGCAGCGGCATCACCCCGGGCCAGGCAGCCGCCATCGCTTCCACCACCATCATGGTCCCCTTCGGCCTGGTCTTCATCGTCTTTGCCGTCCACTTCTACCGCTCACTGGTCAGCCATAAGACGGACCGACAGTTCCAGGAGCTCAACGAGCTGGCCGAGTTTGCCCGCTTGCAGGACCAGCTGGACCACAGAGGGGACCACCCCCTGACGCCTGGCAGCCACTATGCCTAAGCCCTCCCGCTGGGCCCTCCAGAGCTTTGGCCTTATGCCCTTCCCCATGACCTTGTCCTGCCCCAGCCTGAGGACAGCCGTGCAGGAGGCTGGGCTTGATCAGGGCACAGAGTAGAGGGAAGGGGCTTTTTAAAAAAGAAGTTACTGCACTTTGAGACTTTCATCTAAGAGAGTAAGCACTTCCTGTTCCTCCAGCTCCAGGTCCACCTCCTGGGAGGAGGCAGTGGGGGCCAGAATGGGGACAGATGCTCTCTTTGTCCCCATGCTTCCCGTCCTTGCCGTCTCATCCTCCCTCCCTGTTGAGTGTCGAGTGTGTGCATGTGTGTCAGCACATAAATATACTCGTAAGGGACACCCCTTCCTGTGTCTGCATCTGTTGTGTCGGGCCGCCTGGTGTCCCTGTTAGGCGAGCCTCTAAACCTTTTTTTAAAATATTTTTGGGGGGCTGGGATGTAGCTCAGTGGCAGAGTGCTTACCTAGCATTTGTGAGACCCAGGATTTGATCCCCAGCACCAGAGAAAATATAAATGAGTTTTTAAGTTGTGTATGTGTCCGTGTGTCTGTCTGTGTGGTATGGGGATGGAACCGAGGGTGTGGTGCGTGCAAGGCGAGCACTTTCCCACTGAGCTACACCCCAGCCCCTTCTCCATTTCTTTTCTTTCTTTTTTTTTTTTTTTATTATTGTAGATGATACAATATCTTTATTTTTTATTTATTTTTTATGTGGTGCTGAGGATTGAACCCAGTGTCGCACACATAGTAGGCAAGCGCTCTACCACTGAGCCACAATATCCCAGACCGTCCATTTCATCTTCTTCTTCTTCTTTTTTTTTTTTTTTTGGTACTGGGGATTGAAC
>JAJEJO010000405.1:132883-143961 GCA_020662805.1 Glaucomys volans
AGTTGCTGGGGCTGGCTTCAAACCTGCGATCCTCCTGCCTCAGCCTCTGGGATTACAGGCATGTACCACTGTTCCCAGCCGTGTTTTGTTTTTTGTTTTTTGTTTTTTGTTTTGAAAACTCTTGGCAACATGCAGCAAACCTGCATGAATAGTAACTGAAATATGTACACTGTCATTTCTTTTTATTTGAGGCTGTTACATTCTATAAATCACCATGAACTTTAGGTGAGCAGTACCAGCCACTGCTCCCAGGGAAAATCCAGGGTTGGGTTCCTGCCAGCCTCTGGTATATTTTTGTCATTTGATGAAAATATGACCTTGTTTTAGGTGTGATTCTGTGTAAAGACATCTTTATATTGTTGATTCATCACCACTGAACTTACAGCCATTGCACTATTAATTCATGCCTGAACAAAACTTATTTAACACACGTTGTCCCTGTAAGAGACACTATCACCTGATGTTTAGGGTTTAGGAATGCTGGACAGATTTCTAGTATGACACTGGGAAATCTTTTTTTTTTTTTTTTCGTGCTGGGGACTGAGGAGTGGAGGCCTCAGCCTCACTCCTCTACTATTGAATTTCTATACCCTCAGCCCACTGGGGACCATTTTAAACAGCAAAATCAAAATATCACACTAAATATTAGACTGTGAAGCTGGGCGCGATGGTACACACCTATAATCCCAGCTTCGCAAGATAGGAGGAGGATCTCAAGTTCCAGGCCAACCTGGGCAACTTAGCAAGAAATGGAAAGGGCTGGGGATATAGCTCAGTTGGTAGAGTGCTTGCCTTGCAAGCACAAGGCCCTGGGTTCAATCCCCAGCACCGCCAAAAGAAAGAAATGGAAAAAGGCTGGGGATCTAGCCTGGTAGAGCACCCCTGGTCACATCCCTAGCACTGCAAAGGAAAAAAAAAAAAAAAAAAAAAAAAAAAACCCTTCTTGACAATATGGAGGCTGAAAGGACCAGGGCAGTGTTGGTCCTCCTGTTAGACCTCAGGGTAGGCAAGTTCACAGATACTGAGACCACAAGTGAGCCCAGAGTATGTAAATAAATCCCCTTACCCCGAGCCATATGCTTTAGTTGTAGATATCATGATCCTTCAGCCTTAAATACAGACTCCTAAAACCAAGGACATTTCCCTACATAACCACAATTCAGTGATCACATTCAGGAAACTTGGCATTGGTATAATGCAGTTGTCTAATATAATATTCATATTCGGTTTTCCACTTGTCCCCGGAATGTCCCTTCTGGCGATGCTTTTTCCAGTCCTGAACCATGCATAGCAATGAATTGTCATGTCTTAACCTCCTTCAGTTTGGAACGGTTCCTCGGCCTTCGTCTTCTGTAACATTCACGTTTTCAGAGTCCAGGCCTGTGGTTTTATGTTGAATGTCCTATCAGTTTGGTTTCTCTGGTATTTGCTCACTATTACAATCAGTTGTGTGTTTTGGCAGAAATATTGTATACATGAGGTTATGTCAGGGCCCATTTAAAACAAACAAAAATGTTCATTATGTGCACAGGCCGCTGTGAGCACTGCATCAGTTCATTTAATTCTGAGTATCCTTACAAGGCAGGTTCAATCCTGAAAAGGCCAGCCTAGAACCAAGGTCCTACCTGGGCTTATTCTGACTTTCCCTGAAAAATGGGAAGATGCAGAGCGCTGGGCTCACCTTGCAGAGAAACAGCAAGAGAGGAGTTGCCGCCACCCTCTTTCCCCAGGGCATATTTTTATCGCAGTCTCCACCTCTCTCTCTTGTCCCACACCAGCCAGCTTTACTGGTTACTTGCCTGATCCCAATAGGCCCTGAGTTTGAGATTTTGGGGTCTCAGAAACTCAGTATATAAAGTGGTTTTAGAAAGTGCCCTGGCTCATTGGGCATGGTGGTGCACAACTGTAATCCCAGCAGCTCCAGAGTCTGAGGCAGAAGGATCACAAATTCAAGGCCAGCCTCAGCAATTTATCGAGGCCCTAAACAACTTAGCAAGACTGTCTCAAAATAAAACGGGTTAGGGATGTGGCTCAGTGGTTAAGTGCCCTTAGTTTTAACCATGGTACCAAAAACAAACAAAAAAAAAATTCTGGCTGAAATAAAAGTTGGGTGGGGCATGAAAAGCCTAATATTCACTTCCCTCCCATCACTTCACATTCCCCTAAGGTCTCTACTTCACTACTTCTGCAGACTCAGGATCTGACTGTAGTGATCCTATGATCCTGTGTAGGATCCTGATATGATCCTATAGTCTTAGTCTTAAACTTGCTTGGACTCCAGAATCCCCAGCCTGGCTAATGCAGATTTCCAAGCCCCTGCCGCCAGGAGATTCTGATTCAAGTTGGTCTGGGTGTGTCTCTGTAATCTATTCCTAAGAAGCACTCCAGGTGTCTCACGCCCAGGCAACTTAGGCAAACACTGATAGGTAGGAGCACAGTCTCAGGCTGGGTGTAGCTCAGTGGTAGAGCACTCGCTTAGCATGCACGAGGCCCTGGGCTCAACCCCCAGCATCAAAATAAGTAGAGCCGGGCGCCGTGGCGCACGCCTGTAATCCAAGCAACTTGGGAGGCTGAGTCAGGAGGATCGCGAGTTCAAAGCCAGCCTCAGCAACTTAGCGAGGCCCTAAGCAACTCAGTGAGACTCTGTCTCCAAATAAAATACAAAATAGGGCTGGGGATGTGGCTCAGTGGCCGAGTGTCCCTGAGTTCAATCCCTGGTTCCAAAACAAAACAAAACAAATAGATAAATAGAAGCATAGTCTTTAGTTACAATTTTATTTATATTCTGAATACAGCAGATAATACATTCACAGGGTTCCCAATATAACAGTGCTCTGACCCTGTCCCAGATCCTCAGTTCTCCCCAGAGACAACCATTGTTGCTAGTTTTTGCTCCCACCTAGCAATATTTTAAACACAGACACAGCCCCTTCCTTCTACTTTTTCTAAAACAAAATGGTAACCTTCTGTACATATTCTCCCCTACCTCAAAAGCAGATTCATGTTTTCGCACAGTACTAGCTTGATGACCTATGAACCTCCCTGAACCTCAGTTTCCTCCTCTAAAGTGGAACTAATAATAGCAGGACAACACAGATCTAGAGAAAGTCACTGGAGAGAAGGCCCAGGAAGCAGTTGGGCACAGGGTAAACATTCTGCATCTGGTAGTTGATTCTGTATCCCGTGATGGCCAGCCTTGACTCTGATGTCCAGTGCAGACAGAACCATACCCTGGGTTAAGCCACTTAGGAGTCAGGGAGCAGAGAGCACCTTTACTGAGCTTTACTATGTGCCAGGCACATCCTGAGGACTTTACAATCATCATTGGACTTCAGGACTTCTCCACCTAGCCACTGTCCACCTGGCTGAAGAGCTCTTTTGCAGCATTCTTACATTGTAGTGAATTTAGCAGCATCCCTGGTTTCTACCCACCAGATCTCAGTAGCATGCTTCACTAATCCTGCCAACTAAAAACAGCTCCAGATATTACCAGATATCTGAGGTGCTGGGGATAAAAATTCCACCAGGTCTAAAATCACTGCTTGTTTCCGTCCTCGAAGTGACTAACCACAGTAACACTGGTGGGTAAAGTCTTGTTACAAGTGAGGAAACCCAGAGAACCAAGAGTTTGGGTGACACTCCCAGGAAGGCCCAACCCTGAGACTCACACCCAAGCAGGCTGGCTCCAGGGTGCATTAAGCAAGAGTCCCTCTTATCACTCAGGAATGCTGCCTACCTTAGAATTCTGCAGAACCCTTCCTGGGCATGTGGTCCAAAGTTAACCTCAATACATGCTATTGTATCAGAGCCTCCAAACACTCCTATGAAGTCTGAATTCCACTTTACAGATTGAGCAACAAAGACCACTAGCTTGGAGATCCACGGTCAGTAAGTCAGGGGTTCTTGTCTCCAGCCCCACATCAGACACCCCTGGGGAACTCTGAATGCCTAGGCCTCATTCTAAATGGGAATCCAAGGGAATGGGACCTGGCATCCATAGCTTTTATTAACTTACTTAGGTACTGGGAAGTGAACCAACCCAGGGGCGCTTCACCACTGAACTACACCCCCAGTCCTTTTTATTTTTATTTTGAGATAGGATCTTGTTAAGATGCTGAAGCTGACCTCAAACTTGAGATCCTCCTGCCTCAGCCTCCCAGGTTGCTGTGTTATAGGTGTGTGCCACTGCACCAGGCTGTCCATAGCTTTTAATGTTTCCATGGGATTCCAAGATTGAGAGCTCCTGTGTGACGTTGAGAAGGTAGGTCAGGCTTTAATACCAAATCTTGGTGACCGGCGTGGCATAATGCAGATTCTCTGGACTGTCTTGAGAGGTCAGAGACCAGGACTTGTCTGCTTTTCTCCGCACAGAGAAATTCATGCAACCATGAGGCTGTCTTGCCCTCCTCTGCCTGACATCTCTCAGAGCCCTCCCACACCTTCCTCATACCACAGACCCTGGGCTAAGGCCACCAGGTTCTTTATTCTCATGCACTTGAAGATGAAGTCATAGGATGAAGGCCTGAATGAGAGTCCCAGAGGCCAGCTGGGGAGAGAAGCACTGGCCCCCCTATTGGCAAAAATGACCTAATACTGGGAGGAGTGAGGTGCCCTTTGAGGGTGCCAAGGGCATGCCCAGAGTCGCTGCTCACTCCTCCAGCAAGAGCCGCACCGGTCTGAGCAGTTGGGTGACATGGGCTTGAGTTTCTCCTGAGCCTTGGCACTCTCCCTGCGGGGGTGAGGGGGACATGCAGCTGGCATTTCAAAGACACAATGCCCTCTCTTCAAGCCTCATTTACACCCACCCCAGGAGGGGTGACAGCTGGACTAGGCCCCATTGGAGGCATGGGACCCACCACCTCACCTCAAGGGCCTTTAGGAGTGAATGAGTCTCCTAACTCCAACCCAGTGCCACCCTGCAAGCCCAGCGTGCAAGAGGGAAGATTCAGGCAGGACCCAAATGCACTGGTCTTTGGGGAAATGGGTTTTGAAGGGGAGGAACCAAAAAGGACCACCTGGACCACAGGAGGAGAGCAACTCGACTTGCCTTCTCTGGTCTTGTCCTGCAGCCCTCTGGAGACCCCAGACCACCTGTGCATCCTTCTCAGCCCTAGATCTGCCTCAGCCTCTTCAATCTCCTTCTTCATTTTCTGTCTTCTGGAACATGGCCAAGGCTTCCTTCAGCACACCATCAGGGTCCAGAAGTTTGACCTGCAAGGAAGCAGCCAGGGGTTGGTCTGAGGAGCCTGGGAGGCCTTGGCTGCCTTGCTGGGGATGCTCTGCCTGAGAACAAAACCTCATCCATTCCCTGGCTGGGCGGGGTTGGATGCTGGTTTCTGTCTCCCTGGGTGTGGCTGTAGGTTCCCACCTCAGGAATAGGGAACCGAGTTGGCTCAGGGGCTTCATCACGGCCAAAGTCGATCATGGTGCCACTCTTGGCCACATCGTCCACCCAGAAGCCTTCAAACAGCTGACCGTGGTCCAGGTGGAAGAAACGCCCGTGTCCATTCTTCATGCCTCTCTCCCAGTAACCCTCGTAGCGGTTCCCATTCTCTGGGGAGACGACAGGGAGGTGAAGATGCTGGACATATCAAACCAGCCTGAGCAGGACACGGGGGCACCCACCTATAACCCAAGCTGCTCTGGAGGCTGAGGCAGGAGGATCTTGCTCTCAAAGCCCCTGGGGCTATAGCTCAGTGGTAAAGTATCCCTGGTTCAATCCTCAGCAACTTAGCGAGGCTCTAAGCAACTCAGTAAGATCCTGTCTCTAAATAAAATATTTAAAAAGGGTTGGAGCTGGGTGTGCTGGCGCACGCCTGTAATCCAAGCGACTTGGGAGGCTGAGACAGGAGGATCGCAAGTTCAAAGACAGCCTCAGTAACTTAGCAAGGCCCCAAGCAACTCAGTGAGACCCTGTCTCTAAATAAAATACAAAGTAGGGCTGGGGATGTGGCTCAGTGGCCGAGTGTCCCTGAGTTCAATCCCTGGTTCCAAAAAAATAAAAAAATAAATAAAATAAAAAAAATAAAAAGGGTTGGGATTGGCCGGGCTTGGAGGTGCACGCCTGTAATCCAAGCGACTCGGGAGGCTGAGTCAGGAGGATAGCGAGTTCAAAGCCAGCCTCAGCAACTTAGTGAGGCCCTAAGCAACTCAGTGAGACCCTGTCTCTAAATAAAATACAAAATAGGGCTGGGGATGTGGCTAGGTGGTCAAATGTCCCTGAGTTCAATCCTTGGTTCCCAAAAAAAAAAAAAAAAAAAAAAAGGTTGGGATGTGTTCAGTGGTTAAGAAACCCTGGGTTCAGTCTCCGATACAAACAAACAAAAAAACAACCAGCATGGACACTCAGGTTGGGCCCTTCCCCAGCCATAGTTTGCTGACAAGTACAACCTAGTAAGATTATCTTTGAGCATTTAGCTGGGAATGGGGGCACAGGCCTGTAATTCCAGCAACTCTGGAGGCTAAGACAGGAGGATTTTAAGTTTAAGGCCAGCCTCAACAATTCAGCAAGATGCTCAGCAACTCAGTAAGACTCTGTCTCAAAATAAAAATAAAAAGAACTAGGGATGTAGCTGAATGGTACAGGGCAACTGAGTTCAAGCCCCAGTTTAAAATTAAAAACAAAAATTGAGCACTAACTAATAGGTTTCAGTCTCCATGCTAAAAGCACTCTACAAAACATAAACCTCATTTGACCCTCACAATAACCCCAGAAGGTTTTATTTTATTTTATTTTATTTTATTTTATTTTGATGCTGAGGATTAAACACAGGGCCTTGTACATGCTAAGCATGCACTCTGCCACTAAACTACAACTCCAGACCGATTTTATTTTTATCCATAAGTTATAGACAAGGAAATCAAAGCACAGTTCATTCAAGCAAATCGCCTGAGGTTCTAGCACTTGTACAAGCTCAGGACAGGATCTGAAACCAGCAGGTTGGCCCAGAGTCCAGGCCATGGGAATGACCTACTTAGCTGGGCATGGTGGCACAGGCCTGTAATTCCAGCTATTTGGGAGGCTGAGGCAAGAGGATTGCAAATTCAAGGTTAGCCTGGGCAACTTAGTAAGACCTTGTCTCAAAATAAAAAAGAAAAAGGACCAGGATGCAGTTCAGTGATAGAGCATTGCCTAGCACATGCCAGGCCCAGGGATCAACGCCCAGCACTGCAAAAAAAAAAAAAAGAAAAAAAAAAAAGGAAGGAAGAATACATTTAGGCTTCCACACTGGCAGGCCACAGCAGAACTATGTGCAGGCTATGACAGAAGGTGCTTAGGCTCAGAGCTGGGATGTGGGAGGACTAGAAAGATAGACAAAATAGCCCATTTACGCTTCCCAGCAGTCCTGATGCCTCAGGTTGGCTGACTCTCAATGGAAATTAGAATCTTGTGGCCACACAAGTTGGAACATGCCTATAATCCTACCCACTCTGAAGGCTGAAGCAGGAAGATTGCAAGTTTGAGGCCAGCCTCAGCAACTTGGCGAGATCCTAAGCAACTTGGTGAGGTCCTAAGCAACCCAGTGAGACCCTGTCTCCAAATAAAAAATGAAAAGGGCTGGGGCTATAGCTCAGCGGTGAAGTATCCCTGGGTTCAATCCCCAGTACAAAAAATAAAATAAAAAAATAAGAGCCTCTTGAGGATTAGATCCTGTTGTAAGTACTTTACACAGACTGACTCCTCTTCCCTCTACACAACTCTATGCAATGGGTACTGCTACTATCTCCATTTTACAGATGAGGGAACTGAGGCACAGAGAGGCGAAGTAACTTGGCCAAGACAATACACCAGTGCTAGAAGGAAAGGAAGCAGGAGCTGAGAATAATGAGAAGAACCTCTCAGAGAAGGAGATACTGCAGAGATCTAGGGGAAAGCATTCCAGACACAGTGAACAGTAGTGCAAGATCCCCAAGGTGAAAAGTGTTCGAGAAACTGAGAGAAAGTCAGTATAGGAGCCAGGCTTGGTGGTGCATGTAGGTGAATCTGGAGGGGTGGGAGGGGCAAAAACCACAGGAGAACCTTGGACTCAGATTGAGGGCAACAGGGAACTATGAAAGGTTTAAAAACAGGTAAGATCCAATTTATGCCTTTAAAAGTTCATTCTTGGCTGGGCACGATAGTGCATGCTTGTGATCGCAGTGGCTCAGGAGGCTGAGACAGGAGGATTGTAAGTTCAAAGCCAGCCTCAGCAATGGCAAGGCACTAGGCAACTCAAGACCCTGTCTTAAATAAAAAACAAAATAGCGCTGGGGATGTGACTGTGTGGTCGAGTGTCCCTGAGTTCAATCCCTGGTACACATACACACACACACACACACACGCACACACAGGAATTCCTTAGGACCCTTGACCCACAACTAGGAGCGCGTGTGACCTTGAGCAAAGGACTTGGCTTCTCTGTACCTTCTGTGATAGGTTTCCAATTTACAGGATTGTTGTTTAGATTAAATGAACTCAGTGCTATGATTACTATGGCAATAAAAAATGTGTCATTTATCTGCTTATTGTTACGCTCCCTTACTAGAGCACAAGATCCAAAAGTGAGAAGGATTCTGGCACCTCATTCACCCTATCCCACTAAGGGGCGCGGCCAGCAGGTCTTTGGGGCGTGGTTATGGGGCGGGACCTGCTGACGTGGGC
Source organism: Glaucomys volans (assembly GCA_020662805.1). Classification (NCBI taxonomy): domain Eukaryota; kingdom Metazoa; phylum Chordata; class Mammalia; order Rodentia; family Sciuridae; genus Glaucomys; species Glaucomys volans. The sequence continues at coordinate 141,525 of JAJEJO010000405.1, forward strand.
GGGGCCTATGTAGGCGTGGTCAGGGCGGAGCACTCACTCAGCCGCAACATGCCCTCCCCGTCGGGCTTGTCCTTCAACCACTGGCCCTCGTAGATGTCTCCGTTGCTGTAGTACATTCGGCCCCACCCGCTGCGCTGGTTGCCACACCACTCGCCCTCGTAATACTCCTTGGGTCCGAAAAACTGGATCCCATAGCCCTGGAAGCACAAAAGGGTTTAAAGCGCATCACCTTCCCAGGCTCCCAAACCACGCACCTGAGCTCCTTCCTCCCTCAACTCTCCATCCAAGCTGAAGCAAGGCCATACTTGAAAGACCTCAGACTGTCCATTTTGCTCTATCCCTCTGCTACCGCTTCACGCTGGCCAGCATCACTTCTCCCTCCAGTCTGGTCCCCTCCCATCCTCTTCTAACTACGAACCTACAGCAGCCAGGACACCCTCCCTGCACCCCACTGTCCTGCTGGGGGCTGCACCCAGGGGTGCTCTACCACTGAGTTACATCCCCGGCCCTTTTTATTTTTTATTTTGACACAGAATCTTGTTAAGTTGCCCAGGCTGGTCTCGAACTTTCCATCCTTCTACCTCAGCTTCCTGAGTCGCTGGGACTACAGGTGTATTGCCACCAAGTCTCACTCGCCATACGGTCTGGTCTCCACATGCCTTAAGGTGAAGATTCCTCCAAGTCTGAGAGAGTAACTTGAGGGAATCTGTCACCATTAGGGAGTTCATGGCACTTCTGACTGGTTTCTACCCTCTTCTTCCTCTCTTGTCCTATGGCCAAGGGTGTGGCCCAACATTCTTGTTCCCAGTTTCCTATCCTCCCCTTTTATCCAGGCCCAACATCCCCAAAAGGGGAATTCTCAGAAAGAGATGCCGAGGGAAAAGAAAGGCAGGAAATGACGGGGAGGAGGGTGGACGAGACCTCGGGCCCCCTAGACCTGCAGTCTCCTTGGAGCCTCAGGGTTTCATGGGCTCCTCCCTGGGCCTGCTCCTTTTGTTTCCTGTTTCCTGGGTTTTGTTCTGAAAAGCCTTGACCCTTCTCCCACCCGCCAGTGCAGGTCACCCTCCCCCGGCTCCAGGCCTCTCTGACTCCTCCGGCACACTGGCTCCCTCACACCCAGCCGGAGTCAGACCTACCCCCATCCCAGGGCATGCTGGGAACCACTCACGCATTTCTTATCCTCTTTCCACCAGCCAGAGTAGACCCTCCTGTACTTTCCATTTCCTTTGTCAGGAAGGCTGAAGGTGCCATAGCCATCTCGCTTCCCAAACTTCCAGTCCCCTTCATAGATGGCTCCATTTTTCTTCCAGACCTGTGTTCCTTTCCCTGGTGGCACACAGATGGGTCAGCACCGCAGACATGGCCACCCTGGGGCTGCAGGCCATGTGCTCCTCAAGAACCCCAGGAAAGCTCCATTTCTACACATAGCTGTTCTCCAGCCCATGCCCGGAAGTCCAGCTGAGATAGCAAACCCCAAGTAGAAATCCACCAGTAAAATGATGATGTTTCGGGTTAACAACTTTTCCAGCACCACTCTGGGAAGCAGGAGGAATCTCATTAAGAACATGAGGAAAGACTGAGTATTTGTGAATGAGCAGCCTAAGGAACTCCTGGCTCCCTAATCCCAGCCTTGAAGGATCACTGTCTTTCTTTCCTTTTTTTTTTTTTTTTTTTTCAGAGCTGTGGTTGGACCCAGGGCCTCATGCATGCTAGGCAATGCTCTACCACTGAGCTCCACCCCAAGGCCAGTACTCACTCTCATAACCACTACCAATCTGTTCATACTCATTTCAACTTGGTCAAATGTGTCCCAAAGAGAGGGGATTCTCCAATAGGTCTGCATTCTGTAGTCCCAGCTCATCAGCTCTGGGAATTCACCTCCAGGGTCTGAGGGGAGGGAAGCAGGACCCACAGAAAGCTTGGAGGGCAAGGCCAGCCCACACTATCATTTCAGGAGGGGAAAAGCTGAGGTCTACAGAATGGGAGAGGATTTGCCTGAAGTTTCACAGCGACCCCATGGTAGAGCTGGGTTCAGAATTTCAGTGTTCTGACTGCTTGTCCAGAGCTCAGTCCCATGGGGACCGCAGAATGAGCTCAGGCATCTTCATTGGTTCAGCTCCAATGCACAATGCTCACTTTTAGGTAAGTGCTGAGACTGGGTGCTGTCACACACTGGGTGGGGACAGCTTTGGAGGGCTTTTGGACAAGGAAGGCTTGCAGTATGATCCCTGTTAGACAGAGCCCTCAGAGATCACTGCAGAAGTTCCCCTTCTGCACAAAACCTGGGCTTCGCAATTGCTAGATGCCATCTCTTAGCTTTACAAATAGGTCTGGGGTGTAGCTCAACGGTACAGGGCTTGCCTAGCATGCAGGAGGCCCTGCATTTAATCCCCAGCACAGGAAGGCAGGAGAGGGGAGTGACTGAGAACTGGCAAAA
>JAJEJO010000405.1:144061-209804 GCA_020662805.1 Glaucomys volans
CGAGTGTCCCTGAGTTCAATCCCTGGTTCAAAAAAAAAAAAAGACTGCCTTTTCCTCCTGCCAACCAGTCCCAAGCTTAGCCCATGTCTCTCAGAGAGCAGGGCCCACGTTCAATCCCTGGAGCCCCAGTGGCAGGCTGGCTTCTGAAGACCCCTTTGTCCCCTACTGGTCCCAAGACCCTCACTCAGCTGAAGTCAAGGTGAGGTAAATTCCAGAGCCCCAGCATGGGAAGACCCCTGGCTGATCCGGGTCATCACCCCACTTGGAGAGCCTTAAGGTCACCTCTTATGTCCCCAATGAGTTCTGCATAGTTTTCTCGTCCCAACCACCTGCCCACCACAGCTCCGCCCCCACATTGGCTGCCCGAACCCTTGAGGGTCCCCTGCTCACCATGTTTTATGTTGTCCTTCCACTCGCCTACATAATGGTCACCATTCACAGCATACACCTGGTGTCTCAGTCCATTCTTCTGGGCTTTCTGGTCCCACCCCTTCCACAGGAGCTCTGACTTTTTTGGGCATTTGTAGACTGGCATGTTGGCTGCTTCTGTGGGGCCAGAAGGTGCTGAAAAAGGGTTAAGGACATGAGGAGTTCAGGGTGCCTCGTTCCCAGGCTAGGATCCTACAGTTTCCAGGGAGGCACCTGAATGCAGGTGGAGTGACTCAGGTGTATTCTGAGTCCCCAGGGCAGATGAGCAGCCCATGGAAGGGGGACCTTTTGTGCTGGATTAACCCTCAGCTGTTCCCTCCCTTCCCTTCTCCTAGGGCCCCCTTCAGGGGGATCTGATGGAACAATTGCTTGGGAACCCAGGGAGACCATAAGGAACCTAGGGTTTATGATGGCATCAGGAAGAAGCTGTCCCTTTGGAGGGATGACAGTCACATATTTGATGACTAGAATGAGGAATCAGAGTAGGTGCTGGTCTTGTGGCTGGAGGAACCCAGGGGGAAGGGCCAGGTGGTAGGGAGAACTAACATCCATTCCAGGGGAGCAAGGGGGGATCTGGCCGACAGCTGGCTTTTGCATAGCTTGCAGCTACCCCAGCCAAGCACTGTGGCCCCATGGTCCCACCTCATCTGTCTAGCTGACAGGATGGTAGCAAAACCCAGGGGCTGAGCTTGACAATTAATGAGACCATGGGGGTTGGGGTAGGGTGACCAACTGAGCCGGTGTCCTGGGGCTGGTTTCCTAGGACCTCAGATTTTTGATGCTAAAACAGGGACAGTCCCAGGCACATCAGGACTGTTGGTCACCCATCTATATGTGACCCTTAACTTCTGCCCCATGCCTCGTTAGGTTTTTTCCACTAGAACTGGCTCTGCTCAGTGGGGTCACAGGGGGACTTTGGGGGGGGGGGGTACAGGGCCTCCCTCTTGTGTCTGGGAGCCCCTGTCTCTATTCCTTGGGTCCCCAGAATCTCCAACACAGACATCTGTGACCATCTGGCTGTCTCCATGGGTCTTGACCAGGGGTGATAAAAATGGTCTTCTCCAAATCCTGGGGACCCTTGTCTTCCCTCAGCAGCTGCATGGTTTCTGGGGCTACACACAAGCACTCCCAGGTACTGACACACTCAGGTATTGACCAATCAGAATGACCCCAGGGATGAGCAGATTCCAGGAGATCATGGTATCCCAGCAACCACCCACGGGGGGGCCAGCCTTGTGGGCATGTGCCACTGTGCAGCTGTGTAGCACAGCCCTCCTTAGAAGCTCTGAACTACACTCTTGGTTTACTGTTCTGTCACCAGTTCAAAATTCTTAAATTAATTAATATGTGGTGCTGAGGATTGAACCCAGGGCCTCACACGTGCCAGGCAAGTGTTTTACCACTGAGCCACATCTCCAGCCCTCGATCCCTGCTTTAGATAGTCTCGGCGCTATATATACTTTTCAGTTGCTGTATTGTGTAGTAGGTAGAGCTCTGGGGGGTCCCCAAATAGGGAGAGGGAACCTGGCTAGTATGAAAAGATTTTGCTGCTGACTGAATGTTAGGGTTGTCCGTCTGCATTTGTAGTTTTTTTTTTTTTTTTCTTCCTAGTTCTGGGGATTGAACCCAGGAGCACTCTATTACTGAGTTACATCCTCAGCCCCCCACCATCTTTTTTTGAGACAGGGTCTTGCTAAATTGCTGAGGCTGGCCTCTAATTTGCAATCCTTCTGCCTCAGCCTCCTGAGCTGCTGGGCTTCCAGGCCATGCACCACCACAGCCAGTCTGTAGCAATCTTATATGTTCTTCAATATCAATCTAAATTGCACTGCCTCTGAGCATGCCTAAGGTTGAAATCCCTCACTACTATGCCCTCCATCCCCAAGAGAAGGGTCTCCTTGGGACCACCAGGGCTGTGTCTTTCTTCTTTCCCACCATTCCCTGTGCCTGACATATATAGTATACTCTCAGCCAAGGAGAGCCAAATCAGCTCTAAGGGTACCCTTTCTCTCTTCCTCCTCTTTTCCTCTCTCTCCCATTTTTTCTTTTTTTCTTTTTCTGAACCAGGGATTGAACTCAGGGACACTCGGCCACTGAGCCACATCCCCAGCCCTATTTTGTATTTTATTTAGAGACAGGGTCTCACTGAGTTGCTTAGGGCCTCGCTAAGTTGCTGAGGCTGTCTTTGAACTCGCGATCCTCCTGTCTCAGCCTCCCAAGTCGCTTGGATTACAGGCATGCACCACCGTGCCGGCTCTTTTTAGTTTTTAATTGTGATACAGGGTCGAGCTAAATAGCTGAGGGTCTCATTAAGTTGCCCAGGCTGGCCTTGAACTTGGGATTCTCCCACCTCAGCCTCCCAAGTAATTAGGATCACAGGTGTGTCCAAGAATCATTAATCTTTATGTTTAAGTTAACTCACTTTAAACATTGGTACATTTATCCAAATAAGTAGACTTTACATATCATTACTGTAAGTAGAAAACACAACCAGGTACCCTAGGGTGAAGAGAACTAAAAATAAAAATACCCAAAATAACCAACTTAAATCTTAGCTAGATTCTGTGGCTTATAGCTGGCTGGGTTCCAAGATCTCTGCTAACATGAAAGATAAGCAAAAATTAGGAGAGGTGTTAATGCCTTGTTAGCCCATATTGACACTTTCTCCTTGGCTGACTCAGAATTATAACAAACCCCAGATTCTAAAGACTTTCTTTTTCGTTTTGCAGTGGTGGGGATGAACCCAGGGCCTTGCACATGCCGGCCAAGTCCTCTACCACTGAGCTACACCCCTAGCACAAGACTCCAATTTCTTATGAGGTCACTGGAGTTATTTACTGCTTCATGAGTGCAACATAAAGTTCACTTCCCTTCCACACTTGGGAACTTAGGTCTCCCCCATGGAAGGTTGCAAGTCTTAGAACAATAGCTATTGATAGGAAAAGAAAAGTTTGCAAGCCTGCCCAGGCTGTTTTGATCCTAAATAACAATGAGGACCACAGAGGAAGGTGGAGGGGGCGGTGCTCAGGCCGCTGGGGGTTAGCTTGAGCCCCAATCCACCTGCTCTCACCTGTAGTCGGTGGGTCGCTGCCTCCAGCCGCCTCACCTTCAGCCTGCAACTTTGGTTCGCGCAGGGAGAGGTGCAGCCGGGGTCGCCATGGCAACGCGACGCCGCAGCAAAGCAACCGGGCAGTGCCCGCCTCTTCCTGCAGAGACGCGGTAGCGGGAACTTTTGAAGAGCAAACCGGCCTCGGCTGGTGCTCAGTCTCCTGGAGGTGGGGGCTGGACTGCTTGGAGCGCCTGTGGAAGCCCTGTGACCCCCACAGCCCTGCAGGAGGCATTGGTCCCGCACAGCTCCTCCTCCGGGGTGAAGGACAAAGCCACCTTTCTTACAGTGGCCTTCAAGACCTCGGTGACCTGCCTAGCCCCACCCGTGTCCTCTCGGCCTGTGTCTCCTGCTCCTTGCACCCCAACCGCACACTGGCCTCCTTGCTGTTCCTGGAAAGTGCTGGGCACGTTCCCGCCTCGGGCTTTTGCCTCTTTCTGCCCTCTGCCCGGACGTCTCTTCCTCAAAAGAGCAGCAGGGCTCGCTTCTTCCTCTCCGGGGTTTTATCCAGACGTCCCCCGCACCCGCCCCAGAAATTCCTGGAACAACCACCCTGTTTAAAATTGGATCTCCGCAGGTGCTGGTCAGGCCTCATTCCTGTGCGATGTTCTGCTAGCTTGGCACAGGCCAGTACACACATCCATTGTTTGTCTCCAAAGACGAAGATTTTTTTCGTTTCTAATGAAAAATTTCAAACACACAGAAAAACATAACTACAAGGAACACCTGCTACCACCTCTGCCTATATTCAACAATTACTGACATTTTACTCCCCCCCCCAACCCCCAGGCATTGAATGGGGGGGCTCTAACCACTGTGCTACACCCCAGCCTTTTTAATTAATTAATTTATTTTGGTACTGGGGATTGAACCCAAGGGCCTTAACCACAGAGCCACATCCCCAGCCTTTTTCTGTATTTTATTTATTTAAAGACAGGGTCTCACTGAGTTGCTTGGGGCTTTGCTAAGTTGCAAAGGCTGGCTTTGAACTTGCAATCCTCCTGCCTCAACCTCTGGAGCCACTGGGATTACAGGCATGTGTCACCGTACCTGGCTCCCAGCCCTTTTTAATTTTGAGACAGGATGTTGCTAAGTTGCTGTAATATCAAGTAGCTAGTATTATAGATGTGTGCCACCATACCCAGCATTTTGCCATATTTGAAAGCAGGGAATGTTTTGTTTTTTTCCACTGCTGTCTCCATAGAATCCAGAAGACTGCCAGGAGCACAGTAGTTGCTCAGTAAATATTGTTAAATGAATGAATGGTGTGCATTCAGGAACTCCTGCTATCGGAGTCTGTGGTCCTCAGGTGAAGATCCTTGTCAGAAACAAGCCAGAATCTCCAGGCGTGGTTGTGGAAATAGAAATAATATCCAAGAATATTCAGCTTGTCCCATCTGCTGCTGTGGACCTGAGAGGCTGTGCCCTCCTGGAGGATGCGCTTTTTCTAATTTGCACAAAGGTGTGGTATAGACCTGTCCTAACCCTGGAAAGAACCGTGCAGGTGACCCGAGACCGGATTTCCCTGAGGTGGAGATTCCTCTTCTGTACCAAATCACCTCTGTCCTGCTCCCAACGGAGTTCTGTGCTGTTCCAGGCTGGGCCTCCAACCATTCACACAATCCTGGCTCCTGGCAGGCACTTGGGAAGTCTTTGGGGAATAGGAAAATGGTTAAGGGGTCTGGTCCCCACCCGATTGTCCTCAGAGGCATTCTTTGTTTTGTTTGGGAGTTTTGTTTTTGTTCTTGTTTTTGATACTTTGGATTGAACCAGGAATTTACCACAGAACTCTCTCCCCAGTCCTTTTAATTTTTAATTTTGAGACAGGGTCTTACTAAGTTGCTGAGGGTCTTCCTAAATTGCTGAGTCTAGCCTCAAACTTGCAATCCTCCTGCCTCAGCCTCCAGAATCATTGAGATTACAAATGTGGGCCACTGTGCCCAGTGGAGGTGGGATGATGGGTGGGGTGGATTATCTTCTTTTCCCCTACTGTTCTTTCAGTGTACCTAGCACCTTCCTAATTGGTCCAACTACCTGATGTGGATTTTGGTTTTCTACCTAGACCTGATCAGGGACCAATAACACCAAAAGAGTATCCCTGGTGAGACAGCTGCCTTGTTAGTGCAGGTGGCCTGAGACTGGATATAGCTGACACTGGTGCTGGCCACCTTGATGTTCTCAGCTCTCTCCTGCAGTGTGTGTGCTCATCCCCTGGCTTCTAAGTGCTGTGCATCTCCAGCTCTAGTTCTTCAGAGGACAGTCCCTGAGCTCCAGGAGCCTCCTCACCTGTCAGGGCAGGGAGCTAGGAAGGCCTGGGACTTGAGCCCCCCAGGAAGTCCCCCAGATGAGGACCGACTGATGGGACAGTGTGAAGGGCCTTGCTTCAATACTCTGCAAACTCTGAGGTCAAGTATTTTCTTATTTTTGGTGATTTTGTTTATTGTGGTAATTAATGCATAATGTAAAAATTACCATTTTAATCACTTGGGAGGTGTGCTGGGGATTGAACCCAGGGCCTGTGCATTCTAAGCACATGCTTTACCACTGAGCTACACCCCAGCCCCATTTTTTTTAATAGTTGTAGATGGACACAATACCTTCATTTTATTTATTTATTTATATGTGGGGCTAAGGATCGAACCCGGTACATCACACATGCTAGGCAAGCACTCTACCACTGAGCCACAACCCGTCCCTTAATCTTTTTTTTTTTTTTTTTTTGTACTGGGGATTGAACTCAGGGGCACTCCACCACTGAGCCACATCCCCAGCCCTATTTAGTATTTTATTTAGAGACAGGGTCTCACTGAGTTGCTTAGGGCCTCCCTAAGCTGGCTTTGAACTTGTGATCCTCCTGTCTCAGCCTCCCAAGTGCTGGGATTACAGGCGTGCACCACCACGCCCAGCAATCATTTTTAAGTGTATAGTTGAGTGTAATTAAGTATCTTTACATGCTGAGGATATAGCTCAGTTGGTAGAGTGCTTGCCTAGCAAACCCTCAGGCCCTGGCTTCAATCCCCAGCACTGCAAAAAAAAAAAAAAAAAAAAAAGAATTAAGTAACTTCACGTTATTATACAAACCTTCACCACCATCCATTTCCAGAACTTTTTCCCAACCTCAGTTCAACTCCTTAGCCTCCGACAACCACCAATTGACTCTGTGTCTTTATGGATCTGACGACTGGAGGGACCTCATATAAGTGAACTCACTCAGTGTTGGCTGAAGGGTGATTTTTATGCTAGCCTTCCCAGAGGGATCAGGCCCAGGTTGGAACCTCTCTGCATTCTTGCCACAGCATTCCTTGGTCTATTAACCAATTTTTCCTAGGAGTACTCCTTAAAAAATCATATGGAGACACTGCATGCACTTTTGCTTTTTTACAAAACTGGAATCAATTTGTGACATAAGGAGAAGCATAACCAACCCAAAGAATGGCAGAGCATTCCCCCATGTGCACTGTTTTGTTGTTGTTGTTTGTTTTGTTTTTCAGTGCTGGGAACCCAGGGCCTTGAGCAAGCTAGGCAAGTGGTCTACCACTGAGCTAAACCTAACCACGGCCATACTTCCTTCACCTGTCTCCCGTTAATGAGCACTAGATTTATTACCAGCGTTCTGTATCGTATGTGTTACTTTGACAAGCGTCCTTATACATAAACGTGAGTGCCCAGGGAGAGGGGTATAGCCCAGTGGTAAAGCTCTTGTCTAACATGTTCAAAGCCCTGGGTTTAATCTCCAGCACCACAGGGGAAAAAAAAAAAAAAAAGGAAAATAAATAAATAAATGGCAGTACCAATTTGTGCTTATTTCTTCAGGACACATTTCTAAAAGCATAATTATGTTTCCAAGAGCATGAGCATTTTTTTCTCTCTCCTCTTCTCTCTCTCTCTTTCTCTCTTTCGTAGCATTGAGTATTAAACCTAGGAACCCAGGACCTCTTGCATGTTACCACTGAGCTATATCCCCGGTCCCTTTTGAGTTCTTAATATAAACTGCCTAATTGCTCTCCAAAAACATTGCATCTATTCCATCAACAGAATAAAAAGAATGTTTTTTCATATTGGGAATTATTGTTTAAAAAGTGCCTCACTTAGCTGGGTGCAGTGGCACACACCTGTAATCCCAGTGGCTTGGGAGGCTGAGGCAGGAGGATCACAAGTTCAAGGCCAGCCTCAGCAACTAGTGATGCCCTAAGCAACTTAGGGAGACCCTATCCCAAAAAAACAAAATGGGGGGTGGGGAGGAGCTGGGGATGTGGCTTAGGGGTAGAGTGCCCCTGGGTTGAATCCCCAAAAACCAAAATAAAATTCCTCACTACTCTGATAGAAATCTTGTTCTCTTCAGTTACAGTGGGTTCTTCTTTGCTCTCATCTCCACACTTCTCACATCATTTTATACCGAGTTTGGTTTTCTGTACTAGGGATGGAACCCAGGGCCTGGCGCTTGCTAAGCATGGCTCTCCCATTGAGCAACACCTCCACCTTGGCTGTATTGATTTTGTTCTCTTCTCTGTCTCCCTCCACCCCAGCAGGCTGCAATTGAAGGACAGAGGATGTCCACAGTGTGTCTTCCTGACTTCTCCAAAGTTCTTTGGTTGCAAGTAGAGAAAGCATTTCATGCAATCCAAAAAGAGAAATTTATTACAAGGAAATAGAGTGTTTTGTGAAGGCCAAGAACAGGAAATTCAACTGGTGTTTATAAGGAACTGGATTCCGGGATTGGAATTCTGTCAGCAAAGCATTTTCTCTCTCTCTCTCTCTCTCTCTCTGCCTTCGCTCCCCCATTCTCCTCCCCCCATTTCTCTGCATGTTCCCCTCATCTTTCTCATTCCACCCTCAACTTTCTCATGCTCATGGTGGAAAATGGCTGCTCTTTCGGTCACTTCAGTTCCAATTTCACACAAAAATTGACTGTTTCCAAATTCCAGTCCCAAATTCCTAATTGGCCCAGCTGGGCTTCTGGAGTCTATCCTGGCCACTCCTGCCACTGATACGATGGTTCTCCTTGTGACGTCCTCCTGTCCTCCTCAGGCATCTGGCCAGCAGCCACAGCCAGCTTTTACCCTGGTACAAACTGTCCCTTGGCTGGTGTCCCTGTCCATAGCCACCCTGCCACCTGCTGACTGGTATCTCATGGTCTAGAACCTCCATTCCCCCTGGGCCAGGCTACCACACTGAGCCTAGGGAAGTGAGCTTCACACTGCAGTCCCACTGGACAAGGAGCCCTTTCCCAGCCCCTGATCAGACCCTGGCTCAGAGGAAGCAAGAACTGCCCCGTTGAGAAGCATCTGGGCTATGTCTTATTTGCATCAGCAGACTGGCTGGAAGAGCAGGTTGCAAGTCTATATGATTATTCTTTCTATGGCGTCAGAGCCTGGTGGCATTTTTCACAAACCCCGAGTAGGTGGCTTGGACTGGCCATTCCCCAGCACACCATCTCTGAGGGCTCTGACCCCAAATACCCTTCCAGTAATCACTTGGCAGACATGAATGGCTAGAATTTGTTTGGACCCCTCTCAAAAACCTTGTTTACAGCTTGGGGTGAAGGGAGTTGCCTGTGTAGTCTGGGGTGAGAGGGACTCCCCCACATGCCACAGACCAATATTCCCTTGGGGAGGTGTGGTCCTGTCCATATTTTCCTGGCCCCAGAGTTTTGGCTTGAGGCCCAGATGCCCAGCCCTGGCAGGGAACCCTGGGATGTCATCCGATGCCTTCTGAGTTGTCCAACTCCAGGGGGCGCCAGTCACACTGTAGTCCACTCCTGACAGCACAGCCTGAAATACAGAGAGCGGGGCCTCCTGGAATGGAGCAACCTGGTCTCAACCTTCCCAGAAGTAGAAGAAAGGACCCACCTGTCAGGACCAGCAAAAGACTCCACTGCACACAATAGACAATGGTGGAGACGACCCAAGTATCTGTCAACAGATGGACGAATAAACAAAATACAGTCTGTCTGTACAATAGGATATTATTTGGCTAGAAGATGGAATGAAGTTCTGATACATGCTACAACACGGATGAACCTTGAAAACATGATGCTGAGTGAAAGAATCCAGGCACAAAAGGCTACTTATTTTGATTCTATGCATTTGAAATGCACAGAATAGGCAGATCCACAGTTAGAGAGGAGATCAGTGGGTACCAGTGGATGGAAGAGGGGAGTAATAGCAAAGGGATACAGGGTTTCTTTGGGGGGTGATGAGATTGTTTTAAAACCCATTGCAGTGATGGTTGCACAACTCTTATTTTGAGGGGTGCGTTACTAAGAACTGAACCCAGGGGGGCTTAACCACTGAGTCACATCCCCAGCCTTTTTAATTTTTATTTATTTATTTATTTATTTATTTATTTATTTATTTATTTATTGAACTGGGGATTGAACTCAGGGGCACTCGGCCACTGAGCCACATCCCCAGCCCTATTTTGTGTTTTATTTAGAGACAGGGTCTTACTGAGTTGCTTAGGGCCTCACTAAATTGCGGAGACTGGCTTTGAACTCGTGATCCTCCTGCCTCAGTTTCTGGAGCTGTTGCGATTACAGGTGTGCACCACGGCTCCCAGTGGCTGCATAACTCTTTGAATAGACTAAAAATCATTGATTGTTCACTTTGAGTGAATATTATGGTATGTGAATTATATCTCAATAAAGCTGTTTTTAAGCCTCCCATGCAGAATGAGCGCCCTCTGGGGGCTTGCAGACATCCAGAGCAGGTCACAGACGCGTTTTGTGAGTGGCTGGGATTACAGGCATGGGTCACTTGCACCTGGCTCCCAATTTTCTTTCTTCAAACTAACTTTAAAGATATTCTTTCTTTAAATTGGTCAGCAAAATGCAGCAAACAACGTCTGCAGGGATAAACTAGTCGAGATTATAGTGATTGAAAATAGTTGTTAAGGCAAAGCAATAAAACTCATAAATCATTCCAAGGGAAAAAAAATCACAGTCTTACTTGCAATTAAATAAATGAAAGTTGAAATAACTCTACCACACCATTACATGCTGTCTAGACTAAGAAAAGTGTGTAAAAATTATGGTCCGTGATACTGGCAGCACTGTGGGCTAGGAGACACCATTACACATAGCTAGCCATTCTTGCAATTAGGTAAATCCTTCTGGAACCGGTGGAATTATCGTACAGTAACTGTAGAGCCGTTTTCTGATTGAAAAATGTCACTTAATGACTACTATTTATTCAACATATAGCTGGTATGAGACATATTGGTATGTTACATATTTTTAAAAGTTCTACTTCTCACAATCCTATGAAACTGGTATTGTTATCCTCATTTTGAATATCAGCACACTTACAGTTTCACTGATATTACGTAACATGTCTAGAGCAATAGAGTAAGGAAGTGGAGGAGACAACATTTAGTCTCAAACCTCTTGACTTGGGAAGACCTGCCCAGAACACCAACTTTGCCTCCCATTTCACAAACTGCCTTCAAAGACAAAGTATACTTGGGTGCAGAAAGAAATTTTTGCAAAAAAATATACATATGAATGCAATTGTTACACATTATTACATAAGAAACAACTGGGAAATGCATATAGGAAACAATGTAAAGTTGGGCCTGGCACATAGTAGGCACTCAATACATGATCAATATGAAAAAAGAATTTGGGTCGGCACGGTGGTGCACACCTATAATCCCAGCAGCTGAGGCAGGAGACACATGAATTCGAAGTCAGCCTCAGCAACTTAGGGAGGCTCTATGCAACTCTGAGAGACCTTGTCTCTAAATAAAATATTAAAAAGGGCTGGGTATTTGGTTCAGTGGTTAAGGGGGAAAAAAAAAAAGGAATTTGGGCCGCATGCTGGGCATAGACCTGTAAAACCAGCGATTTGAGAGGCTGAGGCAGGAGGATTACAAATTCGAGGCCAGCCTGAGCAATTCAGCGAGACTGTCTCAAAATAAAACAAAAGGGCTGGGAACATGGCTCAGCGGTAGAGCGTTAAGTGTTATTATCACATAATGTAAAATGATAAAACAGAAACACAATTGGGTGGAACAACACTCTGTCCCTTTAAACGTCAGAGGTGGGTGGGGAGAGCAAGTAGGCGGGCTAAGAAACTGGCGTCATAAATTCCTGCCTTATTTAAATGAGCATGCGTAAAACTCGCGCCCGTGCCTTCGCCACGTTCTTGTGCTCAGCGCGCGTGCGCTTCCTGAAACCAGTGGGGGCTCTAGGCTCCGCCCGCCATTTGAATGGGCGGAGACAGTCGCGTGAGTTCGGCGGACCCACTTTCTCCCGCGCAATTAACCAGTTTAGCGTCTTTGCACATGCGCACCCATCAGCACTAGACTGGGAGGTTCCTGAGTGGCAACTAGAGTTGCGCCTGCGCTCTGGACGACACTGCCGGAAGTGGGTGGGGCCGCGTTCCAACACCAAAAGAGCGGAAGGAGAAAGCGCGGCAAAGGCTCCTCTTGCCTGCTGTGGGGACGAGAGCCGTTGCAGACGCCCTCCTGAAGAATTGCTGAACCTGGAAACGTAGAGGCCGGGGCACTTTTCCATTGAAACGAGGTTACAGAATTATTGGCTACATGTAAAGTTTTTCAGGGAGAGGGAAGGTTTTCTTAAGTGTTCTTTTTCCTCGTGAATTCTTAAATTTCTAGAAGACTTTGAGATTCATTAAGACACTCTGTCAATGCCCATTACCAAAAGCGGAAAGAAAAAAAGAAATACTGCATGCTTCCCTGCGCCCAGATAAAAAACAAATACAAACGACAAAACGGAGGCCAGGTACTGTTAGGTCTTCAGGCCAAAGTAACTCCATTTTTAAAATCTCAGCAAAGACGCCTAGTAACAATCACAGGAACAGACGGGTTCTTTTTTAACTACTCATTTGTACGTGATTACATAGTTAAGTTTTTTCCAGCAGGCTGCTGCGCCTTGCAGAGGGGCAGCCTGGCAGACTCTGTCAATAAACTTTTGCTTAAACTCAGAGCTGTGGCCCTCCTGGATATTTGCACCAGGTACCCTAACATTCTGGTGCCCAAACACAGGAAAGGGTCCATGATCATTGCCTGCTGGCTGTCCCTTCATGGGGATCTGAGCTGCCAAGGAACCTGAGCCGCCTTGACCATGCCCCCTCCTCCCTGACCAGTGTCCATAATGGGGCGTTTCTGCCTCTTGCCCTTGCTAACCTCCTCGCCCATCACAGGATTTGACTCAACAAGCTTCTCTCTACTGGTGGTGAGTTCTTGGAGCTCTTCTCTCGCCTTCTCTCGCTCTTCCCCTCCCTCTCTCTCTCTCAGTAAATCCCAGCGCTGGGTCAGGGTCTCCCTCGCTTTGGCTGCGGACAGTGATGACCCTCACTTATGTTTGTTTCTGTGTGGGAAATCAGAGAGGTTGTGGGGGCAGTGCTCCTGAGAACTCATCCATGGGCTCTGCCCAGTCTAAAATTCCCTGCGACCCTCCCCACCCTCTGCTGTCTCTGCAAAAACCTTCAGCCTCTGCTTTTGATTCCAGATCTCAAACCTTGCATTCTCATTTCTATTGCAACAGTCTGGCCCCAATTTAAGTTATGTAATGACTCCTCTTGGCCAGAGAATGGGACTTTCAATCCCACCATTATACAGTATTTATACAACTTCTGTCACCGCAGTGGCAAGCCAGGTACATATTCCCTATGTTCAAGCCTTCTCTTCTCCGCTGTGGCCCCTCTTTGTGTCAGTCCAGCTCGCCAGCACAGGTCCTCCTTCCTTGCTCTCCCTTAACCCTTTCACCTCCCAATACTAACAACTTTCCCTCTTTAGACCCATGAGATCACTCTTCACTTCCTCAACTTTCACCCTGTGCTTCGCTTGCCCAGCCACACCTTCATCACCTCACTTGGACACACCTTTGCTAAATAGGGACCTGTCTTCCCTGTCCAGTCCTGACCTTCACCCCCCTTCCCCTTCTCTTGATCTCTACACTGCATCCACTACTCCTGCCTCTTCTTTCTTTCCTCTTACCTGCTCTCGTGGGCCGCACCTGGAGGCTTCAGCAGCCCCCTCCTACCATTGCAGGAAGTAGCTGGAGCCGAGGGCATGTATGTATTCACGATCCTTTCTCATTCCTTGACCTCTCACAGATGGAGAAACATTTAGGTTCTGCTGTTACTGATTCCTATACTAAAGAATTCCAGTACCTTACCCAGTTCTACGATCTGACACAGCATGATATCTATATCATTCTCCCTACTGCCCTCCTCCCAGAGGACAGACAGAGGATTTGGGCTGCCACCCAAGCACATGCAGATGACACACATAGAACCTAATGAGAATCCAGCCCACTTTCTCTGCCGTCTTACAGAGGCTCTTCAACGCTATACCAAGGTTGACCCACAATCCCCAGATGACACTATCATCCTAATGACCCATTTTATCCCCCAACCTGCCCCAGATATTCTGAAAAAACTTGACATTAGTGGAGGGCCTCCAGAACTCCCCCATCAACCATTCTTAATGCTGCCTTTAAGGTTTTTAATTACAAAGAGGAACAACAAAAAATAAATAAAGAGAAAAGAGATAAAGACAAATTTCAACTTTTGGCAGAGGACCTGCAAGGCAAATCCAAGGGTGTAGCTTCCAACAAAGGGCACTACAAGGCACCTCCTGGACATTGTCAAGTGCAAACAGGAAGGACACTGGGCCCCTATGTGCCTTAATCGCTGACTGCCATCCAGTCCTTGTCCTAAATTCAAAAGGGACGGCACTGGGGAGCTGATTGTTCCTTCACCCAAGCAGGTGAGAAGCCAAACCTTCCCTCTTTCTCTTCCCTAACTAATCCCATAGGATTGGCTTCTGAGGATTGAAAGTGCCCAGGACTCTGCCTTGAGGACCATCACCCACCAGGAGCCCAGGGTAACTGCCACTGTTAAAGGTAGCCCAGTTTCTTACCTCTTTGATATGGGAGCAACTTTTTCAGCTTTGCCCAAATTTTGGAGACCAACTCGGCCTTCCAAAACCTCTCTAGTTGGAGTAGAGGGAGTAACTTCAACCCACGCATAACAAACCCTCTCCTATGCAGCATTGAGGGGACTCCTACCCATTCCTTTTAATTACACCTCATCGCCCCACTCCCGTAATGAGAAGAAACCTCCTAAAATTTCAAGCCTTCCTCACCTTTCATTTCTCTTCCATAAGTCCTAGTATGGAACAGCCCACCCTGGCGGCTACAGATCTCTCTCCCTCCTCTTGTTGCCAATCCTGTTTTCCTATCCATACACATCACATTGCTTCTTTTTGGCCCCGAGTAACCTGCCTCCTTCACCCCCTCTGCCTCCACACTTGGTCCACCCTCAAGTTTGGGATTTGACCCACCCAGCTTTTGCATCTCATTATATGCCCACCGCATATCCTGGACCCCTCCTTTCCCACGTCAGCCTCAATACCTGATCTTCCTGACTCATCTCAGAGGGCTAAAACCCATCATAACAGATCTTTTTAAAATTTCTGTGGTGCTGGGGATGGACCCCAGGGCCTTGTGCTTGCGAGGCACTCTACCAACTGAGCTATATCCCCAGCCCCATAACAGATCTTTTTGGTTTTTTTTTTGAACTGGGGATTGAACTCAGGGGCACTCGGCCACTGAGCCACATCCCCAGCCCTATTTTGTATTTTATTTAGAGACAGGGTCTCACTGAGTTGCTTAGGACCTCGCTAAGTTGCTGAGGCTGGCTTTGAACTCGTGATCCTCCTGACTCAGCCCCCGAGTCGCTTGGATTACAGGCGTCCGCCACCGTGCCTGGCTCATAACAGATCTTAAAGATGCCTTTTTCTCTATCCCCATACATCCTGACTCACAAGGTATCATTGCCCTTACATGGACTGACCTGGATACTCATTATTCCCAAAAGCTCACTTGGATAGTCCTCCCCCTGGGATTTCGAGACAGTCCCCATTTCTTTGGCTAAGCACTTGCTAAGGATCTCACTTCTCCTTGCCTGTCACCCAGTCTTCTACAATATGTGGATGATCACCTCCTTGCAGTCCCACCCCAATTTCAGCCTTGGATTTCATCCCTCCACCTACAAGGCACCTCTCTGACTTCTTTCCAAAGAAATCTCTTATTTCTTTTCCCTACTTCTATTCTCTTTTTCTCTCCTATGCACTCCAAAATGTTAGGCTATTGGCAATTTCAGGTTCACAAGACCCGGGCACACCAACTCTTCTTAACTCCACCTGCTGGGATGGCACACCTGACATTGCTGTCATTCTCCAGTTTGATGCCTGCATCATCACTATGCCACAAAACTTCATCACAGGGTGCTCCTCCCTCAACTGGGAATGAGAATATGCTTCAACACAGGTACACATGCCTCAAGCACAAAGGCCAGCTTGCAAAGGTAGCCCTACTGAGGCTTATTGTCCCTATTGATCTATCACAATCACACAGCTACCCCAGGAAGTTACTTTTTCAAACTCCGCCCACCCCCCCAACTGTAAGAGTAACCAAAATAACCCTGTACAATATATACCATCCCTGACCCTCAAAACCCACTTTGGGACTCCATCATCAAGGCTAGGGTCTGTATAGATGGGTGGGTTAGAGATCCGGTGGGAATAATCAAAATTATTAAGGCCTATATCCAACCCATTGAAAAGCCAAAATGCAACATAGCTCAAAACATCACAAACACCACTAAGCCCACACCCAGACCCCCTCTGCTCACATTCCTCAACACAACCTTACCAACAATTCTAACCCATCCTATACTTCTGACTGCTGGCTCTGCATCCCTCTTACCTGCAGCTCATTGATAGGAAACCCTATCCCTTCTTCATGGACTTCCAATCTACCCTCTCTCTTCACCCCCTCCACCTGCAACTCCTCGGGATCACTCTATTCCAATGTCTCCTACTTTGCTGCACCCTCCCCCACCCTATGTCTCTACCCCGCCATGCTCCCTAAAAGTTCCCTATGCAGCACAACGTACAATGTCACTCAGCCACTCCAGAGCCAATCTGGCATCTTCTGCCTCTGTGCAAGCTCATTCTTTGCTGCCTGGCACCCCCTATTCCCACCTTCTGCCTCCCTGTCTTCCTCACATCTGATATAAGCATATACTCTGAGGGGGAGGTTGAACTGCCCCTTTCCAACCCCTCCTGAACGCCACTTCAATGTCCCAGACACAAAAGAGCAATCCTTGCCCCACTCCTCAATGGATCAGGCATGTTGGCAGCAGCTGGCACGGGGGTGGCTGGAATAGGTACAGCCACCCGTCTTTACTATAAACTCCCAAGAATTGAATGAGGGCTTTGAATAGGTGGCAGATTCCATAGTCTCTTTAAATCCAAGTCACCTCCTTAGCCAATGTAGTTCCCCAAAATAGGAGAGCCATTGACTTGCTAACAGCAGAGAAGGGAGGCACTTGTGTCTTTTTAGTAGAGGAATGCTGTTATTTTGCCAACAAATCCAGAATAGTCCAAGGAAAAATAGCTGAACTCCGGGAGAACATCGAGAAATGCCAGTGGGAACAGCAGCAGGCATCTCCCTGGAACCTTTTAGGCCAGTCTCTCCCCTGGCTACTCCCGTTAATAGGCCTTTTCCTTACACTCATCATAGTGCTTTTAATAGGACCTGTCTGGCAAATTGCCTGAAATTTTTTTTACAAGATTGAGTAAAGGCACTCATTGATCACTCTGCAAACCAACTCTTTATAAGCCAACATAGCCCCCTCTCCGAAGTTCCGGTCTAAACCCTTCTTCGCTCCCGTTCAGCTCAAAGAAGCCAGAACTAATGATTCCCCTTATCATTATAAGACAAAAGACCAGAAGGTTAGGTCCTTAGGCCAAAGTAACTCCAGTTTGAAAATCAGCACCTGTCCACCCAGGCATGACCTTACCGGTAGGCCCACCCTAAAAGAGTCCCTAACTACCGAAACCATAGCAAAGACACCAAATAACAATCATAGGGCCTGACAGGTTATTTTTTAACTACTCCATTGTACGTGACTATATAGGTAAGAAGTTTTTTCCAGCAGGCTGCTGGGCCTAGCAGAGGGGCAGCCTGGCAAACTCTCTGTCAATAAACCTTTGCTTGAACAGAGATGTGTCTCACAGATATTTGTGGCAGCTGCCCTAATAGTATATGTGAACATACACCCTACTCAGGAAAACCGACCAAAGCAAAGGGAAAGGGAGAGGAATTCTCCCAGCATCTTCCCCTCCTGCATTCCAGCCTCCAGCCATTGCTTGTCGTGGGCTGAACCCAGCAGGAAGCATGGAAAAACTCTGCCTGCATGTCCATTGCCTTGGGACACAGAGCAGGCAGGTCTGTCATAGAGGTAAATGACAATACAGTAACTATTCATCCATTCAGTAAGTATTTACTGAGTGCCAGAAACCATGGTACATGCTGGGGCCACAGCCTTGATCAAAAAAGATAAGGGCTTGGGTTTAAGGTAAGAATTGTTTCAGGACCTGTGAGAATCCTAAACCACAGGAAGACACAGGTCTCCAAAAGAGGCCACAATAATTCTTTACCATTTCCCTAACCAATCAAAATGCTGATGTTGGCATATGTTAAGTTAACCGAACTACTTTCCAGAGAGAAGCAGCTCCTTTGAACCCCAGAGGCACTCTACCTCTGAGCTCCATCCCCGGTCCCTTCTTTTATTTCTTTTTTATGACAGGGGTCTTGCTGTGTTACTGAGCCTCCCTGGTTGCTGGCTTCACATTTGTGTGGTCACCACACACCAGCTTCACGTTTTGACTCTATCAAGGGAAGTACTTGCAGGTTTGGTGTTAGGAGTTCGTTTAATTTCTTTGGTATAATTACACTTCAGGGATGCATTCTTTCCTCCATTCTCCTTTCCTTCTTTTTTCTTCTCTTTTCTTTCTTTGTGCTGGGGATTGGGTCCACGGCCTTGTGTTCTCTAGGTAGGTGCTCTACCACGGAGCTATTCCCCATCCCCAAAGATACATTCTGGGTTTTTGGTTTATTTATTTTTAAATATTTTTAGTTGTAGATGGGCACAATACTTTTATTTTATTTATTTTTATGTGGTACTCAGGATTGAATCCAGTGCCTCACAAGTGCTAGGGAAACCCTCCAGCACTAAGCTACAATCCCTGGCCTTTATTTTGTTTTTTAAGATGAGGTCTCATTATGTTGCCCAGACTGGCCTTGAACTCCCACCTCAGCCTCTTGAGTAGCAGGGACTACAGGTACATGCCACGGCTCCAGGCTTAGGACTCGTTTTGATACAGGGTCTCACTAAGTTGCTGACATTGACCTCAATCTTGTGATCCTCCTGCCTCAGCCTCCTGAGTAGCTGGGATTAAAGATGTGTACCAGAGGGATGGGCAGAAATTGTTCTTGTAAATTATTTAGGGTTAGATAGTGGAAGTTATACATAAAAAATTTTAACTGGCTTTCTGAAGTTGGGCAGCAATAACAGTAACAAAATCTATGGATTTCATTCATCATTCAAGATGTTGAACCCTAAATCTAAACCATTAATAAGAAAATCTCAGGTACCATCCTATATGCCATTCCAAAGGACTCTGTAGGAAAAAGTCTGTTCACATGTACCAGTCTGTATCAGGTAGCTTTTGCTGTGAAACAAACAGTAACTTATTGTGAAGTGCATACAGCAATAAACATTCCTTGGCAAGGGTGGCTTTGTACCAGGTGTCTCTCATTCCCTTTTGGGGATTGATGGGTAGTTAAGGAATATTCTCATTGCAATGACAGATAAACAAAACAGTGAGTACTCTCATTCAGTGTTTTTGATACCTATGGCCAAAACAAATTATATGACCAAATCCCAATCGAAAAAGAATCAAAGCAAACACTTTAGAAATAAACTCAACTCTCAGCTGCTGCATTGCAGTGCACCAGCTTATCTGAGTGGCTGTTATTCTTTGATGCTCAGTTTTATCATCTCAAAAATACGTATTTATCACGTTTGCCTCTCAGGATTGTTATGAGGATTAAATGAAGTAGTGTTTGTGAAAGCACATTGTGAACAGTTAACTGCTGTTCACATTAAAGTGTGTGGGAAATGTCCTGGTGGCGTGTTTGCCCTGTTGTCAAACACAGAGGAGAGCCAAGAGGCTTGAGTTTGCTGCAGGCTTTCAAGTGCTTTCTTTTGGCAAGTGGCACTCCTGTCTCCAGTGAAAATCAGCCCACTGTCAGCTTTCAGGAAGACCTGCTTTGATTGTTTTTAAACTACCAACAAAATGAAGTATGCTTTTCAAAGGTAATTTTAAAAAGCTGAAGGTTTGGATTCGCTCAAGGAGGATGAACACAGTTTGGAGCTACCTGAGAGGTTAAAGAGGGGAAGAAGGCTGCCTCCCAGTTAGATACCAGGAGAAAAGGACAGGGATGTCCCTGCAGCATTGTTCCTTAAATCCCAAACTGGAAGTGACTCAAATGTTTATCACAGATAGTGTGAAGGGCTCACCTATTTCATACAACAGAAGGTCACAGCTGTGGAAATGACTTATTAAGTTTTATGCCACAGCAGATGAACTTAGTAGTCATAATACTGAGTACAAGAATAAGGGTGTGCACACACACAATTTTTCATTTATAAAAGTCCAAACAATAGCAATAAAACAAGTCTAGGTAATGTAGGGATGCAATTGTAAGTTATAAAACTACAAAGAAAACGGGCTGGGATGTAGCTCAGTGGTAGCGTGTGTGCTTGGAGCTGGGAAGGGAAGCCTCACACCCATTAACAGTTACTCTCTTTCCTTCCTTCCTTGAGCCCCTGGCACTGAACATTCTCCTTTATGTATCAATGAATTTACCAAATCTGGACGTTTCATAGAAATTTAATCATATCATATATGGCGTTTGTTTGTGATTGGTATCTTTCATTTAGCATGTTTTTGAGGTTTTTGCACGTTGTGGTATGTGTTAGTACATTGTTTTATTGTATGACTGAACAGTGTTCCATTGTATGGTCTACATTTTGTGTTTATTCATTCATCAGTTGATGGATATTGGGTTGTTTCTACTCTGGGGCTATTATGGATAATGCTCCTCTGAGCATTTATGTACAAGTATTTGTGTGAACACATGCTTTCGTTACTTTTGGTGTTATACCTAGGAGTGGGGTTGATGGGTCATATGGTAACTCTATGTTTCACATTTGAAGAACTGCCAGGTTTCCAAAGTGGTTGTACCATTTTACATTCCCATCAATAATATATATGGATTTTAATTTCTCTACATCTCTGACATTTGTTACTGTTCTTCTTTTTAACTTTAGACATCCTAATAGGTGTGAAATAGCAACTCACTATGATTTGGTTTGCATTTCCCTAATAACTAATGATGTTGAACTCAGTGTATATTTGTTAAATGCAGGAATAATCAGGTAAATTTCCAAATTAAATAGTCATACTACATTTTATGTTGTTCATTTTATTTATTTATTTATTTATTTATTTATTTATTTTTTGAACCACGGATTGAACTCAGGGACACTCGGCCACTGAGCCACATCCCCAGCCCTATTTTGTATTTTATTTAGAGACAGGGTCTCACTGAGTTGCTTAGGGCCTCGCTAAGTTGCTGAGGCTGGCTTTGAACTCGCAATCCTCCTGACTCAGCCTCCCAAGTCGCTTGGATTACAGATGTGCGCCACCACGCCCGGCTTGTTGGGGGGATTTAATTCAGAGTCACTCCTATTGAGCTTCATCACCAGCCCTTTTTATTTTTTATTTTGAGACAGGGTCTTACTTAGTTACAGAGGCTGGCATTGGACTTGGGCTCTTCCTGCCTCAATGACTGAGATTACAGGTGTGTGCCACCATGCCTAGCTATATTAATTTTAAAAATTAATACTTTAGTTGTTTTCTAGTTATAAAAGTAATACATGCTGAAATGGTTATCCCAAAAATCAGAGTAGTGATTTTATCCCGAAAATCAGAGTAGCTCTCTTATGGGGAGGGAGGGAGACAAGATCAGGGGGACAGTGCTTGACTCCTGACCTGGGTCATACTTGTGCAGAGTTACTTTGTAATTATTGCTTAAACAATCCATACAAATTGTATGCACTTTTATGTATGCACGTTCTATAATTTCATTGTTGAAATTTTGGAAAGCAAATGTTTTGTCTTATTAAGGACAAATTAACTTGAATTATTTCCACCATCCAAGCATATTAGTTGTTTTTTCTGTGAGTGCTAGCTTTTCAGGTGAGGGGAAAAAATATTTATTTGTTGTTGAATAAACCTTTTGCCTTTTGTTGGAGGAAAAAGAAGTTCCAAGAAGTTGCCAGCAGGTGGCGGAATGAAACAATATTTAATCTTGCAGACCAAGAAACAAACCAAAACAAAAACATAAAAAGCAGCCAACATTTACTTGGTCGCTAGAAAACATTTCTTGTCAATTTTCTAACCATATCTGCTATTATACAAAAGAATAAATATGGCTTCATTGAGGACCCGTTAGACTTAGTTCTTCAAATGCATCAAACAAAAGATAGAAACAGGTTCTTGGTGTTTTTTTCTCTGCTGCTTGATTGTTGCTTCAAAATAATAGGTTTGGGAGGATACTGGAATTTTTGTGTCTGTGATAGATGAGAGCAACAAAGGTTTCTGGTAATAAATTTATCCCTCAAAATGTTCTTAAGTGGCTTTTGAGATGAATTATAAAACATTGAATTTCTAAACTTTCATCAGACACTTCCTTCATTTCATATCTGGTTGAAAATGGCCATTGGAGGTAGGAGGAATTTTCATAATAGTAAAAAAGACATTTAAATTTGGACACAAAGCCAAAAAAGGGATCACCATTCTCATCAAAACTTGCACTAAGATACATTTATTTGGAGCCAAACATGGTGGTGCACGCCTGTAATCCCAGCAACTCAGGAGCCTGAGACAGGAGGATTGCAAGTTCAAAGCCATATTTAATAATTTGAGAGGCCCTAAGCAACTTAGCAAGACCCTGTCTCAAAATAAAAATTAAAAAGGGCTAGGGATATAGCTCAGTGACAAAATGCCCCTGGGTTCAATCTCTAATACCAAAAAACAAAACCAAAATAAAACAAAAACCCATTTATTTGATGCTGATGATGTAGCTTAGTGATAGAGTGCCTGCCTAAGGCAAGGTCCTGGGTTCAGCCCCCAGTACTGGCAAAAATAAAAAGAGTTGTTTATTTGAGGCAAGCAAGGTATCTGCAGTGGGTGGGGAGAGGATGGTGGTGGTAATGGAAGATGGACTGAATATCAGAAGTTGAGGTTGGACGAGTAAATATTCTATGGATAGTGTACTTTTGCAATCCTCTTGGAGAAAGTAGCAAATATGGAACAGGAAGGAAACTAGAAGGAACCCTATGAATTCGAATTGGATATTGGTTTAATGTTCTAAATCTGTGGATAAATATAGTTATAAAGGTATAAATGTGTATAAGCACATACACACATGCATGTATGTACACACATGCACACATACACACAGGTACATCCATGTACACATACATACATAGAGTCCCTAGATCCATTCTCTGAGAGAGCCTGAGAGTAGTGACACCCACCAGGATGAAACATCTCCTACGCCAAAGAATACGGAAATGCTTAAAGCAAGACGGGACCTTGAAGTGGGTCTCAGTGGTCAAGTCTGTGACTATTTAAGCATTAAAATACATCATTATAGTAGCTGGTCACCATGATGTGTGCCTGAAGTTCCAACTAATCAGGAGACTGTCAGGAGGATTGCGTGAACCCTAGAATTCAAGACCAACCTGGGCAATACAAGGAGACTGGGTCTCTAAAAATACAAAACAAGTAGGGTGTGGTGGCGCACTCCTGTAATCCCAGCCACTTGGGAGGCTAAGGTAGGAGAAGTGTGAGTTCAAAGCCAGCCTCAGCAACTTAGTGAGGCCCTAAGCAACTCAGTTTATATACTTATATAAAACATAAAAAAGGGCTGGGGATCTGGCTCAGTGGTTAAGTACCCCTATGTTCAATCTCCAGTACCAGAAAAAAAGAATAAAACCCATAATTATAGTATTGGATTATAAGTCATCGACTAAAGAGGAAATCATGAGTTCATGCTGTTATAAATAAATGGCATGAAAAATGAAGAGCAAAATACTTATTTAAGTGCCTCCCCATAAAATGCTTAAAGATTACAAGGGAAATAAGAGTTTCTAGCTGGGCGCTGTGGTGCATGCCTCTAATTCCAGTGGCTTGGGAGGCTGAGGCAGGAGGATCAAGAGGTCAAAGCCAGCCTCAGCAATGGTGAAGTGCTGGGCAACACAGTGACACCCTGTCTCTAAATAAAAAATACAACATAGGGCTAAGGATGTGGCTCAGTGGTTGAATGCTCCTGAATTCAATCCCTGGTACCAAAAAAGAAAAAGAAAAAAAAAGATCACAATGTGATAGCTATTTCACATGAAACCTCAAGGAGGGTTAAATTGAAAACAGATAATAACAAGTGTTGGTGAGGGTGTGGAGAAATTGGAAACTTTGTGTTGTTGGTAAGGATGTAAGATGGTGTCTCCACTCTGGAATACAATTCCAGAGTGACAGTTCCTTAAAATGTCAAACACAGAGCTACTGTATGACTCAGTAATTCCATTCTTAGATGTATACCCAAGACAAATGAGAACACAGGGCCACACAAAAACTCGTGCACAAATATTCATAGCAGCACTAGGCGTAATAGCCAAACAGTGGAAACAACCCAAATTTCCATCAGCTGATGAATAGATTAAAAAATGGAATGGACTATTATTCAGTGATAAAAGGAATGAGGTCCTGAAACATGCTACAGTATAGATCAACCCTTTGATATATCTACTAAAGATAAGAAAGCAGTCACAAAAAGTCATATATGAGCTGGCGTGGTGGCACATGCCTGTAATCCAAGCGACTTGGGAGGCTGAGTCAGGAGGATTGCGAGTTCAAAGCCAGCCTCAGCAACTTAGCGAGGCCCTTAGCAACTCAGTGAGACCCTGTCTCTAAATAAAATACAAAATAGGGCTGGGGATGTGGCTCAGTGGCCGAGTGTCCCTGAGTTCAATCCCTGGTTCCAAAAAAAAAAAAAAAAAAAAAAAACCAAAAAGTCATATATGGCGCTGGGGTTGTGGCTCAGTAGTAGAGCGCTTGCCTAGCATATGTAAGGCACTGGGTTTGATCCTGAGCACCACGTAAAAATAAAGTTACTGTGTCCATCTACAACTAAAAAAAAATTTTTTAAAGCCATATATGGTAAAATTCTGTTTACTATGAAATGTCTGGAATATGCAAACCCCTAAGGGTTTGGCTGCCAGGCTGTGGAAGGAAGTGACTATTCATGTGTATAGATTTGTTTGAAGGAGTAATAAAAATGTTGTTGCATTAGGTAGCAGGAATGGTGGCTCAACCTGTGAATATACTAAAAACCACTAAATTGTAGCTTTCAAGACAAGGGGTGAACTTTATGGTATGTAAATGATATCTTACTAAAGCTGTTATTTAAAAAATATGCAAATATCTTTAAAAGTGTCACAGTCATGAAAAATGAGTCAAGACTGAGATACTCTATGATAGACCAGAGACGACTAAGGACACAAAGTACCTAAATGCATGGAGTGGGGGACAGATTGAATCGTGGGACAGAAAAAATCCTGGGATGTTAGTGGAGAAACTGGTATAATCTGAGCAAAGACTGACATTTAGTTTGTAATAATCTATTGGCATTAATTTCTTGTTTTTTAAAAATACTTTTAGAAATATTTTTATTTATAACTCTCCTAAGGTTTATATCAATCAATTTCTTTTATAACAGTTCAAATACCTACATAGAAGGAAGTCTCAAGGGAAAACAGATCACTTTGTTATTTAAAGGGCTGGGTATGTGGCTTAGTGTTGAATGCCCCTGAGCTCAGTCCCCAGTACTACCCCCACCACCAAAAAAAAAAAAGAAAAGAAAGTTAAACTTTGTTATTTAAGAAACAAAACTCAGCCCCCTCACCCATACAGAGGTCATGCTAGAATACCATTTCAAAAACAATGACTTATCCAACAAATAATAATAACAATATTAGAACATTTGAGTCCAGCATTTGTGCTTAACTTCAAAGTACAAATGTGTATACTTAGATTTAGCTGATTCTCTGAGAGTTATAGCTTAACAATGACAACAATAACAACAAAATGTTAAATTAAGTGGAAAGCAAATATCTACAGACCATTTCCTGAGAAAGGAGTTTTGATATTGATAAATGTGCAATGGTTTTGTAAACCGTCAACATTAGGCGAAGCTGGGTGAAGTGTATATGGGAACTCTGTGCTCTCTTTTCAGGCTTTTAGGTATATTTATTTTAATAAAGATTCTAGTAAATATTTTGAAATGTTTATTAAAGAAAATATGAATATGTAAAGTTAATACTTTTTAGTGCTAGGACTATACCCCTGTCCTGTTTATTTTTAATTTTCTTTCTTTGTTTATTATGGTACTGGGGATTGAACCCAGGGATGCTTTATCACTGAGCTACATTCTAGTTCTTTTTATTTTTCATTTTGAGATACAGTCTCGCTAAGTTATTGAGGGCTTTGTAAGTTGCCCAGGCTGGCCTTGAACTTGTGATCTTCCTGCATCAGCCTCCCGAGTCACTGGGATTACAGATGTGCACTACCACGCCCAGCTACAATTTACACTCTTTACAGAGAAGTTACCTATCTAGTGACTGATGGAACTGAGATTTAATTTTTTTTATTTTTTGAGACACGGGCTCATTATATTGCCCAGGTTGGCCTTGAACTTTTGGGTTCAAGTGATCTACCTGCCTCAGCCTGTTTAGTAGCTGTAGAGCTGAGATTTGAACTCAAGCTCCTAATCTGTCATGTAGCCTGTGGCAATGTGGAATTTAGTCACCCTCCCATAACCCCGCACACACCTAGGCTAAGTAATACAAATAACTACATAAGGACTTAAAGGACATTCTGATACTTGAACAAAAAACCTTAATTGCTTGACATTTAATAGAAATTGCTCTGAAGATATAGAAGGAACACCTAACCCAAACTCAAGTTTTTCCTGCTGTACACTCAACACAGCTCACCTCTGCTACCCCAAGAGGTATGGGGTTTGCTTCTTCCCTGCAAGGAAGCTATCATTTCTGCAGCCATTTCTCAGCCACTAGCTGAGCTTCCTCAAATCCAATTCAGCATTAATTCACTGTCTGCCTGGAGGGAACATAGAGCCTACAGATTGAGGGCTCAGTCCCTAAGACTGCCACCTTACTTGCCAATCATAAACCCTGTGCTTGTAACTGACCAACTATAAAAATCGAGGTTTTCATAGCCCCCTTCTTGGGTTCGATTAATTTGGTTAAATGACTCACAGAACTCAGGGAAACATTTACTAATATTCGCTGGTTCATGATTAAGGATATTACAAAGGATACAGATGAATAAGGCAAGGTATGGGGGAAGGGACATGAGCGTCCATGTCCTCTTTGGGGGCATCACACTCCAGGAAGGAACCTTCAATGTATGCGGCTACCTGAAAGCTCTCTGAACTTTGTCTTTTCTTTTTTTTTTGTATAAGAGATTGAACCCAGAGAAACTCACTGAGTCACATCCCAGCCTTTTTTTTTTTTTTTTTTTTGGGATAGGGTTTACCTAAGTTCCTGGGGTTGGCTTTAAATTTGGGATCCTCCTGCCCCAGCCTCCCGAGTAGCTTGGATTACAGGCGTGCACCACCACGCCTGGCTAGCACCCAGCTCTTTTTGGTTCTCTTAAGGAGACTTAATTGCATAGGCATGGTTGCTGATAGACTGGGTGGACAACCCAGCACAGCCTGCCGATTCAGATTCTTGGCCTCTCCATGGAGCGTTCTTTTCTCCAGGGCATGAGGCAGGACCTTGCTGGAATGAAGGGGGTCTTTGGACCTATGTTGGACAAGGTAGGTCAGAGAATTTCTTTACAAGCAGCTCCAAGTCAGGAAGGCAGAAGATTAGTTTCTATGACCTGCCTTGGGGAGGGAGTTATGAGCCAGGAAAATGATCAAAAGCAAAAAAAAAAAAAAAGAAAGAAAAAAAGAAGAAGAAGAAAAGAAGAAACACACAATATATATTATTCTATTATTTACTTTATAAACCTGTGAACATAGCAAGGTAGGGATTTTAAATTTCCACTAAATGGCGCACGCCTGTAATCCAAGTGACTTGGGAGGCTGAGTCAGGAGGATCGAGAGTTCAAAGCCAGCCTCAGCAACTTAGCGAGGCCCTGAGCAACTCAGTGAGACCCTGTCTCTAAATAAAGTACAAAATAGGGCTGGGGATGTGGCTCAGTGGCCGAGTGTCCCTGAGTTCAATCCCTGGTTCCAAAATAAATAAATAAATAAATAAATTTCCACTAAATATCTGAGTAACTTTCCAAAAAAATGTTGCCAATTTATGTACTAGGCCATTTCTTTTGCACTAACTTTACCCAGGGCACATGAATTTCAGGGCACATGAATTATCATATAATTTTAATCAATATGAACATTTTTTGGGGTCCTACTTTCTTTTTTAACCAAATGTGATTTAATTTAATTTAATTTAATTTAATTTAATTTATTTATTTTTGGTACTGGGGACTGAACCCAGGGGTGCTTAAGCATGGAGCCACATCTCATCCCTTTAAAAAAAAAATTATGACTTATTTATTTATTTTTATGTGATGCTGAGGATCGAATCCAGTGCCTCACATATGCTAGGCAAGTGCTTTACCACTGAGCCACAACTCTGGACCCACATCCCAGCCCTATTTATTTATTTATTTATTTGGTACTGGGGATTGAACGCGGGCACTCCACCACTGAGCCACATCCCCAGCCCTATTTTTGTATTTTATTTAGGGACAGGGTCTCACTGAGTAGCTTAGGGCCTCGCTAAGTTGCTGAGGCTGGTTTTGAACTCATTGCTGAGGCTGGCTTTGAACTCGTGATCCTGCCTCAGCCTCCCAAGTGCTGGGATAACAGACGTGTGCCACCGCGCCCAGCCCCTTTTATTTTTTATTTTTGAGACAGTGTCTTCGTAAGTTGCTTAGGGCCTCGCTAAATTGCCGAACCTGGCCTTGAACTTGTTATCCTCCTGCTTTAGTCTACAGAGTCACTGGGATTACAGTCATGTGCCACTGCACCTGACCCAAATGTGATTTAATATATCTGTTTACAGGTATCCATTTAGTTCCCATAATTGTCAGTTTAATAGCCATATAGTGTTACGTGATACAGGTAGACCATAGATCACTCAACCATTTCCCTAGAGTGGGGCATTTGGGATGATTCCAGTTCGTGGCTGATCTGAAAAGTGCTGCTGATATCTTTGCATAAATTGCTTGTTAGAATCTTTGGGACTATTTTAAGCAAAGACATTTGTGAGAAGAAGATGAAGGAAAAGTCCCTGGAAATTTTTTTTTCTTTTTTCTTTTGGCAGTACTAGGATTGAACCCAGGGCCTTATACGTACTGGGCAAGTGCTCTACCATTGAGCTGCATTCCCAGAAAGTCCCTAGAATTTTAGCTTTGCCTTAGACAGGTATAATTTTTTGTTTTAGAATTGGCACTAGGTATTTTTGGCCATGTATAAG
Source organism: Glaucomys volans (assembly GCA_020662805.1). NCBI lineage: Eukaryota > Metazoa > Chordata > Mammalia > Rodentia > Sciuridae > Glaucomys > Glaucomys volans. The sequence continues at coordinate 173,117 of JAJEJO010000405.1, forward strand.
TTAATATAACTACTTGTAGCTGGGTGATCTTGGTTAGTGCCTTTAACTAGTTCTGCTTTGGTCTGCCGCATTGTCTGGGAGTTTGTAGAATTATAGGGTCTTGAGCTTCTCCTAAAATCTTCTGAATCAGAATCTGCATTTTGTGGTACTAGGATTGAACTCAGGGGCACTTGACCACTGTACCACTGGGTTACATCCCCAGCCCTTTTGTTTTTTTAAGATAGGGTCTCCCTAAATTGCCCAGGTCAGCCTCAAAAATATGATCCTTCCTCAGCCTCCCTAGTGGCTGGGATTACAGGCTCATACCATCAGTGACCAGTCAGAATCTACATTTTAATAAGATTCCAAGAACGTGGTTTATGGGCACCTTAAAATTTGGAGAACTCAAACCCAGAGTGCACTGACACACATCTGTAATCCTAGCAACTCAGGAAGCTGGGGCAGGAGGATCTCAAGTTTGAGGCCAGCCTCAGCAGTTTAGTGAGAACATCAAACAAATTAGAGAGAACCTGACTCAAAGTAAAAAGTTCTGGGGATGTAACTCAGTGGTAAAGCACCCTGGGCTCAACCCCCTGTAACAAAAAAAATTAAAAAAAAAAATAAGTTGGAGAAATTTTGCTTTTAGAGTAGGGACAAGTCCCCCACTAACTATGGTTGGACTTTGGATTTTTTGACTGCATTGTGGTGGGAAAGCGGTATGCATCCAGTGGGAAATAGCTGACACGCTACAGCGTGCTGTGTTGCTAAGCTGAGGTGATTAGTAGATTAGGTGTATTAAATGCATTTTTGACCTAAAGATATTTTCAACCTACGAGGTGTTTATTGGGGTGTAACACTGCTGTAAATCAGTGCATGTGTGTGCTGTCCAACAGGGATAATTACAGTTCTTTCATGAAGGTTGGCATGAAGAGTTAATGCACATTATATGCTGTATAGAAGAGCACCAGTACGTATTGCTATGTGACTTTTTTTTGAGACAGGGTCTCACTAAGTTGCAGAGGCTGGCCTTGAACTTGTAATTCTCCTACCTCAGCTTCCCAAATTATTGGGATGACAGGTGTGCACTACCATGCCTGGACAGCTGCATACTGCTATGTGTGCTACTTGTGTCCCTCAGCAGTTGCTTAAGTCATGGGGCTGGTCATCCCTAAGTGGAGCGCCTCATAACAACAAATTGGAGGGCTGGGAATGTAGCTCAGTGGTAGGGTCCTTGCCTTGTCTTGTGAAGCCTTGGGTGCAACCCCCAGCACTGAAGAGAAAGGAAAGGAGAGGACGGAGGGCGGGAGGGAAGATGGACAGGGAAACTGGGCACAGTTGCACATTCCTGTATCCCAAGTGACTCAAGGAGGCTGAGGCATGAGGATCAAAAATTTGAGGCCAGCCTGGGCAACATAGTGAAACCCTGTTTCAAAATTAAAAATTAAGGGCTGGGGATATAGCTCAGTTGGTAGAGTGCTTGCCTTGCAAGCACAGGCCCTGGGTTCTAATCCCCAGCACCACAAAAAAAAAAAAAGAAAATTAAAATTACTGACAGTGTGGCTCAGTGGTAAAGCACTAGACTAGCATGTGCAAAACCGTGGGTTTAATCCCCAGCACTGCAAAACAAAACACAAGAAACCAAGAACAAATACACAAGAATTCCCCCGGGTAGTGTGGGCAGGGGAGTGGAGGAGGATGGTCTTACTACACACATTGTCACCATAATCAAAGTCTCTCAGAAGAGTCAAATTCAGTCCCAGGTTATTTATGAGTAAACCTGAAAGCTCCTGGGACAGGAACCAGGCCAGGGCAGCAGCCAGGTAAGACTTGACACTTCAGGCACCTGCAGAAGTTAATTTGATGGGAGCGTCCAGCCTGTGCCATCCATATGAGGGCACAGAGAGAACAGTTCCTCCGGTTTGCAACCTGACCTGCTGATTAGCCTGTCCCATAAGGTGGCATCTTCCGAAATCTCCCTGGGGGACAAGGTCAGCCTCTCCTGCCCAGGGACAGCTTGTAGCCAAAGGACCTGCTTGGAATGCGCAGCTGCAGGGAGAGGCAAAGGGGCATCCTCCTTCCAGATCCTCTATGGAGTTACCTCGTATCCATCCTTCAAAACCCTGTGTTTTCTTTTGATTCTATTAATCCCAATTAAGTAAATCATTTTCTGCTTCCTACCATTGGAGTGATTTAACTAGATTTGGGAATCTTCATGACACATTAGTTCAGTCTCTTCAGGAGTCTCAAATTCCTAGGTCTCCAGAGACCAGCAGATAGCATGAGTACATGAACTAGGCTGGGAAAAGACAGTAGAGCTCAATGGGGATTATGGCAACTGGCAGGCCCCCTATGAAGGGGCATCTGTTACTCTCTTCTAAGTCAATTGCCATGTAGGAAAATGAGCCCAGTGTGATCACATCTTTCCATTTATCAAAAGAAACTGAACAAGCCCAGTGGTGCATGTCTATAATCCCCGCTACTCAGGAGGCTGGAGCAGGAGGATTGCTAGTTTAAGTCCAGCCTCAATAATTTAGCAAGATAAACAATTTAGCAATATCCTGTTTCAAAATAGAAAATAAAAAGGACTGGTGATGTGGCTCAGTGGAAGAGTGCCTCTGGATTCAATCTCCAGTAACAACAACAGTAAAAAAAGAATGTCTAGTTTTTTGTTTTTTTTTTTGTAGTGCTCTTGCGGTGCTGGGGATTGAACCCAGGGCCTTGTGCTTGTAAGGCAAGCACTCTACCAACTGAGCTATATCCCCAGCCCCGAATGTCTAGATTTTTATATAAAATCTTTTTTATATAAAAATATTTTTAAGCTGGGCGCAGTGGTACATGCCTATAATCCCAGCGACTTGGGTGGCTGAGGCAGGAGGATCACGAGTTCAAAGCCAGCCTCAGCAAGGGCAAGGTGCTAAGCAACTCAGTGAGACCCTGTCTCTAAACAAAATATAAAATTGGGCCGGGGATGTGGCTCAGTGGCTGAGTGTTCCTGAGTTCAAAACCTGTTCCCCCCCCGCAAAATATATATATATATAATTTATATAAGTAAAATAAAGTTATGATGTCCATCTATAATTTAAAAAATATAGTTTATATATAAATATATAATTTATATATAAAATATATAAATGTTTTAAATAAAAATGTAAATAAAATAAATATATATGTATAAATATATATAAAATATATATTTTTTAATTATAGATGGACATAACTTTATTTATTTATTTATGTGGTGCTGAGGATTGAACCCAGTGCCTCACACGTGCTAGGCAAAGGCTCTACCACAAGACCAACCCTAAAATCTTTTTTTTTTTTTTTTATGGTGCTGGGGATTGAACCCAGGGCCATGTGCTTGACAGGCAAGCACTCTACCAACTGAGCTATATCCCCAGCCCCTCAAATCTTTTTTTAATTTAGAAACTCTTACATAAATATTTATAGCAATTTTATTAAAAATCAACCCAAACTTGAAAGAACCCAAAGGTCCCTCAACTGGCTAATGGATAAACAAACTGTGACATACTCACATAATGAAATTGTGCTCAGGAAAAAAAAAGAAGAAGAAAGAAAAGAAAACCTGGAATGGAACCACCATTTGACCCAGCTATCCCACTCCTCAGTTTATACCCAAAGGACTTAAAATCAGCATACTACAGTGACACAGCCACATCAATGTTTATACCAGCTCAAATCACAATAGCTAAACTTCAACAGATGAATGGATAAAGAAAATGTGATACACACACACACACACACACACACACGATGGAATATTACTCAGATTTAAAGAAGAATGAAATTCTGGCATTTGGTGGTAAATGGATGGAGTTAGAGAATATCATGCTAAGTGAAATAAGCTAAACCAAAAAACCAAAGGCCAAATGTTTTCTCTGATATGCAGAAGCTAACGATAAGGGTGGGGAGAGATAGGGAAGAATAGAGGTACTTTATATTAGGTAGAGGAGAGTGAAGGGAGGGGAGGGGGTGTGGAGGTAAGAAGGATAGTAGAGTGAAACAGACATTATGATCTCATGTGCATGTATGACTGCATGATCCATCTGATCCTGCACTATGTATAATGAGAAAAATGAGGTTACACTCTATTTATGCATGATCTGCCAAAATGTATAAATGCATTCTACTGTCACGTATGACTAATTAGAACAAATGAAATAAAATAAATTTAAAAAAGAAAAGAAAAAAGGAATGAATGGCTGATATAGACAAGAACATGGGTGAACTGCTGATGCTTTAGGCTGACCACGATGTAGTATCAGGGACTGGATTTACTTTCTTACTGGAAAAAACTCCCCAAACAGACAATGGACATTAGTCAATGAAGGACAGTGATCCCTGAGTGACAGGAAACACGTGGATTCAGCCCTCAAACTGCCCCAGCTTCCTGTCTTGACAGTTTCCAGACCATAGTGCCTGAGGGGGGATTCCAGGTGGAGTCTGGCAGAGCCCTGAATTGAGAAGACAGGGCTCAGAGTCCAGGAGGACCCAGAAGGTTGACACTCTGGAGAGGAGACAGCCGTACTTGCACAAGTCCAGAAGTGTGTGGTCAGCTCCCCACCAGCAGTCAGCTCAAGACTGACTGAACCCTTTAAGTGAGGGCAGTGACCCAGGCCAGAAAAGACATCTGAAAAGAGTAGGGGTACAAAGGCGTGATACTCATGCACAGCAAGGAAGAGTGCTTGTACACCGGCCAGCTGGAAAATGTGATGATTCATGGGACATCCGTCTCACCTCAGCACGGGAAGCATGAGCTCTAGATTGGGCACTGTTTTGTTTGCACTTAAAACAAGATGTACCCAGCACTTGGGAGGCTGAGGCAAGAGGATCGCGAGTTCAAAGCTAGCCTCAGCAACTTAGGCCCTAAGCAACTCAGTGAGACCCTGTCTCTAAATAAAATACAAAATAGGGCGGGGGATGTGGCTTAGTGGTGGAGTGCCCCTGGGTTCAATCCCCAGTACCAAGGAGAAAAAACAAAAACAAAAAACAAGATGTACTGAATGGTGGTACACACCTGTAACGTCAGTTATTTGGACTTGCAATCCTTCTACCTCAGCCTCCCCAGCCTGGGATTACAGACATGCACCCCTGCATCCTCCCATTGCCAGCTACTTGGGAGGCTGTGGCTGAAGGATCATGAATTGGAGTCCAGACTTGGCGATTTAGCAAGATCTTGTCTCAAGAAACAAAAAGGGCTGGGGATGTGTCTCTATGTTAAGTGGTACCCCTGCTGAACCAAAAACAAAAAAAACCAGATACCAAAACTGGGAACTGGGGATGTAGCTTAGTGGTAAAGTGCCCCTGGATTCAATTCCCAGTACCAAGAACAAAACCAAAAACAGAATATGTTTCGGAATTCCAAAGTACAAGAGAAGAAAGGAAGGATGAAGAAAGGAGAAAGGAAAGGAAAGCATGAAGAGGAGGGAGAAGAAGAAAAAGGAGAGAGGAAATACCTGAAAAGGAAAATTCACAGATTCCAGTGTCTGACATACAATCAATAATAACCAGGCATTTTATCAAGAGATAAATAAGCCAGGCGCTTGAGAGGCTGAGGCAGGAGAATCTTGAGTTCAAAGCCAGCCTGAGCAAGAGTGAGGTGCTAAGCAACTCAGTGAGACCCTCTCTCTAAGTAAAATAGAAAATAGGGCTGGGGATGTGGCTCAGTGGTTGAGTGCCCCTGAGTTCAATCCCTGGTACACCCCCACCAAAAAAAAAAAGAGAAAAATAGATTAATCAAAACCACACAGATGTTAAAATTGGCAGACAAGAACACTTTTAGTATTAATACTGTTTCACATATTTACAAGGTCAAGTGGAGCTATAGAAAATATAAAAGAGGTCCAAGTATAACTTCCAGTTTGGACAGGATTAATGGTGGGTTAGACATTATAGAAGAAAAGATTAATGAACTAGAAGAACACTAGGAAATGAACACTAGGACACTAGGAACTGTCCATTTTGGGTATGCGATCACATACCTAACTATATATTTATCAAAACTCATGCAACTGCTGGGCATGGTGGCGCAGGCCTGTAATCCAAGCGACTTGGGAGGCTGAGGCAGGAGGATTGCGAGTTCAAACCCAGCCTCAGCAACTTAGCGAGGCCCTGTCTCTAAATAAAAAAATACAAAATAGGGCTGGGGATGTGGCTCAGTGGCCGAGTGTCCCTGAGTCCAATCTCTGGTTCCAAAAAAAAAAAAAAAAAAAAAAAAAAACCAAACAAACAAACAAAAAACTCATGCAACTGTACCTCAAAAAGAATGAATTTTATTATATATAAATTATACTTCATTAAATCTTGCAAAAAGAAACTCTTTGGAATAGGATATCTGAAATTTACCTGAAAGTAATACAAAAGGCAGACAAATAGATGGAGATGTAGATAAAATAAGATCGGCTATCAGCTGATATGTTGAGATTGAGTGTTGGGTGCTGTTCTTTCTGTTTCTGGGTATGTCTGAAGTTTTCTCTATAAAAACAAAACAAAACACTGCCCTGGGGATGTAGCTCTGAGGTAGAGCATTTGCCTAGAATTCCTGAGGCTGTGGGTTCAATCCTTACCAGTGCAAAAACAAACACCCATAAATACTTCAGGTTGGATTTTTAGACTCTCTAGAATCTAAACTCTATGAGGACAGGAGTTTTTGTCTTATTTTGCTAGTTGCTCTATCTCCAAAGCCTGGGACAGCAATAGCCACAGTGAATATTTTTCCAATAGATAAATGAGGGATTGCTCCTTTTCAATTTCCCTTCTCTCCCTCCCCTCCCTTCCTTCCTTCCTTCCTTCCTTCCTTCCTTCCTTCCTTCCTTCCTTCCTTCCTTCCTGTGCTGGGGATTGAACCTAGGTGTGCTTTACCACTGAGCTCTATCCCCAGCCCTTTTGAATTGTTTTGTTTTGAGGCATGGTCTAACCTAGGCTGGTGTTCACTGTGCCCAGCTCAGGATTTTTCATTCCACCATCAGATCCTGGAGAGTACTTATGGAAAGACAGCAGCTAAACTTCATGAACCTATGGACTTCCCTACCCTAGGGTGTGACACTCACTTGCAATACAATAAACAATTTCTGAATTTGATTTTCCATAGCCCCCACTGAGCTTTGGGGCTGTTTGATTTATTAATGGATACAACCTTTGGAACTCACAGGTTCCAAGGTTGTGAATCTTAATTCAAAGTTCATCACTAATTAGCTTACTATTATTATTATTTATTTTTTGGCACCAGGGACGGAATCCAGGGGCTTTTAATCACTGAATCACATCCCCAGCCCTTTTTATACTTTATTTTGAGACAGGATCTCACTAAATTGTTTAGGGTCTTGCTAAATTGCTGAGGCTGGCCTTGAAATTGTGACCCTCCTGCCTCAGCCTCCTGAGCTGCTAGGACTACAGGCGTGCACCAATGGCTAGATCTTAGGTAGATATCATCCCTTTTCAGGCCTCAATGAGAATTTCAAGTACCTCTCTGTGTGCATATGTGCATTTTCCCATTCAGAGTTCTTGGAGGCATCTATGAACCCAAACCCAAAACATGTAAATTTTTTTTTTTTTTTTTGGTACTAGGATTGAACTCAGAGGGGCTTACCCACTGAGTCACATCCCCAGTCCTTTTTATTTTTTATTTTGAGACAGGGGCTTGCTAAGTTGATGAGGCTGGTCTTGAATTTGTAATCCTCCTGTCCCAGCCTCCAGAGTCACTGGGATTTCAGGCCTGCACTACCACATCTGGCAATATTGTGAGCCTCTGTGGTGGGTGTTCATTATTAAAGTTCATTCCTTCCATTCACTCAGCAAATATTCATTGAGTGTCTACAGTGGCTGAAAGTCTGGGGATGCAATGACAACCAAGACAGAGTTGAGTTCCCCGAGATCTCGTGGAGGTTATTCACTCAGGGAGGGAAACATACAACCAATTGGAAACAAATCACTTCATATAATAGTAACTTGCGTGAAGGAAACAAAGCAGGCCATATATCAAGTGACTGGGGGAGGTGTGAATTTCTGGTTGTTCATGGAGGGTCTTTGCTCAGAGGTGATATTATGAGTTGCCTTGTGTCCCCCAGGAAGATAGAATTCTAAACTCAGAATGTGACCTTATTTGGAAAGACTCCAAATGGAGTCTTTGCAGATGTGATTAGTGGAGTTCCATATTAGAGTAGATAAGAGGAGGGGATACACCAAAGGCCCTGTGACACAGGTCTGAGATTGGAGTGGTATAGCTGCAGGCCAAGGCACACCTAGGATTGATAGTCCACCATAAACAAGGAAGGATTCTCCCCAGAGACTCACAGGAAACGAGGCCCTGCTGATACCTTGATTTCAGACTTTCAGCCTGAAATACATGTGGGAGAAATACATTTCTATTGTTTAGGCCACCTAGTTTGTGGTACCTGAATCATCTCCTGGGCAGCTGGAATGTTGTGAGCACGAGTGGCACGAGCTGGAGGGAGAATTACCACCAACCTCAGAAACTAATACAGGTGTCAAATGAACCGAGGCTCTGGTCATGAGAAAGTGGGAACCGTTGGAGGATGTAGAGGGAAGAGTATACTATGCAAGGCCCCATGACAAAAAACAATGGCTGGAGAGCAGGATCTGTCACCAAGGGAGGAGAGGGAACTGAAAAGCCAGGCTGCGGCAGATCTTGTAACACTTTGCAGAGGAGGGAAGGGAACTGGATTAAATTAGTTTGGAGGATGTTGTGTCCTTCAGTGAGTGAAAGAAACAGCTGCTAAGAGTCACCCCGTGTCTTAGAGGGCAGGAATAGTGAATGTATAGGTTGCAGTAAATAATAATGTGAAATGACAGGGTGTCCCCGCCCTCTCCCCGACCTTGCTACAAGGTCAATGTCAGTTCTGGCATTCCAGGGCACTGGCCCTGGGCCAGGTTAGCAATGTTAAGGGGTACTGATGGTGAACTTTCATCTCTCCCTCACCAGCCGACGCTCCCCAAACCACAACCTAAATAATATAAGCGCTGCAAAAGCAGCTTGCGGACAAACTCTGGCCAGCCCCTCCGAGAAGAGAGGGATCCTGGAGGCGCGGAGTACTCCCGTGGGGGCAGCGACAGACCCAGCTAAGCCCTGCAAAACGACTCCGTACCGGGCGGGCGCGGAGAGTGAGGATAGGGAGACGGGGAGCGGTGTGCGCACGCGCAGGGCCCCGCCTCTCAGGCGAGGGGGTGGGGCGGGCGCCGGGGCGGGAACCGTGACGTCTGGTGCGCGCGTGGCTCTGGCTGCGCAGGAACAGCTGGTGCCTCTGAAGGCGGCCGGCGGGCGGGCGTGGGGTGCTGGTGGCTGGCGGGGTCACGCTGCGGGAGCAGCCGCGGCCGCCGCCTTGCACCATTGCACCATGTCGGGGCAGCTGGAGTGTTGTGAGCGCGAGTGGCACGAGCTGGAGGGAGAATTTCAGGAACTGCAGGTAGGGCCGGACCACCTGGTCCCGCAACTCTGCTACTTGCGGTGCAGTGTCTTCCCCTTCCCACCCGCGGAGCCCGGGGGTGGGGCGACCGGGGCCCGGGGGTGCTCCTGGCTAGCCCCTGGGCGCTGATGGTCGGCATGGACCAACCCCCTCCCATCTCCCAGCGTTTCAGTTCTTTACCCTCCTGGGGCGCCCTGTGGAAGCCCCCCATTCTCCCTCCCTCTCACCGGCTCTTTGCTCTGCGCACTTTATTCGCTGCAGAAAGTTGGTTGAGGGCAAATTCCAGGTTGTGTCCATGTGGATCAAGACTGATGGGACTCGGTAGTGCTAGGGTTCAGAAAGAACAGCCCAGCACCCACCGCCGCAGGGGTCTCCCCTGATGCCACCCACCACATCTGCTTTCCGCCGCTCGACCACCCGTCTCTCGCTGTCAGGGCAGCTCTCTCTTTCTGCAGCTCCATTTTGGGACATGTGCTTTGGAGCAGTTCACCTTGAACCCCTAGACTGTGCTTGGGGATTAGGGATCCCCGTTTCCGTCTTTGGGAACTCTCGTGTGGCGTCTGCCCTCTCTAGGCTGCTGCAGGTTGAGTGTGTGTTGTAGTTGGCACCTGTCAGTTCTGACAGCTGGGTTGCCTCACCCAGTGATAGAGGCTGCACCCAACCTCACCCTTCTGGCCCAGAGCTGCACCCCTGCTGGGGCGAGGGTGGATGTATGATGTGTCCCTTGAGAGAAGGACATTGCTGTCAGGGGTCCCAGCAGGGGCTTTGTTCCTGACAGAGGCCTCAGCTACCAACTTGGATGGCTAGAGAGCCTTAGGAAACCTTGGTGATTGACCAAGAGGGACCCAGGGACTGTTGTTGATGTTCCCTCTCCAGCCACCGGGTTCTTTTCCCAGGGGGTTATGCTCTGTTTGCATGAAATCGCATCACACCCCCACCCCTCTCAACCTGCTCTCTTCAGTTGGAGCACTGACCATGTAGCTATTACCTGTAGTTGGGTTGTCTTCTTAGTGTCAGAGGAGGGAAGAGAAGATTGCCAAGGGTTTGTGATGAGTCTCTCTAAACATGAGACTGTAGGTCCTGATAAATGGATAGGGGGTGCTGGGGAGTCTGGGCAGGAAATGAGGTGTTGTTTCAGCCATGGACAGAGGATAAGGTACCCAGGATGGCCTTCCAGCAGATGGGATTGGTGTGTTCTTGGGGTTGGTGCCTTCTCCTTCAGGTCTAGAGCTTGGGTTCCTTCCAGTTTCTAGGGGACCCTTTCTGGTTTCACCTTCATGGAGAAGACTTATTCTTTTTTTTCTTCTTCCTCCTCCTCCTCTTCCTCTTCTTCTTCTTCCTCTTCCTCTTCCTCTTCCTCTTCTTTTTTTTTTTTTGAGATGGGTTCTTCCTATATTGCCCAGTCTGGCCTTGAACTCTTGGGCTCAAGTGACCATCCCACCTCAGCCTCCTGAGTAGCTGGGACTACAGGTGCATGCCACCATACCCAGCTCAGCTCAGCAAAAACAACTACTGCTACTTATTTTTGGGGTACTTGGAATTGAACCCAGGGCATTCTATCACTGAGCTACATCCCTGGCCCTTTTTATTCTTTATTTTGAGACGGAGTCTTGCTAAGTTGCTGAGGCTGGCCTCTAATTTGTGATCCTCCTGGCTCAGCCTCTGAGTCAAGGGTATTATAGGCTTGTACCACCATGCCTGGTTCCCTCAGCCATGTCTTAAGGTTTTGTCCCACTGGGTTCTGAGCTCATTTCCAGCTATGGAGCCACAGAGTAGGTCTTAAGGTCAGGAGCAGAAAAGAAGAGGTATGCTGTGGGAGGCTTTTATTGTTGATAACTTCTTTCCCTTGCCCTACCTCAGACTAGGAGGGGGAGGAGGAGGAGGAGGAGCCTTACACTTCAGAGCTATGCAATTATTGCAATTAACAGCAATTAGAAAGCAAGTCTTGGCAGGCAGAGATTGCAAAGGAGTCCTTTGATTTGTTGTTATGTTCCTTTTGATATCTTGGATGCTCAGGTGTGTCAGGGACAGAGGAATTGGGAACTGAGTCTGGATTTCATCCCTTGGTGTAGAGCTAGGGTTGTAGTGAAGAGTGACATTGCTCAGTTCTTTAGAGATGGTAGACTGGGTCCTACTTTGGGGAAGAGGGACTCTGATGGTTGCAGGCTTTGGTTGTCAACTGGTGACAGATGGCCTCTTGGGGGTCAAGATCATTGACTGGCCAGGCATGCCTGTAATCCCAGCAGCTCAGGAGGCTAAGGCAGGAGGATCGAGAGCACAAGGCCAGCCTCAGCAATTTACAGAGATCCTAAGCAACTCAGTGAGATCCTGTCTCAAAATACAAAAGGGCTGGGGATCTGGCTCAGTGGTTGAGCGCCCCTGGGGTCAATCCCTGGTACTAAAAAAAGTCATTGGAGCAAAAACACCATTCACATCTTCAATTCATAGTGAGGAAGCTGAAGCTTGGTCATGCTCCTTGACTGAGCGGGGCTCACACAGCTATTTGGTGGTAAAATTGGGGCTAGAAACTGAGTTCTTGAAATGTTGGGGGGCTCCTCTCTGTCTTCTCTACTTGTAAGCTCTCTGAACTTAGGGTCTGAAAGTCCCTGGAACCAAGCATGTGATGAGTTGTGTGTGTGTGTGTGTGTGTGTGTGTGTGTGTGTGAGTGTACTGAACAGAGACTCTGACCTGAGCCAGTGGTCGAAGAACAAGGAGGTGACACAGGGAGGGGTCGGGGGAAGGCTGCCACTAAGAAGGTCAACAATAGAAAGGATTTTTGCACCAGAAAATTCTGGCCAGTCCAAATTTTCCTACTTCTCCCTGAAAATTGGGGATTTGTGGGTTTCATGTTTGCCTCTGTTTGATTTTGGTGTCTCTGTGTTTTGTCTCTCTCTCTTTGAAATGAAGGAAAGAGGAAGCCCAATTCTCAGACTCTGGAGAATTTGAAAGGTCTTTGGAACTCCCCCTCCTCCACAGAAAGCCCCAATATACTGTGGGACTTTCTAGAGAATCAGTTTTCTTTGGACTTGATTTGCATCTGTCAGGGCCTTCCTGAACTATGGGGAAAGTTGTCGCCATGATGACATAGTTTTTGGGTGGTTGGGTTTTGGCCAATCTGGTGAATTGATTATCAGTCTGAGAACCTGGCCCCCTGACCTGTGGTGTGACCACAGAAGGTCACTTACAAACACGTGGCAGGTGATTTAATGAACAGTTCCTGCCTTCTCTCCCTGGAAACCTGACCCTGTCACTCCCAGCACAGGAAGGAGGTAGTCCAAAGCAGCCTTTCCTGAATCCTGACCTCACAGGGTGACAGGGACCTTGTAGGGCATTTTAAAAGCTTTGACTTTTACTGACAGTGAAGTGGGTACCTCTCTGGCTGCTGAGTATAGAACACGGGGAGGAGCTGGGGGTTATATCAGTGGTAGAGTGCTTGCCTAGCATGCACGTTCAATTCCCAGTACTACCAAAAATAAAGAAAAGTAATAAAAATATAGGGAGGTGGACTAGAAGCAGGAGGGTCAGTACTATCTCATTAAAGCCTCATAAAACAGATCCTGTTACATCATTTTACAGAGGATAAATTGGTTACCTAAGGTCACATAGCTTATAAATGCTGGAGCCAGGGTCTGAGCCCAGACTGCTGAACACCAGCCGGTGCTCTTAACCAGTACCAGAGGCGCAGTACCCCAAGTGCTGTTTTCTTGGCTTTTGTTTTCTTCCATCTTGGGTTCCATGTTTTGTTTTGTTTTTGTTTTTTTTGCGGTGCTGGGGATTGAACCCAGGGCCTTGTGCTTGCAAGGCAGGCACTCTACCAACTGAGCTATATCCCCAGCCCTGGGTTCCATTTTTTAATTTAATTTAATTTTATGATTCATTGTACACAAATGGGGTATAACTTTCCATTTCTCTGGTTGCACCCGAAGTAGAGTCACACAGTTTGTGTAATCATACGTGTACGTAGGGTAATGATGTTTGTCTCATTCCATTATCTTTCCTTCCCCCGCCCCCATCCCTCATTTCCCTCTACACAATCCAACCTTCCTCCATTCTTCCCTTACCACCACCACCCTGATATGTATCATCATCCACTTGTCAGAGAAAACATTTGACCTTTATTTTTTTGGGATTGGCTTATTTCACTTAGCATGATATTCTCCAACTCCATCCATTTATCTGCAAATGCCATAATTTTATTCTTCTTTGTGGCTGAGTATTGGGTTCCATCTTGTGGCCATTTTTGTTAGAAGTACATGGTGCAGAAAGAACACTGGTCAGGATTCCTGGGTTGAAGTCCTGGCTCTGCCACTGTCCAGTGTCTGACCTATGGCAAGACACCTCCCTGAGTTTGAGTTTCTTTATCTACAAAGCATAGGCTGGCAACAATTCAGTGACATCGGTGGAGGGCAAACCATGTGATCCTTGGATTATGTTATTTAGTCTGGATGATAACCCTCCCTGTTTTACAGATAAGGAGACTGAGGCTGAGATGTTAAGCAACTTAAAAATCATGGAGCCAGAGTTTGAGCCTGGGCCTGTATTTGACTCAGCTGCTTTTTGTGTTCCTGACACATTGGGTCCAAAAATATCTGGAGACTCCTTGATCTAGAAGAAAACTTGAACTTGCTGGATCTCTTTTCATTTGTATGGTGTTTCTCACATAATTCGTTGGTCAGGACTTTAGTTACAAGGGACAGAAACCCAGCTCAACTGGTTTTAAGCCAAAAAAGGAGTTTTATTGGCTCATGTGTTGGAAAGTTGGCTGGCAGATGGCTTCCGGCAAGGCTAGACCAGGTGACCTGTGTGTGTGTGTCAGCTTCATTTTCAGGTACTCTCTTCCATGTTCTGACAGAGATGGCCACCGGTAGCCTCGGGCTGACAGCTACCAACTTGGTCAAGCAGGTAGACACAGATCTTCCCCCAGCCTCCCTGCATTCCAGCAAGAGTCCCAGGACTGATTCTCATTGGCCCTCCTTGGGTCATGTGATTATCCCTTAATTAATCAGTCTCTGTGGCAAGCAGTGACCAAGCCATGGTCACATGTCTACCTCTGGAACCTAGGAGTGGGATCAGTGTCACAGTATTTTTCTTTTTTTTTTTCTTTTTTTTGGAACCAGGGATTGAACTCAGGGACACTTGGCCACTGAGCCACATCCCCAGCCCTATTTTTTATTTTATTTAGAGACAGGGTTTCACTGAGTTGCTTAGGACCTCACTAAGTTGCTGAGGCTGGCTTTGAACTCTCAATCCTCCTGACTCAGCCTCCCAAGTCGCTTGGATCACAGGCGTGCGCCATCACACCCGGCTAGTGTCACAGTATTACCTGGGATGAGTAGGGGGTGGTATTTCTATGAAGGAAAATCAAAATACGAAAGTAAAAAACAGATGCTGGAGAAGCATCTTTTTTTTTTTTTGGTGGGGGGGGCATGTAATAGAAATTGTTTATGATTCCCAAACTGTGTGCCAAGGTACTCCCAAGTGCTGCAGCCAGCTCATAGGGGCACAATAGGATAATTAAAATTTTCAGGGGATACACAGTGACTTTTACCACCACTTAACCTGCTGCCTTTGGGGCATTTCACAGTTGCACGTTAGATGACAGTCCATTCTTCTTGATGACATTTTATCTCTAACGGCACATGGCCTATTTCACAGACCTTCTTTCCCAGCCTTTTCACAGTAGAGGAAACCAAGGCACAAAGAAATAATATGATTTGACCACTACTAAGTGTCAGGCTCTGATTGGAACTCCGGCAGTCTGACTGCAGAACCTAATCACGTAACCATCGTGTTATCCTGCCTCTCACATCCGTGTATACACCCCGATGTATGCTCCTAAGCCACCTGTTGATCCTGGCCCATGACTCAGAACCTTTCCCAGTACAGAATCAATTCACTTCATGTGAAGTCAACTTGCCATCCTTGGCAATGTTTCTATGGTGACAGGTCCTAGTTAAGTACAGACAGCATCCGAAAACCTATTCGAAGATGATTTCTTAGAAAGAAAGCTCTGTAAAAGTAATCTCATGAAGCCGGGCGTGGTGGTGAACGCCTGTAATCCCAGCGACTCGGGAGGCTGAGGCAGGAGGATCGCAAGTTCAAAGCCAGCCTCAGCAATTTAGCAAGGCCCTAAGCAACTCAGTGAGACCCTGTCTCTAAATAAAATACAAAATAGGACTGGGGAGTGGCTCAGTGGCCAAGTGTCCCTGAGTTCAATCCCTGCTTCCAAAAAAAAAAAGTAATCTCATGAAAACTTACTACCAGCAAAAGGCAGGTCAGAAGGCACCACACCCTGGTGGCAGCCATGGATGGCTCTCTTGCAGTGTATTAGATCGCCACCTTCTAGCACTCCATGGTCAGAGCCCCATGGGTAGATGCCACAAGATTCCTGTCTGGCAATTCTTACAAGAAATGTTGCCTCCGGAGGTCTGATTCCCAAGTTCTGGATCTCATGACTCAGCCTTGGTGTGTTAAGAAGGTGCCTCCAGATGTTTCACAGCCACACTGGGACCTGAAGTCATTAACCTCATCTTCCCTCTGGGGTGGCATATGGGACGTCAGAGGACAGGAGAAGTGGCAGAGCTCCCAGCATCTCTGTTGGAAACTTGCTTGTTTGTGTTTCCTGCATATGGAGAATGGTAATTAAATGTGCAGAAAAGATGCGAGGGACATCCCAGCTCACAGAGCTTTTTTTTTTTTTTCTTAATCCAAATGTAAACCCATCTACATTTTTATAAATAATATATGTCCATACAGTTAAAAACTCTAATAGCAGATCCATACAATAATTTTTATAACTGAACATGCAGAGGCATCAATAGAATAAACTGGAGCAAGAGGTATTGAAGTTGAGCAAAATGTTGCAGTTGCATACAGGTGTGTACGGTATCCCTTTTATAATAAAGGTAAAAGCATTCAAAAACAATAGTATGAGCCAGGGAGGGTGGTGCACATCTCTAATCCCAGTGATTTGGGAGCAGAGGCAGGAGGATCACAATTTAGAGGCTAGCTTCAGCAATTTAACAAGACCCTATTGCAAAATAAAAAAGCGCTGGAGGGAGCCGGGCGTGGTGGTGCACGCCTGTAATCCAAGCAACTTGGGAGGCTGAGTCAGGAGGATCACGAGTTCAAAGCCAGCCTCAGCAACTTAGCGAGGCCCTAAGCAACTCAGTGAGACCCTGTCTCTAAATAAAATACAAAATAGGGCTGGGGATGTGGCTCAGTGGCCGAGTGCCCCTGAGTTCAATCCCTGGTTCAAAAAAAAGGGCTGGGGGGGTAACTCAGTGGTAAAGTGTTCCTGGGTTCAATCCCCAGTACCCAGCAAAAACAAAAAGCCAAAACAGAATAATAAGCAACTATGTTTTATTTAATGATACATATGTATGTAGTTCAAGTGTAAGGACTTCAGGGGAGCTGGGCGTGGTGGTGCATGCCTATAATCCTGGCAGTTTGGGAGGCTGAGGCAGGAGGATCTCTAGTTTGAAGGTAGCCTCAGCAAAAAGAGAGATGCTAAGCAACTCAGTGAGACCCTATCTCTAAATAAAATACAGAATAGGGCTGGGGATGTGGCTCAGTGGTTGAGTGCCTGAGTTCAATCCCCAGTACCGCCACCCCCCAAAAAAAGACTTCAGGGGAATGGTAAAGACCAAATTTAGTGTAGCAGGGTCCTGGCAGGAAGCAAATCATTATGTCAAAAGCATCTTACTAGGAGGATCACGAGTTCAAAGCCAGCCTCAGCAACTTAGCGAGGCCCTGAGCAACTCAGTGAGACCCTGTCTCTAAATAAATACAAAATAGGGCTGGGGGTGTGGCTCAGTGGTGGAGTGCCCTGGGTTCAATTCCCAGTACCAAAAACAAAAAACAAAAAAAACCAAAAGCATCTTACTGAAAAGAAGGGGCGATTTTGAGAGGTGTGGGCAGTTTAACGGGGAGGCTCCTGTAGTTGGCCACAGCAGGGAGCCATTGCTTGTCCTGTCCCTAAGGGGAGAGCACTGGGAAGGTGGAGTCATCTAAGCTGGCCATTGCCTGTTGCTGGGGAAGAGGAGCTGCCGTCAAGAGCTCTAGTGGCTGACGGATGTAGCAGACCAAGGAGGAACAAATGCTCCAGTCTCTCTCCTCTCACCTCCCAGTCCTCTGCGTGGGACTTCCATTGGCTAAAGTTAGCTCAGGGGCCGAGCAGGGGAGCTGTGGGGGAAGGGGAGCGATGCCTGGCAAGGAATTGATGTGGGGGACGTGTGGGGTGCAGAAGTGGGACTATGGCTCAATGGTAGAGCATTTACTTGGCATGCACAAGGCCCCAGGTTCAATCCCCAGCACTGCAAATTAAAAAAATAAAAATGAAAAAATTCACCTTTTTGTGGGTAGAGGATGGGAAGACTGTCTAAGAAGGATATAGGGCCTCTCACCTCCCTTTGCACTACTATTACTTACAGGTAAGAAGATAGTGTTAATATGGGGTTGTTTGTCTTTTTTGTATGCCCTAAATATTTCATAATAAAATAAGCAGTGGACTAAAGAGATTATTAAGAAAAATAGCTCTGTAGGCTGAGTGTCAGTCATTTGTGGATTAGGACCACGGGAACATCATTCATGGCAGAATCAAGGAGTGTATTAAGATTATATTTTCAGCTGGGTGCCGTGGCTCATGTCTGTAATCCCAGCAGTTTGGGAGGCTGAGGCAGGAGGATCGCGAGTTCAAAGCCAGCCTCAGCAACAGCAAGGCGCTAAGCAACTCAGTGAGACCCTGTGTCTAAATAAAATACAAAATAGGGCTGGGGATGTGGCTCAGGGGTTCAATCCCAGGTACAAAAAAAAAAAAAAATTTTGTTTTTGCTCTTAGAAAACCAAACTTGTTAGCATTTGATTCATCGCTGGATATTGTTTTCTTTATAGTTAACCCCTATGCCCCCCAGCTCCCTCTTTAGGTGTTCTATCAAGTGTGTGTTTGTTTGGATTGGCCTTGAACTAAACAGTTGGGAGACTGGGGCTTGCTTTGGGCTGCAGAGTGGAGTCCTTTCCTCCTCAGCTGCCTGTCTGCCGTGGTGCCCCCAGCACTCCTGGTTATTTTTAGAGGTAGCAACTTGATGTGGAAGTCAATCACATTTAATAAGCTGGTTTACCAAGCAAATGGCTCTGTCTGCAGAGAGCTGACTCCCAGTTTGGGGTGAGTGTCTCCTGTGATCCAATCCACTGCTGCCAAGGTTAGAAATAAAAATAACAATTCAGCAGTTTGGCATATTCTTTAATTTTTTTTTAAAAAAATTGGTACTTGGGGAATGTTACCACTGAGCTACATCTCTGCTCCTTTTTAAATTTTTTATTTTGAGACAGAGTCTTGCTTATTTGCTGAGGCTGGCCTCAAACTTGTGATCCTTCTGCCTGAGCCTCCCAAGTCACTTGGATTACAGGCGTGTGCCACCGCACCAAGTTAGAAATTTACTGCACAAACCGTCAATTCGATTCTTAGGTATCTACCCAATAGAAATGAAAATACATGTCTACACAAAACTTGTACGTGAATGTGCATAGCAACATTATTCACAATAAGCCAAATGTCCAACAACCAGTATATCACTTTTTTTTTTTTTTTTGAACCAGGGATTGAACTCAGGGACACTTGGCCACTGAGCCACATCCCCAGCCCTATTTTGTATTTTATTTAGAGACAGGGTCTCACTGAGTTGCTTAGGACCTCACTAAGTTGCTGAGGCTGGTTTTGAACTCGCCATCCTCCTGACTCAGCCTCCCAAGTCACTTGGATTACAGGTGTGCACCACCATGCTTGGCAGTATATCACATTTTTATTGCTGACAAGCAATAAAAAATGCTGTTATATTCTATCACATAACTAAACCTCAAAAAATTATGCTAAGTCAGAGAAGCCAGATGCAGAAACCACATATTATAATGATTCCAATTATATGAGATATCTAGGGAAGATTCATTTATAGAGACAGAAAGAAGACTCGTGGTTGCCAGGGATGGGGCAGAGGAGGAAATGGGGAGTGAAGCTAATGGACCTTCTGGATCTTATCGGGTGATGGCGTGAACATTCCAACACTAGATGTGGCGATGGTTGTTCAAGTTGGGGTAAATGCATAAAAGTCACTGAATTGTACACTTCACAGGGGTAAATTTTGTGGTATATAAATTATCCATCCATGAAGTTGTTTAAAATAATGCTTTAGGGTCTTAGTTTGGTAGAAAACCCGGTGTTGGGTGTTCAAAGATCTGTATTTTTAGTGTCTATTTAGTTGCTGGCTTGATGAAGGGATCATTGAAACAAGCTCCAGGTCCTTGGATTTGGTGTCTTTAAGTGGCAGAGCCCTTGTGCAAGAGGTGGTAATAATGACTCCAGTGTTCGTGGCTTCTCTTCTTTTTTTCCTTTTTTCTTTTTCTTTCTTTCTTTCTTTTTTTTTTTTTTTTTTTGGTGCTGGTGTTTGAATTGAACTCAGGGGTGCCTAAGCACTGTGCAACATCCCCAGCCCTATTTTGTATTTTATTTAGAGACAGAGTCTCACTGAATTGCTTAGGGTCTCGTTGTTAAGTTGCCGAGGCTGGCTTTGAACTCGCAATCCTCCTGTCTCAGCCTCCCGAGCCACTGGGATTACAGGTGTGCTCCACCACGCCCGGCTATTGTGGCTTCTCTTCTTAACTAGCATGGTAAACTTTGCCCAAAAGGGAACCTGCCTTCTTCGCCCCTTAATCTGGATTCTGACACTTGCCTCTGAGTGGAAAATCTCAATGCAAATTGTCAAAGCACCTTGGAAGAGAATGGCCTGCGCTTCTGCCATTGGGAGGGCGAGGTGCTCTGCCTTCAGAAGCCGATTCAGGGGCTCCAGAAAAATCATTAGGCTCAGCCTTCACCTCCCTCTCAGCCTCACTTTCCTAAGCTGGATTCATTCTCAGGCAAGGTTCCCAAATGTTGGCAAGACAGCTCCATTGTGAGCTCTGGCCTCTTAGCTTGCCACCTTCAAAACTACTGGGGACAGTGCTTCTTTTTTCTAGCAGTTCCATATAAGCCCTGTACCGACTTTCCTCGGTTCTGAATGTCTATCCTTGAGGCAACCAGTTAGGTCAGAAGGCTGATGTCCTGGTTGGCCAGGCCTGGGCTGTGCCCCTTTCCCTGGAACGTGGGAGAGGGCCACCCCTTCCTAGCTAGATCTTGTGGACAGAGTGCAGGGAGAGGTGGATCTCTAAAGAAACTGGGGATGTAACCCAGAAGAGGAATAGCTGCCGGTTAGCAAAAAACAACAGAAGGCCTCCATCTGGCCCGCTGGTTCCACCCAAGGAGGGCAGGGTTGTTTGGATGAGAGGCAGGCTTGGATTGCCTCCCTCGGCTCATCTGCTTCTGAGAAAAGCCGCTCAAAGCACAGGTCCGATTGAGGGTGTGATGGAGACACCCTCGTGCGCAGAGGGAAGACGGGAATAGTATCATCTCTACCTGCTGGAAATGCCCATGGACAGCGTATCAAGAGACAGTTAAAATGGTGCCGCCAGCCAGGCACTGTGGCGCACGCAGTATTCCTAGCTGCCCAGGAGGATAAGGCTGCAGGATCATAGGTTCAAGGCCAGCCTGGGGAACTCAGGAAGACCTTGTCTCAAAATAAAGGAAGGAAGGGCTGGGGGTGTAGTTCAGAGGTAGAGCATGTACAAAGCCCTAGGTTCAGTCCTGAGCACTGAAAAAAACAAAAACTAAAATGAAAACTAAAATAAACTGGTGCAGCCACTGTGGAAAACAGTATTGTGATTGCTCAGAAAATTCAGTGTAAGGCTGGGGTTGTGGCTCAGTGGTAGAGCACTTGCCTGGCATGTGTGAGGCCCTGGGTTCGAGTCTCAGCACTGCATATAAACGAATGAATAAAATAAAGGACCATCAACATCTAAAAAAAAGTATTTAAAAAAAATTTAAGTGTAGGGCTGGGGATATAGGTCAGGTGGTAGAGTGCTTGCCTCACATGCACAAGGCCCTGGGTTCAATCCCCAGCACCACACATACACACAAAAAATTGTGTAGAATTACCATATGATCTAGCAATCTCACTTCTGAGTGTATACCTTAAAGAATTAAAAGCAGGATCTTGAGGAAAAAATTATACATCCACACTCAGCAGCATTATTCACAATAGCCCAAAGTGGAAGCAACCCAAGTGTCCATCAGTGTGATGGACCCTTACAAGGGGACATGATTCAGCCTTAAGAAGGAAGGAAATTCTGATGCACGCTGCAGCAGGATGCACCTTGACGCATTGTGCCAAGTGTAAACGAACCAGTCACAGAGGACAAATGCTGCAGGATTCCACTCACATGGTGCGCCTGGAGTAGGCAGATTCATAGAGAAAGAACCCAGAATGGCGGTTGTTGGGGGCTGGAGAAGGGGCAGTGGGTTGATGGGTTCATTGCTTCGGTTTCACAGGAAGACAAGTTCTGGAGCTAGACGGTTGTACAACAGTGTGAGCATACCCGATGCCACGGTGTATGTACGATGGTTCAGATGGCAAATTCTCTGTTATGTGTGTTTTTATCACAGTGGAAGAAATGGAGAGCTGGCGTGGTGGTGCACGCCTGTAAGCTTAGCAACTCAGGAGACTGAGGCAGGAAGATGGCGAGTTGAGGCCAGCCTCAGCAACTTAGCAAGGCCTTAAGCAACTGAGTGAGACCCTGTCTCAAAATAAAAAGAGCCAGGGATGCAGCTCATGGGTTGAGCGCCTGTGGGTTCAATCTCCAGTACAAAAAAAAAAAAAAAAAAAAGTTAGAAATAACTGTCTGGAAAAAAGTAAGGTTCCAAGAAATGAATCAATAACTTTTTCTACTGCTTGTGAAACTGGCACAAGGGTGGAATCTGCAGAGATTTGGTATAGGTGAGGAGTACCCTAGGGACACAGTGTGTCACATAAAGGTCCTGACTCCCCCACCCCAGTTTGCCCTCTTTATGGCTGACAAATTCTGAGCTTTGGAGCCAAGACTTGGAGCGACCAGATATGTGGCCCAGGCGTGTGGTCTCAGAATGGGATCTCCCTGGGAAGGGAAGACTCTGGCCTACGGCAGAGTGAGACAACTGTAGGCGAGTAGGAATGACAAAATTATGGGAAGAAATGTGGACTTTCTGTCCCTAATGCCTTGGGGTTGAGCTAAAAATGTCACTAGAGGACCATTAGAAAAATGCTGGGGAAATTCAATGGCAATGGCATTGAGTGTTGGTGAGGTGGGTACAACTGTCACATGCTGTGGGCGGGAGCAGGCACTGGCATAGCCAGCGACAGGGCAGTTAGTCAAGAGGTGTTAAAACTAAAACAAGCCTGTGCTCTCTGGCCCAAGAATTCCACTTCTTTTCCCCAGAGAGCACCTTCCCCAGAGAGAAACTTGCTTGTATGTCCAGAGAAGCTGTGCAAGGGTATTATTCGGTGTTATGCTGTTGGTTGTGGTCAGGACCCCAGAAACAACCTGAACATCCAACAGTAGGGGAATGACTGAATAAGCTACCGTATGCCCATAGCTCGAAATACTTCACAATACTAATAAGAGTGAAGAGTGTGCTTTAGGGTGTGAGCCGTTCTATTGTAACAGAGATCCCAAAAAGAAATCAACTTACGGAGGTAGTATATTTCTTTCTTTTTTTCTTTTCTTTTCTTTTTTTTTTTTTTTGGTACTGGGGATTGAACCCAGGGGCACTCCACCACTGAGCCACACCCCCAGCCCTATTTTGTATTTTATTTAGAGACAGGGTCTCACTGAGTTGCTTAGGGCCTCGCTAAGTTGCTGAGGCTGGCTTTGAACTCGCGATCCTCCTGCCTCAGCCTCCCAAGTGCTGGGATTACAGGCAGGTGCCACCGCACCCAGCTTCTTTCTTTTCTTTTTTACATAACAACGCAGAAGTAGGTGGGGTTCAGGCCAGTGAGGTTTCAGCTATCTGTTACCGTGTAAAACAATAACCTTATCAAACTCATTGATTTTTGTGCATCAGGGATTTAGACAGGGCATGCATAGTAGGGATGCTTGGCTGTGCTTAATACAAGATATCTGAAATCTTAGCTGGGAAGACTTGAAAGTCTGGGAAAAACTCACCTGGCTGGGCTGGAATCCTCTGGAGGTTTCTTTACGCTCACATCTGACACCTGGGCTCTATGATGGGAAGATTTGTCTTAGTATCATTGATTGGAATGTCTGCACGTGACTTCTCTATATTGTCAGGGCTTCCATGTGGCATGATGGGCTCAGGATGGTTGGACTCTGCTCCAAGAGTGGATGTTCCAGTAAATAAAGTAGAAGCTGGCCGGGCGTGGTGGCGCACGCCTGTAATCCAAGCGATTTGGGAGGCTGTGTCAGGAGGATTGCGAGTTCAAAGCCAGCCTCAGCAATTTAGCGAGGCCCTAAGCAACTCAATGAGACCCTGTCTCTAAATAAAATACAAAATAGGGCTGGGGATGTGGCTCAGTGGCCGAGTGTCCCTGAGTTCAATCCCTGGTTCCAAAAAAAAATAAAAATAAAAAAATAAAGTAGAAGCTGCTTGGCCGCCTGTGACTTCTTAGATGTCACATGGTATTTCTTCTTCCACATTCTACTGATCAAATTGGTCACCACCTATCTAGATTTAAGGGGTAGGAGCAGAGACCCCACCTCCATATGTGAGGCATGCTAACATGGGTGGCCGTGCTTTAAAACCATCATAGGTGGGAAGCTTTGTCACATGAGGCCACTCTAGAACCCAGGTTGGTTTGGTTGGGGAGGGGACAGGGTCCTCTGCCATTTGCAGCATGTGGCTTTCATCTCTGCTTTCAAGATAAATGGACCCATTGTTGGTGTATCACAGCCAGAGAACCAGAGTGGAAGGTAAGAATTTCCGTACAGAAACATGGTTCAGAACCTGGCAGAATGCACAGAAGAAGGGCTAGCTAGGTGTGGCAGTGGGCACCTGTTCCCTAGCTACTCAGGAGGCAGAGGCAGGAGGATGGAGAGTTCGAGGCCCACCTTGGCAACGTAGTGAGATCTTGTCAAATTAAAGAGAGAGAGACAGAGAAAGAAAGAGAAAGAAGGAAGACCTAGAAGAAGAAACTGGTAACAACGGTTACTTCTGGGGAAGAGGGATATTCAAAGCAGACTTTAGCTGTGGTTGAAGTGTTTTAATTTTTTTTCCCCCAGTACTGGGGATGGAACCCTGGGGTGCTCTACCCCTGACCTACACTCCCAGCCCTTTTCATTTTTTATTTTGAGACAGTCTGGCTGAGTTGCTGAGGCTGGCCTGGGACTTGGAGTTCTCCTGCCTCAACCTCCTGAGTTGTTGGGGATTTTGTGTTCATTTTTTTCCCACATGAAACAATGTATTTTTTTTTTTAATGCATTTAGGGAAATGATGTGAAGTCTTGGTTTCCTAAACAGCCTTGATGGGGGTAGGGTGGGGGAATGGGGGGTGTCTCTGTTCTGTCCCTCCAAAGCAAACACAGCTGGGCAGATGATCATTTGGCTTCAATTTACCAAGACTTCCTGCTGTCCTGAAGCCAGAGAGGTTCTCTGACATAGTGTTTTAATTTTTAACACGGATAACGTCTTCATGTTTTACTTGTGGAATTAAATATTAATTCACACTGAAGAGGGCCTGGCGAGCATCTGGCTGCTGATTGTGTGGCCTTTGCCTTATCTCTCCATGATGGAACCCAACACCAGAGTGCCAGGAGGCCCCGTGGCCCTTTATCTCCCCTAGCTGCTCATCCAAAGGCCCCACCTTCTGGAAGGTTATCTCTGCCCCAGTCTTCCCGATCCTGTTCTGGTGGGTTTCCTTTGTTACTAGCAGATGTTCCTCGAACATGAGGGCTGTCTTTCACTGAAGAACTCATAAGTGATTCCCACATGGTCTCTCTCCACACAGATAGCTTACTATTTATTTATTTTTGGTGCTGGGGACCTGAACCCAGGGTCTGGCACTTATGAGGCAGGTGTACCACTGAACCACACTCTCAGCCTTGAGATAACTTACTAATTACAAAGAGAAAGTTTGTGGTATGGCTCTGTGGTTCAATGTTTGCCTAGCATGACCCGAAAAAAAAAAAAAAAGAAAGAAAGTTGGTCACTGTATAGAGGATACACTGGTGGATGGACACCTTCATAGAGCAATCAAAGTCAATGTCACAGGCACCATGTCCCTCCTGACAGGAGGCTCTGGGGACACAGCATCACAGGAGTGGCATTCTGGCCCCAGTGTATAAGCATAATCTCATCGCCAGGAAACATCAGGCAAACCCAAGCGGAGGGATGTTCTCCAAAGCTTCTGGACTGAACTCTCTAGAAACATCAGTGCCTGAAACACAAAGGTTGAAGCACCATCTCAGGTTAAAGGAAGCTGGAGACACCAGCAGACATCATGAAAGGCCTGAAACTGAGTCGGATCCAGGCCCTGGAGGGAAGGGCCCTGATACCAGATGTGAATTGGGCTGGTCTTTAAGGTTGCAGCATTGCATGGTATCAAGGTTAAGTTTTTTTGGTTTTTTTTTTTTTTTGGTACTGGGGATTGAACCCAGGGCACTCCACCACTGAGCCACATCCCCAGCCCTATTTTGTATTTTATTTAGAGACAGGGTCTCACTGAGTTGCTTAGGGCCTCGCTAAGTTGCTGAGGCTGGCTTTGAACTCGCGATCCTCCTGCCTCAGCCTCCCAAGTGCTGGGATTATAGGCGTGCGCCACTGCGCCTGGCTACACTGAAGGATTTAGAAGGGAGAAGGTGTGGTGTCTACAACCAAATCCCAAATGCTTGAGCATTTGGGAGTGGGCAACATTTTTGATCAAAGACCAAATAGTGAAGATGTTAGGCTTCCAGGGGACATATGGTCTGTCACAGCCACTCACTCTGCTGTTTCAGTGCCACAGCGGCCGTGACCATATGTAAATGAATGGGCGTGGCTGCGTGCCTGAACAACCCTATGAATCCTGCAATTCTACCTGCGTTTAATTTTCATGGGTCACAAAGTGTTCTTTTGATTTTTCTTTTTCAACCCTGCACAACTCATTTCTTTACTGCCCATACAAAATTAGAGAGCCAAATTTGGCCTTTGGGCTATAGTTTACTGATGTGTGATATAGAAACAGGACACAGAGGTGATAAGCAAATGCAGCATAATGAAAATAGTGGGTAAGTCTAGGGCAAGAATAGAGAGAAGCTTTTTTATTGTTCTTATAGTTTTGCAAGTTTGAATTTTTTTTAAAATAAAAAAAAAAAAAAAAAAAAAAACAGCAGGATTTCTTTCTTTGGGAGGCCCAGGAAGAGAGAGGGAAGCTATTGATCCTTCTGTCTTCCAGGTGGGTGGCCAAGGTGACTCGCTTACTCATCTGGATTTCACTCCTAATTATCTGCTCACTTGACCAACTTCTCTGCTTCCTCATTTTCTGGTTGAACCTTCGTTCAGCCTCCCTGGTGGACATGGGAGTTCAGCTCTGTCCTCACTGGCCAACCATCCCCCTTCTCTCCCTTTGTTAAAAATGTTTTCTCAACAGCCAAAAACAGTCATTTAAATTATGTCCATTGGCGTATTGATTTTAATTTCATGTTCCACATTTCCTATTAGTTGCTTTCCTCGAAGCAGCTATTCAAGAAATTACTGTGTTCCATTCTCCCGGTATTGGGATGAAGTCTCTTGTGGCTCTGAATGGGTATTTCCAAGAATGAGATAGCAAGTTTATTGAGTAACTGTGTCTGGGGGAGGGAAGGTGGCTGTAAGGGAAGATGTATGTTCTTTGCCTAGTTGACTTAGCACTCTCTCCATTGCCAGGATCAGAAACTGGGAAGTCAAAGTGGTCAAAGTGAGTAGTAAGTGAAGAGGAATTTATCAGTTCACAGAACCCAGGCTATTGGATAGCATGGCATTGAAACTTGCTTAAACCCAAGAGCCAAAATTTATTTTCTGTTGCTATAATAAAATACCTGAGGTTGGGTGTTTTATAAGGAAAAGAGGTTTATTTTGGCTTTGGTTTTGGAGGCTGCAAAGTCCAAGCTTAAGTGGTCACATCTGGTAGTGACCTCTTGCTGTTTAATAATATAGAAGATGGCATCAAATACTAGAAGCATGTGTGAAAGTGGCCAGTGGGTGCCTATGGAAGAGCATGTGTGATTCAGGGAAAGGTGCCAACCTTGCTTATAACAATCTGCCCTCATGAGTACTAATCCAACCCACTGAGACCTTACCTACTCCTGCAAGACAGGCAATCCCTTCCAAGGGTGGTACTCCCATGACCTAATCACCTCCCACTTGGCCCAACCTCTTAAAGGTTCTACCACCTCTCAGCACCATTACATTGGTGACCAAGCTTCCAGCACATGAACCACTGGGAGATAACCCACATCCAAACCATCGCAGATGCTGTGAGAACTCCATCTCTTACCATCTCTCAGTTCTGTTTTTCTGTTTGACTTCATTCTTAGGAAGGCTCTCCCCACTCAGAGTCCATGTATACCTTCTACCAGATGAGCAAACCTAGAGGGGAGAGAATCTCTCTTATCCAATCCTTCTAGCCAAAGTCCCAGGGCCTGCCCTCATTGGTCCAGTAGGAGCCACGTGCTCAACTCTGAACCCAGCAGTTGCCAGGGAACTGGAGGATACTGGTGGGCCTGGGCAGGGTCACATGACCACCCTTGGAATGGGACCTCAGTTCTACCAAAGGATCTGGACTAGAAATTGACTAGAGGGAGCCCCTTAGTGGCATGTTTAATGGATGTTAGTATCAGAAGGACCAGAACCTGGGCAGGGAAAAGCAGCCATTACTTACGACGCAGGCACCGTGTCATGCTGCTTTCTGTTACCCGGAGACCTCTGTAGTCATGTCCCCTGACCATAAGCAAACTATGAAAAGCAACCTGTTCATGTTCCCCCACAAACTCTGCCCTGGCCGCTGCATCCTTCAGGAGACCCACAGGACCTACAGGCAGAAGCTGGAGGAGCTGACGGCGCTGCAGGCCTTGTGTAGCAGTTCCATCCACAAGCAGAAGAGGCGCCTCAAGGACTTGAAGCACACGCTCCAGAGGTAGGCGGGGCTGCAACTTAATGTTTCCTTGTTGTTGGGGGACAGAATATCATCTTGAAACTGGCTTAAACACAGAATGGAAATTCTAATGGAAAAAAAGCAGGATCAGCTTCAGGCATCGCTGGATCCAGGGATCAAAGGACGTTTGTAGGAATCTGGTTTTTTTCCTCTAAATTCTGTCATCCACCAAATTGGCTTTATTCTGAGGCTGACTGTCCCCTCCTGGTCACTGAGATGGCCGCTTGCAGTATCAAGTTTAGATCCTCTAGACTTCTTTCCTGTTGGGTTGGTCCCGTCCCTCCACTAGCACTCTAGTTGAAGTTCTGGGATTGCTCTGCATTGGCTGGGATTGGTCATGTGCCCATCTTTGAACAGTCACTGTGACTCTGCTTGAGTGAGACTATGTCATGTGCTCAGTCTATGGACCGTAGTGGGTGGGGGAGCCCTGCTCGATCCAAATGGAGGGGGGAAGGGAATGAGAGGAGGTTTCTCAGATGAAAGCTGGGGTGCTGTTGAAAGAAGTGCTGCTGGCCAGATTAACAGCAGGGATTCTCACAGATATGGGGTGCTCTCCCCACCAGGGTCTCTGGTGTTGGAGGTGCTGGGCTGGGGTCCCAGGTAGAGAAATACTTGAGCTCATGGCTTAGTTAGTTCTTGAGCCTGGATCACGTTCACTTCTTGGCCCTCGCGGAGATTCATCCCTTGTAGGTGAGGGCGTCTAAGGGACGCTGTCATCCCCTGAGGCAGGGAAATTAAGGCTCTACGTGACACGACCAGGTCATTTACCTTTGCCTCTGTTTTAGATTTCGTGCCTCCTGATCAGTTCTCCCCTTCCCTCATGGGCAGTTTAGGGGACGGTATCGATCAGACCTCTGGCCTCGGCTGCACATTTTGGAACCAGGAGCTCCTCAGTGATGGGGTGAGGGGTGTGGATTGCTCCGTGTAAACACATCGCCACTCTTGGCAAAGCACATCTTTCTGATGGCACCCTCCAGGGTCCCATCTGTTTTGAGCCCGGAGTTTTCCAGCCTCAGCTCGGTTGATAAGTCCCTGCTGTGAAGGACTGATCTGGGTGTTGAGGGTGTTTAGCAGCATCTCTGCCCCCTGCCCATTGGATGCCACTGGGGCTCTCCACTCCTGTTGTGACAACTGGAATGTCTCCAGACATTGCCAGTGTCCCCAGTTGTGAAGCACCAGGTTGCAAGGTTGACCTGTGAGTTAGGGCTCTAGACCAAGGACCCCTTCCTCCCACCCTCCTGAGGGGGCCTTGTCTCAAGACTTTGTTTTTCTGGTTTTGAGAGTTACATCTCACCAGAGGGAGACAGGCAGACTGTGATTGGCTGCTTATACTTCTCCACATTTTCCTGTAGAATCATGAGAAGAAAAATAGTTTTGTCAGGTGATCCATTGCTATCCTACTGTGTGCCCAGTATCATTCTGGGCTTTATACTGCATTGACTCAGTCATGCTCACAGGCTGTTGCGTCTGAGGAAGGCCTGCTGCTATCCCTGCTTTTCCAGTGTGGAAAATAGGCAAAGAAATTTGAGGACTTTTCAAAGGTCCCGAGGCTACAGGGAGCCACTGTGACACCCAGAGGGTACAGATGGAGAACCAAGGTTGCGAGAGGCCCTGGTCGGGGTGAACATGTGGAGGGCAATGCCCAGGGTTCCAACACTTCCTCCATCTGAGTAATGCCCCTGCCTCTCTGCTCACACCCCCCACCACAGGTATAAGCGCCATGCCAGCCAGGAGGAGGCAGAGCTGGTCCAGCAGATGAGCGCCCAAATTAAGGAGCGGCAGAACATCTTCTTTGACATGGAAGCCTACCTGCCCAAGAAGAATGGGTAGGAGCGGGACCCATCTCAGCCCTGCTGTGGGGCTCTTCCCCCTCTTCAGGGGCTGGAGGTTGAGAGGAAATGAGGAAGCGAGAAAGGAAGAAGGATGCTTCCCCACATATCTTCTGAGTCTAGAAGAGGCCCTCAGCCCTGCTGGGTGGTAGTAATCTTCCTGGGAGGCCTCATTCAAGGAAGCAGTACCTGCTGCATGTGTGTGTCACCTGGGGGCCAGAGGAATGGTGTTCTGTACCAAGAGAACCCACATACATTGTGTGCCTACTGCATGTCCAGCATTGCACTGGAGGCTCCTATGATGTCAACCATTTTATTCTCAGTAACCTGGTGCATCAGATCAGGTTATCTCCACTTTCACAAAGTTCAGAAGCATTAAGGAATATCCAGCCAATGGGGCTCAGGATGTGAATATGAGACATCCTGACCCTGACCCTGTTTCCTGGTTCCCTAGCACTGTCAGAGCCTCCACCCTTTAGGCCCCCATTTTGGGATGGGAGGTGGCTCACTAGTCCTGTTACATTTTGACCCATTCCTCCTGGTGTCTCCTTTTTTTGCTGTATATGGATTAAAAATCTCCCACGAGTTAGGTGGTAGTCATTTTCTATAGGAAGAAAGAGCAGCCCAGCATTCATGACCTTTTTTTTTTTTTTTTTGGCACTATACTGGGGATGGGACCCACACATGCTAGGCAAGTGCCCTAGTGAGCTCTGTCCCCAGACCTTTGAATTTTTTTTTGACATAGGGTCCTATGTTACCCATGCTGGCCTTGGACTTATGATCCCTGTGTCTCAGTCTCCCAAGTAGCAGGGATCCCGAGCATGTGCCTCTGCTCCTGACTTCCTGAGCCTCTTTGCAGGGTTGCTCAACCTCCCTCCCTGGCTTCTCTCTTCCCAGTTCTTTGTGCATTTGACACCAGTCAGGAATCTTTTTTTTTTTTTTTGAACCGGGGATTGAACTCAGGGGCACTCGGCCACTGAACCACATCCCCAGCCCTATTTTGTATTTTATTTAGAGACAGGGTCTCAATGAGTTGCTTAGGGCCTTGCTAAATTGCTGAGGCTGGCTTTGAACTCGTGATCCTCCTGGCTCAGCCTCCCAAGTGCTGGGATTACAGGCGTGCGCCACCACGCCCGGCTCGTCCAGTCAGGAATCTTTACCCTACAAATGACAGAAAGTCCAACTCAAAGTTGCCTAAAAAGAAATGGAGATTTAGTGGCTCCTGTAACTGAAAAGTCCAGATATAGTTTCAGGTGTTGCAGGATCCTGCTGCTCAAATGACAATCTTGGGACCTGTCTCTCATTTTGCTTTTTTAATCTTTCTTTTCTAACGCATACTGTTCACTTATAGGCAGACTTTTTTTTATAAACGGGTCTGCAGCAGCTCTGGGTTTATATTCTGTTTAGTAATCCTGGTAGACACAGGCTGGTCCTCCTCCGTGGTTCTGGAGAAAGGTTCTCATTGGTCTAAATCATGCCACGTGACCATTCTTGACCAATCATGAGGACCTGTTGCTTTGATTGGCTTAGCCATGGTCATGGCCCTTCCCTTCCGGTGTTAGTCTGGTAGTGAGTCTCTTGCTTTGCCCCTGAAGAAACTAGGGATTCAGAGAGAACAGATGCCCTCTTTATATTTCTGCTCCAGTTACAGCAGACCGGAAATGCCCCCCAAATCCCCTGGTGGCTAGAAAGATGGCTCCTCTTGGTTCTTTTTCCTCCTCTCACGCTTACTCTCCAAAGCCTCATTCAAGTGTCACCACCGCAGAGAAGCCCTTCCGGATGCCTCCCCAGTAGGGGATTTGTCCTTCCTCCCCTGAGGTCCCCTGTTTGCCCTTTGGTTTGTGTATTAGGGGACAGGCTCTCACAATGGAGGCCCAGCCATTTGATGGCTCCCAGAGAGAGCCCACCAGCCCACGTGCTGCACACGTGGGGACTCGGCATCCTTCAGCCAGTGCCCCTCCATCCGGGGAGCGGTCCGCCTGCAGGTGCCAACCTGGCTCCCACCCTCACATTATCTAGAAGGGGAAGAAGAAGCAAGAGAGCAGGCCGATCCCTTTTTACGGCAAATATTTGCCATTTCCTATGGAAGGTGGACACATTCCTACACCATGACCCAGAAAGTCCGTTCATGGGCACGTCCCCGGGGAATAGGAGTGCTTATATCCTCCGGAAGACTGTATAGGAACGCTCACTGCAAATTAGTGAGACACAAAAGGCCAGGTATTGCATGACACACTTTAGATGAAATGTTCGGAATAGGCAAATCCATAGGGACAGAGAGTAGATGAGTGGTTGCCAAGGGCCAGGGGAGGGAGAGTGGGAAGGGACTGCTGGGTCCCATTTGGTGGAAATAGTATGGAATTAAGTAATGGAGGTGGGTGCACAGCATTGTAACTATGTTATTGGTCATAACATTACCTACTTTAAAAGTACAAAATTTATGGAATGTGAATTATGTCTCAATTTTTTAAAAAGTATGTTCAGAGCTAGCCAAAAACCTAAAGCACACGGATAAACCTGGAGGCTGTCGTGTTCAGTGAAATAAGCCAGATGCAAAAAGAAAAGTACTGTATGATCTCACTTATGTGGAATTTTAAAAAAAGGGAATAAATAGAAAAAGAGAATGGAAAGGTAGTTACCAAGGGCAGGAGTACAGGGAAAGTGGGGAGATATCAAAAGCAACACAATTGTTACGTAGTTTGACTAAGTTTAGAGGGTTTTTTTGCTGCTGCTGCTGTTGTTTGTTTATTTATGGTGCCAGGTTTGGAACCCAGGGTCTTGTACATTCTAGGCAAGTGCTCTCCCAGTCTTGGGGACTGACCCACAGCATGAGGACTGTCCTTAAAAATATTGTCTTACATATTGGAAATTTGCTGAAAGTAGATTTTCAGTACTCTTGCAACACACTGAAAAGCAACCAAAAACGGAAAGTAAACCAAATGTTCATCAAAAGTAGAAGAAATGAATCAGTGGTGGTGTATCCACCCATAGAATGCTACTTACCATGAAAAAGAAGGAACAAGCAAAACGCCTTCCACATGGTGCAGCTTGGAACATCGAGGGAAGGAAGCCAAGTGCAATGGAGTCTACTCTGTGTTCATTTATATGAAGTTCAAAAATAGGCAAAACGAATCCATGGTGTTAGGGAGAAAGACTGGTGGAAGCTACTCACCCAGGTTGGGGTGGGCGTGAGGGAGCCTCCTGGGACTAGAAATGTCTTATTCTTTGACCTGGGTGTTGGTCACCTGTATCAATACATAAAAATTCATCATGCTTGTGTTTAAGACGTACACTTCTGAAGGTTATGCCTTAGTGCACCTTAGGGCATGCCTGGAATCCCAGTGACTCAGGGGATCTGAGATTGGGGGATTGCAAGTTTGAGACCAGCCTCAGTAACTTAAGGTGACTCTGTCTCAAAGACAATAAATGTATAAAAAGTGCTGGGGGGGCCGGGTGTGGTGGCGCACGCCTGTAATCCCAGCACTTGGGAGGCTGAGGCAGGATGATCGTGAGTTCAAACCCAGCCTCAGCAACTTGGCGAGGCCCTAAGCAAATCAGTGAGACCCTGTCTCTAAATAAAATACAAAATAGGGCTGGAGACCTATTGGTCTTGCACTTGACTCAGTGGTCAAGTGCACCTGGGTTCAATCCCCAGTACCAAAAAAAAAAAAAAAGTGCTGGGGATGTAGTTCAGTGGTAGAGCACCTCTGGGTTCAATCCTTAGTACCACCAAAAAAAAGAAAAAAAAAGACTTTCTAAATTGATTTAGAGATTACACTTACGCCTTTACCTCATTGCCTAGAACTTAGTCACACGCTCACATCTGGCTGCAAGGGAGACTGGGAAATAGGCTCTCTAAGCCAGCTTTGGTGGGGACAAATGAGCTAATCAGACTGTCATGCCCAAGTTGCCGTATTCTTGAGTTAATCATTGTTCTCATTTGCTGGGGGGCTTATTTTCTCACACTGAGTGCTCAGTGCATGCTTATTAAGCCTCCATAATTTTGGTTGGGACCTACTTTCAGGGCTGTTCAGGAATGTGACTCTCACAGGTCTTTCCTTCCAGACTCTACTTGAATCTGGTCCTTGGCAATGTGAACGTGACCCTCCTCAGCAACCAAGCCAAGTAAGTATGCCTGGCCCTCTCCCCCTCCTCCACCATACTGGCTCAAAATCCAGCCAGCTTGCTCTTTTTTACTCAGGGAAAATGGGTCCAAGCTAGAATTTTTACATAAAATCAAAGCAGGTTAGCATTTGGGGTTCTGGCTTTTGGTCTTTCTGGCCTGGTCTTCCTCAGTGGGTAGACCGCTTGGGAAAGGTCTCCTTCCTTCTTTTCCCAGAGTCATATGTTGCTGGATAAGGCTCCCCATTACCCATGAAAATGGCCCCCACTCTGTTCCCTTCTTACAGCATTTATTACTTGCCTTGTTAGAGCATTTCCCATGGGAAAAGGGTGCTCCTGTCTCCTATCCGCTGGAATCTCTCCATTTCCAGGCAGCAGTGACCCTTGTGTTTCTGCTGCAGCTCTTGGTTGAGGGGGAGACTCTGTCTCTGCCCCACCTCTTCACATCGTGGGCCCAAAGCCCTAACCCAGGAGTCCACGGGCAGGGGGACCTTTTATAGTTGGCCCTCTTTCCCTCATTGGTCATCACTGACTTGAGGCCACCATCTCCTTTAGTGGGATGGGCAGGTCCTCATGGGTTGTGGTGGCCGCGTTAGGCCTAGGGCTGACGAGGCCGGGAGTAGACGGGAATAATGATAGAATGTGACCTTTCTTGGGGGGTATGTCTTGCAGGTTTGCTTACAAGGACGAGTATGAGAAGTTCAAGCTCTACCTGACTATAATCCTGCTCCTGGGTGCTGTGGCCTGTCGCTTTGTCCTTCACTACAGGTAGCGGGGTGTGGCAGTGTGTGTGTGGGCATAGGGTGTGAGGAGGGGGCCAGGAAAGAGGGGTCCAGAGGGAAGAATGTCCCTCCTGCTTCTAGAGTATTTGGTGTGATGAGATATAGGTGGTGGAGGACCATTTCTCATGGGGAATGGCAATGCTGACCACCCTGTGTCCATCCCTTAAAGGGCTCCTGGAGGGCCCTGTACATAGCAGTAAAGAGTCTGA
This sequence comes from Glaucomys volans, assembly GCA_020662805.1. Taxonomy (NCBI): domain Eukaryota; kingdom Metazoa; phylum Chordata; class Mammalia; order Rodentia; family Sciuridae; genus Glaucomys; species Glaucomys volans. The sequence continues at coordinate 208,503 of JAJEJO010000405.1, forward strand.
TGTCGCACATCCATCCGATGGGATGCCACTCAGCCTTGAAGTGGAATAAAGCCCTGACACGCTGCTGAGTGAAGGAGCCAGACCCAGAAAACCGCATTACATGATGGCGTGAATATGAAATCTCCACAATAGGCCAATCCCTAGAGACAGAGCAGATCCGAGCCTGCCAGGGGCTGCAGGAGGGGGAACAGGAAGTGGCTGTTCATGGGTTATAGGGTTTCTTTTTGGGGTGAAGAGAAAGTTCTGAAATTAGCTAATATCAGTTGTACACAATTCTGCAAATATAACAAAATCCACTGAATTACATACTTTCAAAGGGTGGATTTTATGGTATGTGAATTATATCTCAATTACAAAAATAAAAGAAGAAAGGAAAAGGTTCAGCCCACACTGCCTGGGTTTAAACCTTGGCTTTGAGACTAACTGGCTGTTATCGTGGGTTGGCTTCCCCGGGAGCCTCAGTGTCCCCATCTGGAAAACAAGGTGACAGCAGGTCATACCTCACAGGGTGGTGACAGTTCGGTGAGTCCACACTATGCTAATGGCCAGGCTCTCTGAGGGGGAAGCGGGGGCTGCACTGTACCGCCTGGGGTCCCTTCTTCCCTCTGGCCTTGGGTCTCTGCCCTGAGGGGTGGCAGCCAAGTATGGTTTGGGATTTGGCCCACGCGTCTTTTCCGGCCTGCCCTTGTTTGAGAGTCCTGCTTCTGTTCTGGCTACTCAGGCGACCTGACAGGCTCTTGCAGGCCCTGGGCTCATGCCTGCCTGCCGCGTGGGGCCTGGCCCACTTCCCTGGGGACACAGGCTGTGCACACCCGTAATGCCTGCTCACTCTCCCCTCTGGAAAGGGTGAAAGTTCTTGGTGTGCAACCATATTCCCTTGTGTCCCTTGTGTGGGGCCTTCCAAGGGCAACCTGGGCTGTGTCGTCAAGTTCTTCACCCTGGCCTGGATGGAGAGTCCCATTTCTCCCCCTCCCCTTCCGCCTCAGTCTCCTAGGGCTGCCATCATGAAGTGACCCCGATTGGGGGGCTTAAAACAACAGAAGTGCATTCTCTCCTGGTTCTGGAGGAGGAAGTAAGGTGCTGGCTGGACTGCGCTGGCCCTGAAGGCTCCGAGGCAGACTCTGCCTTGGCTGTCCTCGCTGGCAGCCCTGCGTGTTCCTTGGCTTTAAGTCCTTTCACTTCAGTCCTTGCTTCTGTCATCACAGGGCTCCTTCCCTGAGCCTCTCACTCATGGCCTTCTTGTAAGGACACCAGCCATTGGATTGAGGACTCTCCCTAACCCACATGGCCTCTTTCTAACTA